>JACYFF010010365.1:9809246-9831746 GCA_017589665.1 Selenicereus undatus | reverse complement strand
AGCGATTGAGGCATATGCTGGAAGTTAGAGGTTTTAGAGTAAGTAGATCGAAAATGAAATACAACCATTGTCGTTTCAGTGGAAGGGTAGATGCGGGGGGAAAAGACACCCTAGATGGGAGGTCGATACCTAAGGTAGATAAGTTTAAATATCTTGGCTCGATCATTCAGCAGAATGGGGATATGGACGAGGATATTAACCAGGGCTGGCAAAAATGGAAGTTTGCCTCAGGTGTGCTGTGTGATAAGAGGGTGCACATAGGATTGAAAGGCAAAGTCTATCGAATGGTAGTTAAACCGGTTGTTCTTTATGGTTCGGAGTGCTAGCCTCTAAAAAAGACAGGTTCAAAGGTTGATGGTAACCCGTAGTTGAGATGAGGATGGTTAGGTGGATGTGTGGTTTTACGAAAATCCAGAATTAGGAATGGAGAAATCAGAGACTTAGCTAAAGTAGCTCCCATAGAAGATAAAATGAGGGAATCAAGATTCCGATGGTTTGGCCACGTGAAGAGGAGAAGTGTGGCCGCTCCAGTGAAGAGGTGTGAGATGATCGACATCTCCGGAAGTAAGAGAGGGAGGGGTAGACCTAAGAAGAGTTTGGACGAGGTAATTAGAGAGGACTTGAAAGTTGTGGGTTTAACGGAAGACATGGCTCAGGATAGGAGGCTATGGCGGGATAGGATTAAGATCTTAGATTGTAGAGAGTCGACTCCGTATATGACCTTGGCTGCAATGGCTCAATGCTGGTAGGGATTTGTCGTGCTCGTATGCAGGTTTCCTCGGATTGTTATTGTATATCTATATATAAATATATATATATATATATATATATATCACAATGAACATTATGAATAGTGTTATACATGATCTAGTCCAGACACAAGGTAATGACTAGAGAACCCATAGCCAGCAATCGATGAACTTAGGAAATGAAGTATCAATTAACATTTTTTCCTCCTTTTTTTTGGATCTCCCCAGATCCTTCAAAAACGGGATCCACACTAGGAGTTGTCGTTTTTTGGAGAGGAAGGGAGGATGCAAGACTAAACAAAAAGTTTATATGTACATAATTATTGGACACAACTTGTCACACTCCATGACATCCAGCGGACCATAGAAATTGAAATAACACTTAGGTGCACTCATTAGAAGAGGTAGACACTGAGACACAGAAGCTATTCCTCACATAGTCACAGACATGAAAAAGTTAAAAGAAGACGTTGCCTGCTAGCAAAAAATATGCTCTTTGAAGAGGTCACAACAACGGCCCAAATTTCCACACAAATTCCACACAGACAACTTTGTATTGTGGGTGAAGCTTACCCCTAACATTTATTACCTTGGCTATAGGCTTACCACTAACACATCTTCCGTTCTTTCTAAATTTCCACATGCTATACATGTGCTTTCACATACTCATCATATATGATATATCTATCCTCTCATGGTGCTTTATTTTCCCAATTTCCCATACAACAGTATAAGTGTATAACCAGGAGAATACAGTAGCCAATAGCAACATAAATTTTGCTCACATCTAGAAATTATGTGATAGGGGACAACCATAGCTACCAGAAGTGGGATGATAAGTTTGAGCCACTACCAAGGCGATGTAACAAATCTCATTTTCTCAATCACCATTTCAAAGGAGAGCTAGGTCAAGGCATCACCACATTCAAGCAGAGCTTTAGGGGCTGTATTGTGAAGCATAACAGAGATAAAAGTGACACCCGTAGAAGATAAGATGAGAGAAAGTTAACTTAAATGGTTTGGTCATATGAAAAGGATGAGTATGGAAGCACCTCCGAGAAGATGTGAGATGATTTACCTCTCGGATTGTAAAAGTCGTACAGTGCAGCAGCCTAAGAAAAGTTCGGACGAGGTGATTAGACATGATTCGAAATTTTTACGACTGAGGGATGACATGTCAAGATAGGAATTTGTAGAGGTATAGGATTTAGGTTTTGGACCATTAGGCAGCTAGCTTTCTGGCACTCTTTTGCCTTTTGAACGGTAGGGAATATGTGATTTTGTACTAGCTTTTATGTTGCCTTACGTTTGCAATATTTTGTATGCTAGTAGTACCCTCTTCGCCACAGCATTATTACTCCCCCACCTCCGATTGTTTAGGTTGTAGACTACTCTTAGCCAAATCAGTATTACGGTGTAGTTTGCTGCTTAAGGTACGTATAAGTCTTACCCCTCCTGAGTTGCTCTTTATAATTAAAGTTATTTAAAGTAATCATGCCTTGTGTTAAAAACCTTTCTTTACAAATTGATTTTCAACTTCTAAAATGTTTTCTTAAAATGTTTTTATATGGGATTGGAATCGGCTTCTCTACGAGCAGTCATGTTTGTAAAGGTGAAGATATCTACATCTGGATCTCCCCAAACCCATGAAAGCGGGACCCAACAAGGAGTTGTTGTAATGATTGATGGGCGGCCCCCCCCCCCCAAAAAAAAAGATAACTAACTCCAAAATATCCACGGAGTGACCAATAGAAGAGGGCCTTAGGTGACATCGTACATGGCGCTTGCAAATTAGTGAATTGAGTAGGAAGAGGAGTAAAGGAAAGAAACTTTTTCCCTATACTTAGTTGATTTCTTACAAATTTTCCAAGGTGAAAACATGATAGCTGACTCATCAGAGAACAAAACTGTAACTCAGGCAACTATTGGTAACAAGACAATGGAAAACTTGGAGAGAGCTATCAGCCACAATCACTAGAATGAGAAAAAAATAGTTTCCAAACAAGCTAAAATCCCTCTGCATATTACAACACCTCCTTGCGGGAAAATGACGAACTCAATGATAGCCGGTGGTTATCTATGATAATTAGCATAGGAAAGCAATATTCAAGAAAAAGGTATAGTCTAACAAGCAAGTCATAAAGAGATACATTGAAAAAATTACATGTCCCTGAAAGCAGCAAATTGCACGTAATTGCTTCTTTACAAAAGGAAGCGACATTTGCCTAGAAAAAGCTACAGAAAAACAAGAAATAAACTTCTGGAAATTAAACATATAAATTTAACGCATCACCAAGAACCAATCAGTTTCTATGTAACTAAAATACCAAAGTGGAAACCTACCTGAGTCAAATTGTTGATTTGGATATTAAATCTTTGAACACTTTCAATAATATCCTTTTTTGGCACTGTTTTTCCTGAAACCAAAAAAATTTGCACCAGCATTCATAAAACTTATCATGATATATTAAAATAACATAGGGCACAAATAGTTGTTTCTCTTGCTCGAAGAAGTCCCAACGACAAATCTGGTTGAAATCATGGTTCAATACAATGGTAATAAGATAACAACCAGCAGGCCTACTATCCTCCATTCGGCAGGCTATGCAGCATCTCTTACATCTAATGGACATAACTTCCAAACTTTATCAAGTACATTCATTAGCTAAGAAATCAATTAGTTAAAATTTCATCCCCCTTGACTTTTAATAAGCAATGGTATGGCAATTCGACTTACCCAAACAAAACAAAAAAAAGTCAACTCATGGTGAATTAACTTCAGAACTTCGGGGGGGGGGGGGGGAACGTGCCTCCATGATGAGAGTCCAAAAAACCTTTTCAAGTGAAGGTGTTCACCAAAGTCAATTCCTATAGTTTTAGCTCTAGTGCCCTACAGCTTCAGCGACTACCACAAAACCCCACCCCCCACTCTCCAAGCGTTTGTTCTAGGTGGCTGCTGAAGTTCAGGGTGCCCGGAGTGGTCATCGGAGGTCCATCTGAGGTCCGGTAGACTTTAGGTCTCCGGAAGCCGCCGGCCATCCCTTTCACCGGTCGTCCTTTGCTTTATCAGGTCTCCCTTTGTTGTTTCTTCATATTTGTGCGCTGGTGGAGGGCCAAGGTGTCTTTCGGTCAGGGAGTTGGGTTTGCCAGCACTTTCTATCACCGTCAATGAGGTTTGTGGCGGTTTTCCAGTCGACGGTGAATTTTCCTTTCACCGGAATTTCCCAAGCCACTTTTTTAGCGACAGAAATGGTCGTTTCCCCTCATGGTGGTGCTGTTATCTCCGGCCAGTATCAGGTGAGTGGTTTTTTTATGTGTTTCTTCTTGTTTTCTTCTTCTTCTCCGGAAGTGTACGGTATTGGTGGTTTCTGCAACCAGCACATTTGCACCTTCTTTTGCTTGGTTTCGTTTGTGGTTTTTCTTCCTCCAGCTACTTTTCATTGCCCTGTCTCCGTATCATGTATGCCTCTGTGACGATGGAAGGGAAGTCCCTAGAAGTGACTCGGGGTGTTGGAGGCCTTTATCCTTTTAAAGTTGCTAAGTCTAGTAGAAGGAAAAGGCCGTTCATCCGGTTGAGTTTCCAGGAGTTTCAACGCCACGTTTCGATGGGTGGCAGTTCAAATGGTTGGCTTTTGTTTCTCAAAGGGAGAACCATTGTAGTTGAAAACTTTTAGGTGGGGTCACAGGTGTCTATTGCTTCAACTGAGAAAGAATAGCAAAGGTAGATTCATTATCCTCTCTCTTTTCGGTAATGGTGGGCAATCTAGGACAGTGATCTTTCCTGAGGGTGCTAAGGCAATGGGCTAGTTTGGGGTGACAAAAATTCTCAAAAAAATTTTGATTGAGGATCATAAGAAGCCATCTCCTCCACCAAGGAATGCTTCTATCCCCTCCGGGTTTCCAGTTGCTAATGTTGTTCGAGGTCATCTGGGTGGCTCTCCTTACTCACATTTGATGGGGTGGAAATGTAGGGATTGTGGTTCATGGGATGTTTTTACAGCTATAATTGGTAGTGAACAAAATGGCAGTGGTAACTTATTGAAGCAAAAGGTCTCCTTCAAGGACAATGTTAATGATGTGACAGTGTCTCCTTACAAGAAGAGTGGATCTAAGGAGTTTTTGGGTGCTTCTTCTCCCTGTGTTAATCAATTCCAAGCATTGAGAGATCTTTTGGAGAACTATACATTCTGATTGCGAGTGTAGCACCCAATTTAGTTCTCTGTTTGCCTCAAGGATCCCAGAATCACCCCTGAATGGTTTGGAGGAGGAGTTGCATCCTCCAGCTCGCTCACCAGCTAAGAGTGCTAGTTTAGTCTCGTTGGAAGAAGCTTGGAAAGACTAAACTGGTTGTTGATGGTGGGTCGGGTTCTCTTAATATGCAGGAGCTAGGAGGGGCCTTCTTTGTTTGAGGAAGCATTGCATCCAGTTCACACTCAAGGTTTAAGGTTTAGATGGTGCTGCTTTGCTTTGCCTAGTTCCTTTAATTCAGATAATGTTAATGAAGGTTCTGTGTGGGTCTTGGATAGAATGACATTTTTTTTCTAAGAAGATGAGTTTGGCCATTGAAGGTAGGGAGATGGAGCTACTCTCTTTTCCTGCCTCGCTGGAAGCAAATGAAATGAAAGGTGATCGGTTGGTTGAAAAAAGTACACGGGATGAAGTTGCAGGGTGTAGGTTGTATTCGGATGGGGCCAACCGTTAGTGTTCTTGCTTGGAATGTGGCTTAATTGTCCAATTAAGCGAGCGGATGTTAAGTGGGTTTTGCATACTTTTTCGTGTGATGTTGCCATTCTCCAAGAATCCAAGTTGGAGGTTGTTAGTCATCCGATAGCGATTAATTTGTGGGGTCATCGGTTGCTTGAGTGGCTTTACTTACCTTCAGTGGGTCGTTCAAGAGGCATTATTGCCATTTGGGATCCTCAAAGCTTGCTGACTCTCGAAGTGGGTCATTTTTTGTTTATTGTAAGTTTAAGTCTTTGGAGGACAATTTTGAGTGGGGTATGATTGGGGTTTATGGGCCAAATGACGACTACATGCGGACTGGCTTTATTTGAAGAGTTGTCGTTTTTCATCTCTTCTTGGGGCATTCCGTGGTGTTTGGGTGGGGATTTTAATGTCATCAGGTTTCCTTCAGAGAGATCCACAGGTTGTTGGTGGTTGTCTTGGGCCATGAGAGAGTTCTCTAGTTTTACTGATTCTTGCAATCTCATTAATCCTCCTTTGGAAGGTGCACGCTTTACTTGGTCTAGCAATGAAGAGGTTCTTGTGTTATCTCGCATTGGCCGATTTTTCTTCTCGATTGAGTGGGAAGATCACTCCCAAGGGATTCATCAAGTTCCCCTTCTGAAAATCACTTCGGACCATTTTCCAATTCTTCTCCGAGTTGGGGAAGTCTGTAGAGGTAGACATACTTTTAAATTCGAGAATATGGGACCTGAGGTGGATGGCTTTAGTGACCTTGTCAAATCTTTTTGGGAAGAACTGTATGTTACTGGCCCCTCGAGCTTTATTTTGGCAAAGAAACTGAATTTTTTAAACGCTAAACTTTAACAATGGAGGAGGGATGTCTTTGGCCATTTAAATAAGACGGCTAATTTGGGGGAAAAAGTGAAGTCCTTAGGCAAGAAGGTGCAGCAAGTGTCTCTCTCGTGGGCGGACAGAGTTAAAAGATAGGAAGTTAAAAAAGAACTCTCTTTCGTGCGTAGATCTGTTGATATTTATTGGCGCCAGAGAGCAAAGCAACAATGGATTGTGGATGGTGATCGCAATACCAAATTTTCCCACCAGGTGGCAAATAGGAGAAGAAAGTTTGATGCTATTCACAAAATTAAAGTGGATGGCGAGCTTTATGTTGATGTTGACTCAGTCAATAATGCAATTGTTCACTTCTACGAAAATCTTTATCATGAAGATCAACCATCAAGGATTTTTCTTGATGGTATCGCTTTTGCCTATATTAGTCTTGATAATGCGAGGGATCTTGAAAATTTTTTTACTGAAGATGAAGTTTGGAATGCCATCACTAAGTTAGGCAAGGAGAAAGCGTCAGGGCCAGACGGTTTCAATATAGCCTTTTTCCAGCATTATTGCACCACTATCAAGGGGGAGATTTGGTAAGGTATGTCTCCGCTCCGCTCCTTATTTATTTGCTTTGTTTCCACTCTCTCTTTATTTGCCTCTCGGAACCTTTTCTCATCCTCTCTCTCTCTCTTACTCGGTAAATGGTATCAACAATCGTTTTTCCCTTCAAACCTTTTTCACAAAACTATTTTGTGGGTCTTTTGGAATCAACCTCTCTACGGGTAGGAATACCGGTAGAGGTAAGGTTGCCTACAACTGGATCTCCCCAGACCCCGCGAAAGCGGGATCCACATTGGGAGTTTGTTGTTGTTGTTGTTGTATCAAGGGGGAGATTATGGGAATTTTTGCTGGCTTTCATAATAAAGGTGTCTTTAACAAAAGTTTAAATGCTACTTGTATTAGTTTGGTAAGGAGTGTATATAAGATTCTTCCCAAAGTTCTCGCTTCAAGATTGAGGAAAGGTGTTGGAAAAGTTGTGGGTCCCTCCTAGCATAGCATGCTTTTGTTCCTAGCTATCAAATTTTGGATGCTCCTTTGATTGCTAATGAATGCATTGATTCTTATATTACATCTACAACTTCAGGTATTCTTTGTACGCTTGACATTGAGAAGGCTTACGATCATGTCGCTCGGAGGTTCCTTTTGGCTATTCTTGAAAAAATGGGCTTTCCTAACAACTGAAGGAATTGGATCTCTTTTTGTATTTCTACTGTGCACTTCTCTATCTTGATTAATGGTGAAGCCTTTGGTTTTTTCTCAAGTTCAAGAGGTCTAAGGCAAGGTGACCCTTTGTCGCCTTTATTGTTCATTCGGGTTATGGAGACTCTTAGTAAGTTGGTGATTAAAGCAGTTGAGGAGGGCTTCTTCAATGGCTTTCATATTAGCAACCCTCATACATAGGGCTTGTTGATATCCCATTTGCTCTTCGCCGATTAGAGTAATTTGGGTTACTAAGGTGCATCCTTATGCTTTTTGAAGCTATGTCTGGACTAAGGGTCAACCTATCCAAAAATGCACTCATTCCCGTTGACAAGGTGCCTAATGTTCATGTTTTGGCCTGTTTCTTTGGGGTTGGAGTTGATTATCTGCCTTCTTCTTACCTTAGTCTTCCTCTTGGTGCTCCTTATAAGAGGAAAGCTGTTTGGGACCTATTTGTTGAGAGGTTTCATAAGAGATTGGCAGGATGGAAGTCTAAGTTGTTGTCTACAGGAGGCAGATTGACCCTTTTGAAAAGCACTTTGTGTAGTGTACATATCTACTTAACATCTTTATTCACCATCCCAGCTAGCATTGCTAGTCAGTTAGAGAAAATCACGAGATTTTCTTTAGAATACCAATGATTATGGTAATGGCCTCCATTGGAACAACTGGAACGAAGTATGCCGCCCTAAACTAGAGGGAGGACTTGGCATAAGACCTCTTCGGGTTATGAACGAAGCTTTGAAGACGAAATGGTTGTGGAGGTTTGCAAAGGAAGATGATGTTATATGGAAAAATGTGATCAAGGCAAAATATGGGATCGATGAGTTGGGTTGGTGGAGTAAGAAGGGTTCTTATTCTCACAGTGTTGGTTGTTAGAAATCTATCTTAGCAGGTCTTGAGAGTTTCAAATCTTTAGCGCATTTTGAGGTGAAGGGTAGCTCTAGAGTGTTATTTTGGCATGATGTTTGGTGTGGGAATCGACCTTTAAAGACTCAATTTCCCGATCTTTTTAGGATGGCTCATTTAAAGTATGCCACGGTACAAGTAGTTTCTTGAAATTGTGACATTAGACATTGGAATTTGACTTTTGTGAGGAGTCTTAATGATTGGGAAGAGACAGTATTTGCAATTTGTTAGCCTTACTTGGTGGCAAAGAGGTTTACACCAAGGCAACGATGAGATTGTGTGGCCACTAAACTCTAAGGGGTCTTTTAGCGTCACGAGTTTTTGCTCCACACAATTTGAAGCCTTGGATGACCGTGATTTTGGTGCCAAGTCCATTTGAACGTCTAAAGCTCCCACAAAAGTGTGTTTCTTTACTTGGACGGCCACCATAGGCAAGATTCCTATGAAAGACATGCTTAAAAGAAGAAATTTTAGTGGCCCAAGTAGAAACTCTATGTGTTTGGAGGAGGAAGAAACTGTGGATCATCTCCTTGTACATTATCGGTGAGTTTCTTCGTTTCTTCGCTCTAGGATTTATCTCTCTCACCAATGGGGTTTAGTTGGGTTCAATCTTCTAATGTGAGAGATGTGGTAGTAGCTTGGAGGAGAAGGATGAAGAAGGGTTGGGTCCTTGGAGTTTGGAATATGGTTCATTTGGCTATTTGGTGGGCTACTTGAAAGGAGAGAAATCAACGTATTTTTGAGGACACAGCGTTGTCATTTCAAGAATTTAAGCTCTATTATTTGAGGTTGTTGTATAGTTGGAGCGTCGGACTCAATGGTAACAAAAATTTAAATTTTTTGGGCATTTGTAGATTGCATTATGGATGAGAGCCTAAGGGCATAATGTTTTTGTATTTGCCCCTTTTGTACAGGGTGACATCCCCTTGGTGTTCTTTTAATATACCTCTTGATTACTTACCCAAAAAACAAAAACAAAAAAAGAAAGTGAAGGTGCTCACCAAACATTCTATTTACAAGCATATGCATGTGGATAAACAAGTACAACAAGCCCTAAGGGACTTGAAGTAGACAAGCTTCAGAGTAGAGAATAAATCACAACCACTTTGGTCAAAATAAGTATCACAAAGGTTTCTACATCCAAATTCAGAGTATTGCAATATGTGCAAGCTCGCACTTTTGCAGATGACTTGTTTCCTTTTCAAGCTATGATTGTCCAGGATGAAATGGAATCATGGAAAGCGGCTTTTCAAGGGCAAACAATTTAAAGATATTTTCAGCAAACAATTTGTTTGCATAATCAATTGCCATCCCAACTAGATGCTTGTTTCCCGTTTTAGTACCTCTTAGTGATGCAAATAGATATCCCAGGAAGATACACTCCAAAAGAAATAGAAAATTTAGAAATTTAGGAATTTTTATTTAGGAAGATGTTATCTTTTAGTTATTTCCTTATATCATTCAGTTAGCACGTAATATCCGTTTGATTACATTATCATTTGGTTTCCTTATCGTTTTAGGCTCTATTTTTCTATTTAAACCCACGAGTATGCTTTAGGGAGGCAGACTTGAATTGAATTGAATTGAACTATTTCAGTATTTGTGAGTTCTTATGTGAATTTTCTCAGTGTTCGAATTGATTTTAGAGTGTCCTCCATCAAATTTTGGCATCAGAGTGAAACAAGCTTAGCCACTCACCTTTGGGCTCTTTCAAAGAAAACAAAACAAAACAAAACAAAAACCCCAACCCTCGTAGGCAACCCTGCCAAACCACTACAGCAACGGACCTACCACCACCACCCATCGACCCTCTACCTCCGGTCAACAACCACCACCGCCACAAGCCGTCCTCAGGAACCTTAAAATTCCAAACTCGAAACCCTAAAGTGTGAATTTCCCCTAATTTTCGAACTCTAAATCCCAATCTACCTTCGATTCATCAATTTCCTCAAAAATTGAATCAATTGATTTAATCCCTCCATCACCCACTAAATTTCGCCCAAAATCCCCAAGTCAATTGAGGTGAATTGCAACACAATTCGCTTCAATTGACTACTCAATGGCTTGCAAAACACTAACCCTAATTTGCGAATTGCAGAAACCCTAGAACCAAAAATTGCCCTCAATCCACCCAGATCTTCCAAAATTGACATTACCCCTCCTCTTTCCTCTGCATTTCACCCCAAAACGCCAATTTATATGAAGGAATTCATACCCAATCAAGAGTGAATTGGTTCATCTAAGTCGACTTTGGAACCTAGCCTCAAATTCTTGATAAACATTGGCCATTGCAAGGTCTTGCGCCTTCTTCCACCAACAGTGAAGGCCAAGACCCCTTCACCCTGTCACCACCGGCCCCTCTTATCGCCAACAACCGTTCTCATCTTGGTGGTTCATCTTCCGTGCATTGCCTGCCTTGCTGTGCTGTGCAGCTCTTGCTGTTCCTGTTCTAGTGGCGAAGTCCCTGGTGTTGTTGCTACTTTGCGGTGTTGCTCCACACTGCCAGCCTTAGATTAAAAAAGTTTGAGGCGCACAAAAGCGCAAAGGATCTTAGGGCTCAGGGCTCGGGCTTTGAGGCGAAAGCATAGGCTTTTTGGACATGAGGCCCATTTTTCCTCAAAAATGCTTGAAAATCATTTTCAAACCATGTTTTGACAAATAAGTTAGATGATAGCATTAAACAATTGATTAGACATCACAGTAGATCATACCATAGTATTGGGTTCATCAATTCTGAAGACATTTTAGAAAGGATAGGAAAAAAAAGGAAACAATATTTGATAGCAAGCATATTCTTTAATCCTTCTTTCCATGTTGCCGGCATCATATTTCCCAATTAGAGAGAGGGAGACGCCGACATAGATAGGCCGCCGGAAAAATATGGGAAAAGATTGGTCAGCTGACTCAGCTTTGTCTTTTTTAGAGCACTATACAAGCTTTCAACTACACCCCAACCCTCCATCCAAAAATTAGGGTTTCTAAATTAGGGTTCTTCAGTTAAGCTAGTATTCGAAGCAAATGCATGCAATTAGATAAGGGTTTCTACCCAAAATTGAATAATATAGCAAATATAAGCGTTAATCTAAAGGCAATTGTGTTTTTCCATGTGGTGTGTTCCCTTTTCACTCTCTCCATGATCTTTTTCCATAAAGCGCAGGCTTGGGTTGTTTTAAGCCTTGGTCAAAAGCGCGGGCTTTTGTGAGCTTAAAGAATGGGTTGGGCTTGACCCCTTGTAGGCCACAGTAGGTTGAGCTTCAAGCTTTTGGGAGCTTAGGCACGCCCAAGGCACGCTTTTTTAAACACAGCTACAAGCTTGTCTCCAACATTCTCTACTGCTTTGGAAGGCTTAGGACTTAGAGCAGTAATCGAACGCACTAAGAGGCGGGAGGAACTCATTTTACTTTGGTGTTTGTATGGATTTTCTACAACGAAAATTAAATTAATATCTAATTACTTGGATTTTCAAGGACTTGCTTTGATCTTGATTTTCCTGTTCTAATTTCCCTATTACCTGAGAGTCATATCAATAATCCACATCAGTTTTTGTGCTCTCCTATGCACGTAGTGATTGCTTATTGTTGTCGTCATAATTGCAATTTAGATTAATCTCAGCACATGTATTCATTATTCAGCATGTCCTCATCCCCTAAATAGCCTTACCATTCCCTGATTGATGCCATTTCTGAAAGACTTGATCGTCAAGATGAGAGGTTTGACCAACTTGAGTCTAAGTTAGACCACCTCATTCGAACCTTTGAAAAATCGCCCATGTATGACCAACCCACGTCCACCAGACACATTACTCCAGATTGTGACCTTAAGTCTTTGGCACACTGAGGTCTTTGAGGTTTGCTTGTGATGCCTCATGGTATAGCATTGGTGGAGATGTGGCATGTTAAGTGAGGAGAGACATCCTATAGAATTTTTTTTAGTGAAAAACTCAACGATTCTAGGAGGGTGAAGTACATCACATTTGAGAAAAAGTTATATGCCTTACTTCAGTCCCTTCGCCATTGGTGGTACAAACCTTTTACCTCAAGAGCCTGTGTACTAAAACCATGAAGCCCTTAAGTATTGGAATTCTCAATCTAGTGTCAATCCTAAGCATGCTAGGTGGATTGAGTATATCAATGAGTACTCTTTTATGCTTAAGCATAAGTCTAGTGATGGTCGCTGATGCCCTCAATCATATTGGCTGTCTTCTACACATTTTTATGGTTTGTGGTCTTAGGCTTTGACAAACTGAAGGATGCTTACTCTTCTTGTCCTGATTTTAGCCTTATCTTTTCAAAACTTTTGGTTGATAATCGTCGACCTTATGTAGAATTTTTCTCCATGATGGTTACCTATTTCGAGGTTCTCAATTATGCATTCCTAGGACATCATTTAGAGAGTTCTTAGTTTAGGAAATGCATGCGGAGGGGTTAGGAGGCCACTTAGGCAAGGATAGAACGATTGCACTTGTTGAGGATCACTTCCATTGGCCTTCTCTTAAGAGGATGTCTCCCACATTGTACCTCAGTGTCGTACAACATACCAACTGGCTAAGGTCAAGAAGCATAATACAAGGTTATACACTCCCTTAACTATCCCTCATGCCCGGTGGAGAGACATTAATATGGACTTTGTACTCGGTCTACCTAGAACATTCCATGCTCATGACTCGATTCTAGTTGTGGTTGACGGGTTTTCCAAGAGGCACACTTTATTTCTTGTAGTAAGACCAATGATGCGTCACATGTTGCTAAACTAGTCTTTTGAGAGATTGTTAGGTTGCATGGTCTCCCCTTTTCAATTGTGTCTAATCAAGATGTAGAGTTCATAAGTTCCTTCTGGAAGGCATTGTGGAAGTTGTGTGGCACTACTCTCAAATTTTCTACAGCTTTTCACCCCACCCTAGACTAATAGGGACACTGAGGTTGTCAATCGAACCCTTGGCGACTTGACCTGACCACTTGTTGAGTTTGCTTATAACAATGCTATCAATAGGTCAATGGATAAGAGCCCTTTTGAGATTATCCATGTTACCCGCACCTCCACTGACCTTATTCCCCTCCCTCATGACGCTTGAGTCCCCCAACCTGCCTCCACATTTGCCAGCATATCCATGATTTGCATGCTGAGATTCGTCGTAAAATTGTAATGAGTAATGACAGTTCTAAGCTTTCAGCTGATGTGTGTCACAAGCACATTTCTTTTGAGGTGGGTGACTTTTTTATGGCTCGTACTCGAGTTGAATGACTGCCAAAAACTCGCACAAAAAGCCACGCTCGAGCTACGGGTCCTTATCAAGAAGTTGGGATCTAATGCTTATGAGCTTGATTTGCCTGACCACTTGGGTATTAGTCATATTTTCAATGTGGAAGATCTAACCCATCACCGAAGTACTTTTGAACCTCCTAGTCTTCTATTTGGTTGTTCTATAGGTACCTAGGTCCCTAAGCTTCCCCATTTCCGTAGTCACGTACTGACATTGAGGCTATGTTGGATTATGAGTTTGTGTCGTCTTCTCGTAGTGGATTCCGTCGCTTCTTGGCAAAATGGTTAAGTCGCCCACAATCAAATGCCGCTTGGATTACAGAAGGGGAGTTCCGTGAATTGAACCCTGTGCTCTTAGAGTGGTATCTTCAAGACATCGAGTCCTTTTCCGATGGGGGAATATGATGCAAATAGATATCATGGAAAAATATGCTCCGAAAGAAATATAAAATTTAGAAATTTAGGAAGTCTTATTTAAGAAGACATTATATCATGTAGAGAGCAAATAATATCCTTTTGATTACATTACCATTTAGTTTCCTTATCGCTTTAGATTCTATTTTTCTATTTAAACTTTTGAGTATGTTATAAGGAGGCTGACTTGAATTGAATTGAATTGAAATAAAATATTTGAGTATTTGTGAATTCTTGTGTGAATTTTCTCGGTGTAGGAATTGCTCTCAGAGCGTCCTACATCACTTAGTCATTTACAGATAGATGTTTAAGCAAGCAATTATGTTCACTAAATTAGCTATTCAATTAACTAATATAGCAAGCTACTATATAAGAGACATAGATGGTTCTCCCAGATAAAACTAATAAAGAGATCTTAACACAAAAAACTTGAAACCTTAATTTTGAGACACTAAGCTATTCTGCCCTTTATGGAGCAAAATCCTATCAACAATTCCTAGCCCTTAAGCACTCTTTAAAGAACTACTAACACAAGCAATAACAATGAGATTATTCACTCATCACATGAATTTTATAAAAAAGGGAAATATCCACTCTCCTTTGACTGAATTGCAAATCTTGGAGCCTTTTGCAGTTTTTTTCGATTTTTTTTTTTGCAGGGGCAGGTGGCTATGCATCTATTTAGTTAACACCATCCTTCTTATCGACTAAAGTAGAAAAACTGAGAAAGGGGATATATTCACTACACTTTGACTTATTTGACTCATTTTTGACATCTTCCTCTAAAACATTGATTTTCATTTACGAAGATTTCTAACAAAGAAATTCTAGAAATTTACCATTATAATGATAAGAATTGGGGGGAGGGGGACTTTTCATCTCCTTCTCCCAAAATTGAGGAACTATTTTGTCTTCCATGTTTCCAGATTGTGTCAAGTCTCTCTCCATCCTTCCTAAGAGTGTGATAGATCAAATTGACAAAAATTGCAGAGGATTTCTTTGGTACTGTACAATTGATGAAAGAAAATGAACCCCTGTTGCATAGGAAACCTTATTCTTCCCTAGGAAAACAGGTATGAATATCAGATATAGTAAATTATGGTACATGACTTTACTTGTAAAGAACATATGGAATATGACAAACAAAACTGACAGCCTATGGATCTAGTGGGTTCATCACTATTATCGAAAGTGTTGTTCAGTTTGGGATTGTACGGCCAGCACTTGACGAAGTTACTTTGAAGATAAGATCAAAGGCACTTCAATTTGGCAACAAATGCATGGTCCTTGAGTTCTACTGCTGCTCACTCTGCTGCCAGTAGATATGACTGACTGAGACAGAGAGGGAAACTTGTTAATTGGAACAATCTCATCTGATGCAAGAGGATCCCTAAGTGCAGCTTGATAGTCTGGACTCTGGATGATGCTTCAAGAAAGGCTAATAACCAAAGACAGGCTTTTAACGATTGGAACACAGGTGGATCCCTCTAAAAGAAGAAACTTTAGCTAGGCTACTAGGTGCTGCCCTCTGTGCATTGAGCAAAAAGAAACGGACCACCTCCTCAATCAGTGTCAGTATGTTTCTTCACTTTGGTATCTGTCGCTCTCTTCGATTAGTGCTAGTTGGGTGCAACCTCCAACAGTGAGAGATCTGCTAGTTGCTTGGAGAACAAGGTTGAAAAAGAGTTGGCTTCTTGGTATCAGGATTTTGGACGATGATTCCATTGGTTATGTGGTGTGCTCAAAAAGAAAAGAATCATATAAAGAATTCAAGCTATGTCCTAAAAGTGTTTGGGATGATGATTTCTGCAATTGCCCCTTTTGTACATGAGTGGCATCCTCCTGGTACACTAAAATGCCTTTTGATTACTCATCAAAAATACAAGTGGAACCTTCATGTGTTCTACACAATTTGGAATTTCTCTTGAGCACTTGTTTTCTGGGTCCTCATTCACCGAGAACATCTATCTGCATGTTTCTTCTAAATTATGCCAGCAGGATCCAACAGTAGGAAATGAGCAGATTGTCACTCTGATGTGTTACATAACCATGTTAGAAGAAGACAGAAACATAGATTCTATCTTTCAATTAGTCTATACTTGTTGGATTGTGAGAAATCAATGGATTTTTCTTCAAAAGGAAGAGCTAGTTGTCTTGTCCATCAAATCTATCAGGTTGTACCCTAAGAATTAAACATGTTATAGTATTTTAATTCTCCAGGGTATGCCCTGAGTATTGGCACAATGGGATAGCATTTCTATCAAAAGAAGACAAGTTATCATGCAAGACAAAAGTCTTTCACCCCACCCCCAAGGGAATTTTTTGTTAATAAAGAAAACAATTCTCTACATCCAAACATAGCAAGTTGCAACCTAGGACATAAGGGCCACAAAACAACACGTATCAAAAAGGTAAACATCCCAAATTCCTTGACTAAATTAAGATCAAGCAATTGTTCTATCACAAAATCAAGCCATGCATTAGCCAAATTGTCCTTATGTCTTATATGTCTTCAAATCATTAGCTTACCATTCAGCAACCACTCTGACTTGTTGCTTGTATCTATTTTGCGAGTGATGCAAATCTGCTCTTCTCTAGAGTCACCTCTCAAAGTGATCTTGATATGTCCCGACTCCTCTCCGCGCTTCACATATGCTCCAACACTACCAGCCCTTCCAAGTATCTGCAAATCGAAGAAAGTCCAAGGCTCTATTCAGAGTACAACAAAAATTCACCCTGACAACCCCCCCCCCAAAACACAGAAAGCACGTAAAGATACTAAATTTACGAAGACTAAACGAGGCGAAGAACAATGTACTTGTGATTTAGATGAGATGGGCAAACCTGAGGATCGCCACCTAAACCCAGTGCAATAGCGCACACAATTGAGCTCTTTCCAGACCCATTTGGACCAATGACCAAATTCAAACGGGACCCAGGCTTGCATTTCAAGTAGCTAAAAGTCATGAAATTATGAAGCTCAATCTCGGTGATATTCCCCGGCAAATAATCATCCTCTCCTCTGTAAAACCAATCAATTTTGAGACACATACAAAAATTGGGAAAGAAAACAACAGCCAAAGGAAAAATTCAAGAAACCCTAAGCTCGGATTACAGTACAAACCTGCTGATTTTGGGGCGTTTAGTACGCCGCTCAGACATTGGAGAAGATTGTTATCTTGTTGTTCAATTTGGCTTCAAGGCAACACAAAATCGCAGATGAAGCTAGGGTTTTGCCTTTGCCCTGTGGTGAAGACGGGTAGATCGAAGTAAGGGGAAGCTAGGTCGTCGACTGTCAGTCTCATTTCGCGCCAAAATGCAGAAGTAGACGTGGGCCCTCTTTCCTACCCGTCCGGCCGTCCCCATTTCATTCTCTCCATTCTCACTTCTTCCCACTTCAACTCTGATCGAAGTAAGGTAAAGCGAGGCCGTCGACTGTCAGTCTCATTTTTTTGAAATTTTGGATTACTTGAAATTTTTAATTTTTTGGTACATTTTTGGGATTTTACGTTACTTGATTTTTTTTCCGGTTGACAATATTGTTTGAAATTGTGTGTTACTTGAATTTTTTTTATTTTTTGGTGGACATTAAATTTTTGAAATTTTACGTAACTTGAATTCTTTTTTTTTTTCTGGTTGACATAATTTTTTGAAATTTTGTGTTACTTGAAATTTTTTAATTTTTTGGTGGACATTAAATTTTTGAAATTTTGAGTAACTTGATTTTTTTTTCTCGGTTAACATTATTGTTTGAAATTTTGTGTTACATGAAAATTTTTTATTATAAGGAGGACATTATTGTTTGCATTTGTTGACATAACTTAGGAATGTTTTTTGTACGTATAATGAGCTGATTTTTTTTTGTGTGGATGTGGAAATGGCGTCTATTCATTTATATTCGTAATTCGTGATAGAAGTGGTGCATGTTTTCTTTTAAGCGCTTGTAAAAGTAATGGTAATCGCATCGTTTGAGATGTACACATTCGTTGTTGATGACACAAAGAAATAAAATACTTTTAATAATTTCATATGAACACGAATAATCATTAATTGTCATAGAAGTTATAGTCATACAAAGGAACACATATTGCAACATTTAATGTCCATCAAAAAATTAAAAAAATTCATGTAATACAAAATTTCAAACAATAATGTCAAGTGAAAAAAATCAAGTTACGTAAAATTCCAAAAATTTAATGTCCACCAAAAAATTAAAAAATTTCAAGTAACAGGAAAGATCAAAAAATTATGTCAACTAGGAAAAAAGAAAAATTTAAGTTACGCAAATTTCCAAAAATTTAAACAAACTTTCAAAAAATAATGTCAACCACCAAATAAAAAGTTATGCAAAATTCCAAAAATGCAATGTCCACCAAAAAATTAAAAAATTTCAAGTAACCCAAAATTTCAAAAAATTATGTCAACCAAAAAAAAAGAAAAATTCAAGTTACGCAAAATTCCAAAAGTTTAATGTCCAACAAAACATGTAAAAAAATCAAGTAACACAAAATTTTAAAAAATAATGTCAACCACAAAAAAAAATCAAGTTACGCGAAATTCCAAAATTGTAATGTCCACCAAGAAATTAAAAACCTTCAAGTAACCCAAAATTTCAAAAAAATTATGTCAACAAGAAAAAAAAAATCAAGTTATGCAAAATTCCAAAAATTTAATGTCCACCAAAAAATTAAAAAAAAAATCAAGTAACACAAAATTTCAAAAAGTAATGTCAACCACAAAAAAAATCAAGTTACGCAAAATTTCAAAAAATTTGGCCAAAAATTAAAAGATTACATTATAGAACAATATACCAACACTTCAACTTCATTCAATTACATTCAACTTTTTTCCACTTCTTCCCACTCTTTTCTACTCCTTTCCACACCCATTTATAACAACACACTCTCACTCACTTCTTACCGCTCCTACCTAACCCATACCCCCCAATTTCCCAACAAAAAGAACAGGCCTCACTTCTAAAAATAAATGTCACTCCTTCCCACTTCTACCTACATTTACCTGTTGTTATTATAATTTTTATTATTAATATAATTCTATCTATATAACAAAAAAATTTTGCCAACCATCTCCTCTCCTTATTTTTTGCTGCAACTCTTTGTTATGACCCTTGATTTTCCCTAAAATTAAATCCCACCTATTCATCCTATCGGTTGACTTTCAAAAAAAACCACTCCTCTTTTCATCGTCTCCACCTTCATCATCTCCACGTCTTGAACCTCCACATCTCAACCCCAACTATAATAAAGAAGTATGAACCTCCCCAGCCCACGCCTCTCTCTCACTCTATCTCTTCACGAGATCTACGCAACTACCAATTCATCCTCATATTAATGTTTAACAAAGACAAAATCCCATTTGTGAGTTCGCAATGTAGAGTTAAGATAGCCCAAAAGACTAATCCCAAACTAGTTTTTGCATTACAAAATTCCACGGAGATTACAGATGAAGTGAAAAAGAATTTGACTTCTGTTGGTGAAAAGCCTTCAACTTTTTGGTTATTTCAAGTATTTTTGTTTTCTTTGTTTGCTTATTTTTTTTAGGTTTTTTAACATAATGACGGCCCATTGTGAATTACACTTCAAAGTGTGGGGTGCCAACTTTGACAATTGATATCATTGACGAGGACGAAGTTCACAGACAGATACTTCATTGCTGAATTATAAGTGGGCTTGATGTCTCTTCCTCCAATTATTTTACCCCCATTACCTTCCAATTCTCGATTTCCTGGATGCTTGCTTTTCGTGTGTACGGGTTCTGGTTTTGTTTTTTTGGCTACTTATCATCTTTGGTATGGGAAAATGGCATAGAGTAGATTCAACAACAAGATGATTTGGAGGGAGAGATTTGATCTGTTTAGGTAAAAGCTAGAGCGGGTGCTGCATTTGGTGGCCTTGAGAAGGAAGGGGTTAATTGTGTAGATCCAAAAATGAATGAAGCTTTTGTCTGTAATAACAAAAAGATTTAAATGGACAGAGAAGAAAATCAAGGATTTAAGTTTACAGTGGATGAGGATGAGTTTGAGGATGGAGTCATCTCTTTGTAATTCTGGTTTTCTTACAAAGCAATTGCCATAGACACACACACATACACACACACATAGAGAGAGACTGAGAGAGAGGAAGTTAGCAAAATAAATTAAATAGCAAAACAAAGTTGAAATAAAACCCATAAATAGCAAAACAAAAGTTGAAAACAACCTGAAATAGGAAAACAAAAGTTCAAAACAGAGGAGAGAGAAAGAAACCCACCTTGATCTGGCCATTAGTAAAACAGCAATTTAAATAATTAAATAAATTTGAGAAGCAAATAAGAGAAACAACAAAGGGAGATGAAGGAGATGGAGAGCTTAGAGAAAAGTGGGTGAAAGAAGTGGTATCAGCACATATGAATATCAGAGTGGTGCATGACAATCTTCAACCTCATCATCACCTCTCTGAATCCAATTTCTATTACAAATTTACAGAAAACAAAAAGTCAAATAAGAGAGAGTAAGTATGTATAACTAAACATGCACCAACAAGGGAGCATAGAGCGAATTCGCCGGGAACAGAAGCGGAGAAGATGAGAGAGAAAGTATAACTAAACAAGCACTCATTGATGAAAGGGGAAGTTTGAGAAGCTTTTATGGCAAGCACTCATAGCAGCCCCAATACTGTGGAAAAGGAGAGAGAAACGAGGAGACTGAATGGAAACTTCATACATATTCATGGCCATTAGAGAAATCAAATGCCGGTTTCTGGTATCTGGGTTTAGCTCTCACTGTGGGCGCCCATGGGAAACCATTACAAATGTGAATACTAGTGGGCCTCTTCTTTCATGGGTCAATTGTAATTTATCAATCTCAATCTACTTCAATCTATTTCAAACTACTTCAACTTACTTTAATCCACTTGTAAAAAAATAACAACTTCAACTCATTTCAATATATTTCAACCTACTTCAACCCACTTCAACCAACTTCAACTCACCTCTTCATAATTTTAATAGTTTGTAAAGTATCATGTAAGATTTAATCATTCTTGCACCAAAAAATTCATTGTACTACTTTTTTGTAAATCATCGTACTTTGGAATTGTTTTATTTTTGTATTTGTCTATTTTTTTAGTTTTTTATTTTTAAATTTTCAAATTTTAAATTTTTAATATTTAATTTTTTTATTTTTTATTTATTTTTTAATTTTTTGTATTTTTGTATTTTTGTATTTTTATTATTATTTTTTTTATTTCTTATTTCTTATTTCTTATTTTCTAATTTTAATTTTAAATTTAAATTTTTTATTTTTAAATTTTTAAATTTTTAAATTTTTAATTTTTAATTTTTAATTTTTAATTTTTTGTTTTTTTTGTTTTTTCATTTTTTCATTTTTTTTTCATTTTTTATGTTTAAAATTTATTTTTTATTTTTTATTTTTTGTATATAATTTTTTATATTTTTTAAAAATTATAAATTATAATTTTTTTTATATTTAATTTTTAAAATTGTTGTATTTTTTAATTTTTTATATTTATTTTTAAATTTTTTATATTTTTAGTTTTATTCCAAACAAATGCTACAGAAAATTACAAACCAACAACAAACTCCCAATGCAGGTCCCGCTTTCGCGGGGTCTGGGGAGATCCAGCTGTAGGCAACCTTACCTCTACCGGTATTTCTACCCATAGAGAGGTTGATTCCATAAGACCCGCAAAATCAGCTTTGAGAAAAGGTTTGAAGAGAAAAACGATTGCCAAACCAACGACTGCCGTACGAGAAAAGCGAAAGGGGAGAAAGCTTAGAAAGCTTAAGATACAGAGCGGAGACATACCTCAACAACCAGGGGTGCTTGGTGCCGTGACATCCCGATAAAGCACAACCTGCAGACAAGCAAACCAAAACCCTACTCACCCTACCTAACCCCACACCGCCAACGCTACTGCCCCCTACGGAGCCAGTCCTCTACAATCAGGGACCTTAATCCTATCCCGCCACAAACTCTTATCCTGAGTCATGTCCTCCGTGAGACCGACAACCCTCAGGTCCTCCCTAACCACCTCTTTTAGGTACTTCCTAACCCTCAGGTCCTCCCTAACCACCTCTTCTAGCTACAGAAAATTACAAAAAAAATACTAAATAAAAAATAAAAAAATAAGAAATAGGAAATAAAAAATAAAAAATAAAAATAAAAATAAAACAATAAAAATATATAAATATAAATATAAATATAAATACAAATTATAAAATATAAATTATAAAATATAAAAAATTAAAAATATAACAAAATAAAAAAATTTAAAAAAATTTAAAAATAAAAATTAAAAAATTAAGAAATTAAAAAGTAAAAAAATTAAAAAAATTAAAAATTAAAAAATTAAAAAAATTAAAAAAAATT
>JACYFF010010365.1:9778892-9804246 GCA_017589665.1 Selenicereus undatus | reverse complement strand
TATATTAAAAAACAAATGATCCAAAATAAAAAAGATCTAATTTCTAAATCATGGTACTTTGAAATTACCGTTGAACAATTGTTCGGTCAACTTCAATAAGTCAATATAAATAAATAAAGTTAATTAGTACATATTTAATGCTTATTATTGCATGCACGGGTCATTACTAGTTTTGAATGAAAAAAAAAAGCTTGGAATAGTTTGTTTGCTTCTTGCTTTATGTAGAAGTGGTACATATTGTGTCTCTGATCAATCAGTGTATTAACGACAGTTGTCTGCAAAAGAAGTGATATATTGATCATCCTCTGTAATATGCATATCAATGAATAGGATCATATGGTTTATATCATAAAAATTAACTGTCTTTCAAGGCTTTGAATTAATGGCATTGAATGAACCCACAAAATTCGTTTTCGTTACGTATTGCTAAAAATACATTTTATAATGTGAGATCGTTGGCCACTTTGTGCATGGATATGACTATATAAGCACGCTTTAAGGTTCTGAGTACAATTTTCTTACAGTTAATGACACTCAATGTAGGTGAATTTCTCCACAATAATTATTTAGATAGAACCATATCACTGAAATGAAAATCTTTACATACACCTAGCTTTGAAAATACAATTACTTGAACAACGTAAAGCTAGAATAATTACACACTTTCAAAATTAACCATAAACATTATAACAAGATAATAGTTAAACGTATAACAAGAAGTAGTACGGGAAAGAGTCAAGAGAAAAGACAAATGGAAAAAAGAAGTGAACATATTAGACAATCAATGTCAAAGACTAACGGAAAAGGTGAACGACATAGCTTATTGTTCTACAAATAATAAATATGCTTGTATGGATAACAATAAATGCTGATATACCAATAACTAAAACGCTAATGGATCTAATATCAAATAAATAATTACCAATGTTTATAAGTTAAATGTTAACACTAACGAGAAAGTTTTCCTCGGGTAAAAATGCATATATACACCAAAAATGAGCACTAAAAAAACAAAAACAAACTGGCTCTTATCTATACACTAGCGAGAAAATTGCACATATATATATATAATATATATATATATATATCTCTTAAAAAATAAAGGATCCAAAATAAAAAAGAACTAATTTCTAAATCATTGATCCCGTGAATAAGTTTTTAAATAAGTAAACGGTGCTTTGAAATTATCGTTGAATAATTGTTCGGTCAATATCAATAAGTTGATATAAGAATAATGTTAACTGGTACATATTGAATGCTTATTATTGAATGCATGGGTCATTACTATCATTGAATGAAAAAAAGAAGAAGTTTGGAATAGTTTGTTTGCTTCTTGCTTTATGTTTAAGTGGTACATACTGCCCATGTTCGGCAAAATTAGCGGTTCAAGTAGCGGATAGCGGTTTAGGTAGCGGATAGCGGTTCAGGTAGCGGATAGCGTTTCTAATTTAGCTGTTAGCAGATAGCTGTTTAGAATAGCAGTTGAATAAAATGTGTTCGGTAAATTTAGCTGTTGGATTAGCTGATTAATGTAAATTAACATAAAAGGATATAGATAATTTCCAAAGATAAAATTTCCAAAGGGTAATTTTTGGTAAAAAAATATGAAACGCTACTTTTGAATGTAAAACATTAATACTATTAGCTTTTCAAAAACGCTACTTAAAACGCTAAACGCTACTTGATATGCTAGTCAAAACACTACGTTACCGAACACTAAAAATTACGTGATGAGTGTATTGACTTAGTCAAAACGCCAAACGCTGCCCAAAACGCTGTTGCCGAACGCGCCCACTGTGTCATCATCAATTAGTGTACTAGGGGCAGTCATCTGCAAACGAAGTGTGTGAGGGATCCTCCTCTGTAATCTACACTCTGCATTTATGCATCTCAGTGAATAGGATCGTACGGTTTATATCATAAAAATTAACTGTTTTTCAAGGCTTTGAAATGGCGCTGAATGAACCCGCAAATTTTGCTTTTGTTACGTATTGCTAAAAATACATTGTATAATGTGAGATTTTTGCTAGCCACTTTGCGCATAGATATGACTATATAAGCACCCTTTCCGGTTATGAGTACTATTTCTAATAGTTAATGACACTCAATATAGGTGAATTTCTCTATAGCCATTATTAAGATGGAACGAGATCACTCAAACAAAAATCTTTACATATACCTATCTTTAAAAGTACAGTTAATTGAACAACATATAGCTAGAATAATTACACACTTTCAACTTAACCATAAACATTGTAACTTACATAAATTGGAAATTAGAAAATACATATTTACTACAAAAAATAAGAGAACCATAAACACCAAAATTTTAATTTTATAAAATAATAACAACAACACAAAAAAAGACATAACGTAATTAATTCAATTCAATTCAATTCAATAACTTATGTATTATTTCATATATATGTAGACTCCAAGGAGAACAATACGGCCTTGGACTCCACAAGACGGTGGTTGACGGTGCAAGCACGCTACTTACATAGTGACTACGTTATCTACCTCATGCATATAAATCTTCAATTTGTGTCTATTGAATTAGTACAATATGTTATAAAAATATCATTCTATAATATTCTATGAGAACGTAATTAATTGAAGACTTCAATTAACTCCCATTAGCATTAGAAAAGAGACTACATATACTTTTCCTAATTATTATAATTAATTTCAAGAATAACTAAACATCTATTACCTACTCTTTATATTTTTTGTCCATTTAAAACAAATTGCATAAAGTGCCCCTAGATGTTGTCAGTGGTCATGATAATAATTTCAATACACAACCTAATGAAAGATATTTCAAAATTGTCAATCACACAAATTTTTAATTGAATACTTACATAATATCTACATTACCTACCCTTTGTGCAAACAAAAACAAAAAACAACAACAAACAATGACGAAGAAAACATGCTTGGTGCCTATATGTGTCAATACGAACAACAAAATACAAACATACCAATTCAATTCAACGATAACTTATGTATTATTTCACAAATATGTAGACTCCTAGGAGAACAATATAGCCCTGGACTCCATAAGAAGGTGGTTGAGGTACAAGCAAGCCCGCGTTAACGCTAGATGGCGGTTGTTCACAAAGAGATGTAGAGATATGAACCACCCTAGGTATATTGTCCAAGGTCAACGATATCAAGAAGAAGCCAGACTATTGAACCTCAATTTGTCACGGTCGGGAAGGAACACGTATGTGAAAAGATTGACACAACAGTGGACATTCACTAGAACCATGACTGCTTGCGTTCATTGTAATGCGACGATGTGGTATGACAAAAAGGCGCGCGGCGGCTGAAAGCATGAACCTCACTCTACGTTATGTTGCCACTTTGGTCAAGTTAGATAGGTTCCTTTACCTACACCCCTGCCTCTTCTTAATTCATTATTCAATGATAGAACCTTTATGGGGAATATACTCGTTTATAACTCCATGTTGTCTTTTACTTCGATGAAAGCAACTATTGATTACTCTGTTATGGATGGTCGTGGACCATACACATTTCATATAAGTGGAGCAAACTATCATCAAATCAAATTCTTAATGCCACCTGAAGGCCATGCACCAAGATTTGCACAATTTTATATTTATGACATACTACATGAGTCTTGCAATAGAATAAATGCTTTTAGGAGGGGAAACAATTTAAAAGGGGTTAATCCATCCACCATAGAGAACTTGCAGCAAATGTTGAATACATGTAATCCATATGTACAAGTATTTTGGCAGGCAAGAGACATTATCAACAATGATAATGTTCATGATATGTGCATTCGCATCATCACTGCAAGGCTGAGAGGGCAATATATACGACCAACTACTGATAAAGTTACTACTCTTATTGTTGGAGGTGAAGGTGCAGAGGCAGTTGGTATTAATCTATTATTAAGAACAGTTGTCGGCAATGTAAGGCGAACATATGGGACCTGTCCTTCTTACATGACCCTCCAATATCTGCTCTTATTTCCATCTGAAATAGATGGATGGGTATGCAACATTCCTTTAGCTGAAGGTTCAAGTACCTACCGTGAAAGTGTTACATTGTTCTAATCTTATGCATTCAGAATACAGTTCAGGGTTAGTAAAGTAAATATTTTGCTCCAAGGCAGGAGATTGTTTCTTCAATTTGTAGTTGATTGTTACACTGTTATTGAGCATGAACGTCTCCGCTACGTACAGGATAATCAAAACGTGTTGGGCATAGAATTGTATACTGGTTTAGAAGACGCTATCATCATCGGTGAATCCAATGGCAGCGCGACTGGTCGAAGGTGCATCATACATTCTTCTTTCACTAGAGGCCCGCGCTACATGAGGAGACACTTCCTTGATGCGATAGCAATATGTGCACATGTTGGGTACTCAGATTTCTTCATCACATTTACATGTAACCTAAATTGGCCTGAAGTACAAGAAGCACTCGAACAACAACCGAGACAACATGCGAATGATAGACCAGATATTGTAGCCCGTGTCTTTCAATTAAGGCTTCAGGAGTTGATGCGAGATT
This sequence comes from Selenicereus undatus, assembly GCA_017589665.1. Lineage (NCBI taxonomy): Eukaryota > Viridiplantae > Streptophyta > Magnoliopsida > Caryophyllales > Cactaceae > Selenicereus > Selenicereus undatus. The sequence goes on along the minus strand of JACYFF010010365.1, from coordinate 9,799,701 downwards.
TCAAGGAGAAAGACTTCGTTGGCACCATTGTTGCAGGTCCATTTGCATTTGTGCAACATTTTCACCAAAAATATATTATGGGGTTCCAATTTTTTCCGCTATGCTCTTATAAGTTTGGGTGCATTGATGTGTTTTCTGTTTTGTAAATATATATGTTATTGAATTCCAGAAACGTGGGTTACCACATGCTCATATTCTTCTAACCCTTGCTACTAATGACAAACCCACATGTTATGAGGACATCGATGCCTTCATTTGTGCTGAGCTTCCGGCTCAAGATGAAGATTTGCTTGCAAACGAAACTATTACAAAGCATATGACACATGGGCTATGTGGCATGCTTAATCCTTATCTTCCCTGTATGGATGGATCTATGTGCACTAAGCACTACCCTAAGGCCTTTACTAACGACACAAATATTGAAGAAAATGATTTTGTTAGATATCGGCGTAAAGATGATGGCAAAATGATTACTATTAGTGGCAACCAAATCAATAATCTGTAGGTTGTTCCATACAACCGTGATTTGTGTGTGAAATATGATGCACACATCAATGTTGAGCATTGTGCACAAAAGAAGGTTATCAAATACCTTCATAAGTATATGTATAAAGGTCCCGATTGAGTTATATTTGTCATAGAGCAAAATGGCCAACCTACTGGAGAAGGCGACCAACATCGACATACCGAAGTGGATGAGATGCACAATACCTATATGGTAGATACACATCAGCTATAGATGCAATGTGGCGAATGTTTGAGTTTGAAATAACACACCGATATCCATATGTTGAAATGCTGCAGTTTCATTTACCAGGGCAGCATAACATTGTTTTCAAAGAAGATGATAACTTAGATGATGTTCTCGATACGGCGAGACAACGAATTAGTATGCTCAGGACATGGTTTCAGGTCAATACAGACGAACCTAAAGCAAAACAACACACATGTGTTGAATTCCCGTTGTATTATGTTTGGAATAGGAGTGTCAAAAAATGGACCAGACGTTAACAGTGGGTATGTATAGGAAGATTTCCATTTCCAAATCCCAACTTAAGAGAGCAATATTACTTAAGAATGTTGCTTACTATTGTTCGAGCGGGGCTGCGTGTTTTGATGACTTGAGAACAGTTCATGGCACATTGTACCCTACATTCCATGAAGCTTGCTACGCAAGAGGATTGGTTAGTGATAATAGTGAATGGGTTGATGCTCTTACAGAAGCAGTGACATGGGCTACTGGTAGGGCTGGCAAAAATCCGTCCGACCCGATTACCCGAATTTGTCCGACCCGGAAAAAACCGGGTACGGTCACCAAATTTATGTCCGAATTTAAAATTCGGACAACCGGACATGTCCGAATTTAAATCCGGGTCGGGTTCGGGTTTGGACATTCGGGTTCGGGTTGTCCGAATTTTTGAACCATTTCGGGTTCGGACAAATTCGGACAATCGGACAACCGGGTTCGGACATCGGACAACTATGTTTATATGTAATTTTAGTCCAAATTCTTTAGAAAATTTTATAAAAACAAATTCGGACAACCGGGTTCGGACATTAAAAAATCGGGTTCGGGTTCGGTCACACAACATTTTGGTCAGAATGTCCTAAAATCATATCACAAATTCGGACATTCGGACAACCGGGTCCGGACATCGGACATTCGGGTCCGGGTCCGGGTCTGGTCAAAGTGTCCGATTTGTAATCCGAACAGGGTCCGGGTATGAAGTTTTTGTCCGAATGTCCGATTTGTCCGGACCCGAATTGACCCGGACCCGAATTTTTGCCACCCCTAGCTACTGGGGCGCAACTACGGAGTATGTTTTGCTCCGTACTTATGTACAATGAGATTGCACAACGTGATATACTGTGGGAAGGTCACTTGGAAGACTTGACTGATGACTTGGAACGAAGATTGTAACGTAAACATCGGGATGACGGCTTGCAGTTAAGTACTGAACAAAGGAAAATCTTGGTTTATATGAATTGCAGGTTATTCTAAATAGAAATAGTCATTTCCTTCCCTGCGATGCCATTGCCCTCTTTTGATTTTGCACAATAGCTTAGAAATCCGTTAATTAGGGAGCAAGTAGATTATGACGTTGACAAAGAAGTTGCTACTTTAAATATGTTGCTTCCCACATTAAACTCCTATCAGTTGGAGGTGTTTCAAAATGTTATTACTACAAATGATTCCAATGAAGGAGGATGCTTCTTTGTATATGGCAGTGGCGGAACAAGTAAGACTTATATTTGGAAAGCTATTATTGTTGCACTTTATTCAAAAGAAAAAATTATTCTATCAGTCGATTGCGTCGTCTAGAATAGCAGCGTTATTATTACCCTTAGAAAAAACTGCTCACTCAATGTTCAAGATCCATATTAATGCTACGAACACATAATATTGCTTCTTTTCTAAGCATCCAGAGTTGGCTGAGTTGATCTGTCAAATACCATTGGTAGTATGGATGAGGCACCAATGACTCATGGTCACGTTTTTAAAACAGTGGATCGTACACTTAAGGATATATGTGGCAATCAACATCAACTGTTTGGTGGAAAATTGTTTGTGTTTGGTGGCGATTTTACACAAGTACTTCCTGTTGTAACAGAAGGCCGAAGAGCAGACGCAATTGCAACGTCAATTTCTAGATCTTGTTTTTGGCCTTATTGCACATTCATGCATTTAAGGATCAACATGCGACTTAGGGATCCAAACTTATGCCACGATGAATATGAGTAGTTGCGAAATTTTGCTTAGTGGATATTGAATATTGGTAATGGAACATTGGAAGGTATATTATTATAAGAAGGGAGCGAAGCGAACTGGATACAAATCCCTTTTGAGTTCCTCATACCAAATGACAATCATGGTTTGGTCAATTTAATATAAGAAATTTACCCTGAGTTTTTCACTAGATACAATGATGGTTCTTACATACAGGAACGTTGCGTACTTGCTTCTACAAACAATGATGTTGACCAATTGAACTCCTAAATTTTAGAAATGCTTCTTGGAAGTTGTCACACGTACTTGAGTTCAAACACATTTCAGGAGAGCAGTGAACATCCCGACATTGATGACATTTACGCACCGGAAATATTACATGGGCTAACTTTCTCAGGCTTGCCCAACCATGAAATTCAATTGAAAATAGGTGCACCAATGGTGCTGTTGAGGAATCTTGATCCACATTTGAGATTGTATAATGGGACATGCTTGATTGTTGAATGTTTTGGGAGCAAGGTTTTAGAAGCGAGGATTATTATTGGTCTTAATGTTGGGCAAAAAGTGACAACATATTAACTTGACACCATTAGCAGATGACACACTTTTTTGCATTAAAAAGATGTCAATTTCTAATTAAAATGGCGTTCGCAATGACAATCAACAAAAGTCAAGGTCAAACACTTGGGCGTATTGGGGTTTACGTTCCGAAACCAGTTTTCTGACATGAACAACTTTATGTTGCAGTTTCTTATGTTACGTCCCCATCTGAGTTGAAATTCTTGATTTGCAATAAGAGTGATATCTGACAATGTCACAAAGAATGTTGTATGCGGAGAAATCTTTAACGGCGTACCTCATAGTGATTAATGCGGATGTACATTTTATATTTATCGTTTTAATTAGTTCATACATTATAGATAAACAATGTTGCATGCATTATGAAGTACATAATTTTACCATCTTTCTATTTTTTTTTTCCTTAGCTCATTAGTGAGCATACCTTTCTTTATTATCATTGTGCATTATGGTGGCATTTTTTTTTAAGAAAATGGCCTCACATTCTATATTTTAAGAAGAAAAGTTTAATTTTTCATAAACAAAACGATATTTACATAATACCACCCATAAATAATATACTTTTCCTCATAAATCGATACTTATTTAGGCATACATTTTTGTAAATAATGACAATAAATGTCGAAGTTGTCATTAACGTACCCAATTTACTTTTTATATGTATATACCAGGGCATAACTCGCTTTAGGTTATGGTGCAACTTTGGTCAAGTTAATCGATATATTGTATTAATTATTGTACTGACGTTTTTCACTTGATTAAGTACCTTTACAGGCATGATGATGTATCTTTCATTTGATTTTGTGCCAATTAGTGACATCTCCTATTATAGTATGTTTATACGCACTTCTATAAGTTTGATGAGAACGCTGAGTGTTCGAGTATATAGCAATCATAAAGTTTGGAAGATTGTCTTTATGGATGTTGAGGTATTTCAATTTTCTCTATTACTTTGCTTTCACCAGTTACTTAAATTTATTAATAATATAGTTTCTTATGCATTGACAGGGTAAAGAGATTTTAGGCATGCTCATGGACAACGAAATTGATAAGTGGATGGTTATTTTGAAAATTGGTTGAGTACATCGCATCTCTAGGTTCTCAGTGAGTACTACCACACCTAAGGATAAAGAAATAGTGGACAACAACTTGAAGTTGTCGTTCACTCATAAGACTCAATTACTGAATTTGCTTGATGAATACAATGCAATCCCATGCCAACACCTCCCACCACTTGTTCTTTTTGTTGATGTCTCTGCACATTTGCAACCCAATGCACAAACCATAGGTAATTATAGTGTACTACGATTTTGTGAAGTATTCAACCCCCCTTACATACCTCTTACTAAATTCGTTATGCAGACAGCATTGGTTTAGTAGTTGTTGTTTCCGAAACTGAGAAGACACTTGCGGGAACCCTTAAAGATGTGCTTATTTGTGATATGTAGTATGTGCTTTCAATTAATTATACCTTGGCCTTTTTGTTATGTTGTTCTTAATGTTTCAACGTTCAATTTCGTAGTAGATCCTATTAGCATATTACTCTTTCTTTTATAGGCTGAATGCATTGAAACTCACCTTATGGGGAGATTTTGCTGAAATTAAAGACGACAATCTTTCCTGTAATTTATTTTTTGAAAATATACTGCTTGCATCTAGGTTATTTGTAAGAGGGTACAAAGGTATGTATATTATTCATCATTTCCAACAATTACATTTGATATTCTATTTTCTCTTCCATTTTGCACTACCTCTGCTTACCATATTAACATATATCATAATATATTCCCTTGGAATCATGCTCACTACAACACTTAGAAGTAGATTATTGATTATTCCACCAATATAACATACTTCAGAGCTTGAGGGATGGTATATTGAATCACATATTGTTGTTCATGTTAATATAATTTATGACCACCAATTATTTTCTAAATTTTGTTTAAAATGTATAACTATGTTCAATCATACCTTATGCATGTGTTAGGTGGGATGATGATGGATGTGCTCAGTGGTGCTTACAGTTTATACGTCGGAGAAGATTGCGAGTCCCTAATTTAGAGAAGTTCTTCGTTGCTAGGTGAATCGTGCTAACCAAATAATCTCCATTGCATGATGTATCATTCACTCCATAATGTATTATTCGATTTCTTGTTCTACTTTATATATAATCCGCTTCGAAAATTACTGACCCAACTTGTGTATTGTGCTATAATATATGTGCAATTGCAGGTTTCATATTATCGCATCTTTGCATACGTCGAAAGTGTTTTCCCAATTGTTTATGCATTTTGATGCGATTACCATTTGTGCTCCCATAAGGATGGCAACGGGGTGGGTTAGAGACGGGGGGCATATCCCCCGTCCCCGTCCCTGCTAGGATCCCCGCCCCGTTCCCCATTGCAGAGAAAAAAAATTGTCCCATCCCCAACCCCAGCCGGGATTTAATCCCCGACGGGGCCCCAATGGAGATTTTTACCTGCTATTTTTTCCTCCCTTGTAATAGCTATTTTACAAGTCTTAGATGAAGCCCAATTTGTCATTGTTAACGGTGGTTGACCGACAGTTGACTGGAGTCGAGCAGACCGTGTGGTGAGTGGTGAGTTTTGGAGATGACCAGCGAGAAGAGCCAAAACAAGAAAGAGAAATACTGAGTTATGGTCTTCTGGAGATGGGAAGAATCAAAGAAGTGAAGAACACAAACCGAAGAGGCAAACTAGGCGAAGAATCAAAATATCAAAACAGAGACAATATGCTCATATACCCAGGGTTTTGCGAAGAAGATTGCACATATAGCCTTATCTGTTTTATTTTTAAAAATTTGAAAATGAGTTATTATGTAATTTTAGTTAAAAGTTGGGGACGGGGGTGAGGATTTTTCCCCAATTGGGGTATCGGGGACGGGGATAAATCCCCAATGGGGAAACGGGGACCAATCTGACTATGTCCCCGTCCTCATCCCCATCACCGCGCGAGGATTAATTTTCCTCCCCGTTTCCATTGGGGACGGGGATTTTTAACCACTTCGAAATGGGGCCCCGATAGAGACGGGTATTCCCCAACTTTTTGTCATTCCTGTGCTCCCGTAATCATGTGTTTGACCTCAATATACCGTATTGTACATATATACATCCGCAAGATGCAACTTCTCAAAGATATACATTTTGTGGCATTCCTTCAATAGCATTTGACCTTTAAATTGTAAAGATGTGCTCAATTATATAATACATTCCCCTTATTCTTTTCTTTGACCTTTTGATTCTTCTTCAAAGTTGATATAAGGGATAACTCGGGACCTCGAACTTTTACCATTCTTCAAGATGTTGCAGCAATTCTTCTTCGTACTACTACCATCGTCCTAAGTGGATATGCAGCAATGGTGATCTTATTACCGTAGCATTTTCTACTTGGTGTTTCATACTTAGAGGTTTAGGTAAATTAATAAGCTTAAATTACAATATATGTAGCCACAAGCTGAGCTTGCATTATATGCCGTATTGGACAATCATCTAGAAAAACCATGGGTGTTTGTCATGGACCTTCCTCGATTAGGTGAAATCGAACACTCCATCGATGTCATTACATCAGTTGATTGGGGGGGGGGGGGAAGAAATTTCTTTCTCGAGGCATCGCGGCGATAGTTATTTCTCTAGGTAACAAAAATATAAGCATATTCATTTCATTCTACCTCTGCTTTTATATGTTTCAAATCTAATTATGACTATTTTTTGGTTATTAATATAGCAGGAAGAAGAATCGATGTAGCATTGCCCTTGCTCAACTCCCATGCCATTTGCCTTAATTCATTCTTATTTTCATTATAGTTTACACTTGAACATGTGCTCTATTCAATTAAACACGTTGTATTCTTGGGGGTATCATTTTATATTATGCACTACGTAATTATTTTCTTCATATCTTATGCTTCTATCATGTTTTCACTGCTTATCCCGGGGCAACGCATGTATCTTTACCAGTATCAATAATTATTATCGTTGGAATTATTCTTGTTAATTTCATTATTAATAATATTAATTATTGATTAATTGTTACTATTAATTAATTATTATGATTAATCATTATTATTATGATTAATTATTTTTATTATTTTTGTTAATACTTACTATTATAAATTAGTATTTTTTGTTACTATTAATATTAACATTAGTAATTATTATTTGCAGTAATAATAGGAATAATTATTAATATCATAACTACATTGCATGTGATATGTGCAATGAAGGGGAGGAAACTCTTGATAACTTGTTCTTTACTTGTGCATATGTGAAGAACATCTGGAACAACATTTTAGCATAACTCAAAGTCAGCTGTGAAGCAAGAAGTTTTCAAGAATGGACTGAACACATACTAGGCCAAAATATCCCAAGGGGCCATAAAGAGATAATGTCAGGCCTATTTACAACGACTATTTATCATGTCTGGAGAGCAAGAAATGAGCTGAAATACCAAGGGAAGCCTACTGGATGGAAATTCGTGGCCTACATCATCAAGGAACACATCAGGCAACGTGTCCTTTACTTAGCAAATCATTCCCAAAGATACAGGAAATACATAGATCTAGTCCTTACACACTGATTCGTCACACATTGTACATTTAATACGTTTGGTCTCAAGCAATGAACTTATCCTTTTGCAAAAAAATTAATATCATAAGTAATTATTATTATTATAATTATTACTAATATTTATTAATAATAATTATTATAATGATAATTACTAATAATTGTTATTAATTATTAATATTAATATTAATATTAATAATTACAACTAATATTAATAATTATTAGATAATTACTATTGATATGAATAAGAATTATTTTTCTAATTATTATAGTTAATCATTATCAATATTAATGACTTTTTATAATTTATTATTATTTTTATTATTAATTAATAATTACCCTAATTATAATCTTATTAATAATTATTATTCAACTATAAAAATATTAATAATAAATATTCTAAATATTAACATTAACAATTATTGTTATTAGTAACAAAAAAATAATAAGTATTATTAATATCAATATTAATTATTATTGTAATTATTACAAATATTATATAAAGAGAGTAATTATTATTATTATTATTATAGTAATTATAATTATAATAATAATTATGATCATTAATATTGATAATAATTATTATTAACACTATTACTTTTATTTTTAATATTAATGATTGTTACTATTAATATTACCAATTATTATGCCTATTACTATTAATTGTAATTGCTATTGTATTTAATATTTTTAACAATAAGCATTATTAATGACTAGTTATTATTTTATTTATTAATTTATAATTATTATTATTATAATAATTGTTAATAGTCAATGATCAGATTAGTAGTTATTTTTAACATTCACAATAATAGTAATTGTTAATTATTAATATTAATCAATTAATTTTGAAATAATAATTACTAATATTAATGATTATTAATATTTATTAGTATTATTAGTAATTTTAATAAGAATTTTTATTATCCTTCTTAGTATTATTAACTGTTATTATTAATTAATATTGAAATTAATTGTTATGGTTGTTGTTAAAAGTAATGATAATAAATAATAATTATATGTTTTATTGTACTTATTATTAATATTCATTAAAAATAATAATAATCATTGTAATAATTATATTTATAATATTTATTATTAATATTAATAAGTAATAAAAATTATTACTATTACTATTAATATTAATATTGTTAATTATTATTATTATTACTAATATTACTAATTATTATGATTATTATTAACATCAATAAGAATTATCATTATAGTTAGTATGGTTAGGTATTATTCTTGATATTGATATATCTATCATTAATGATTCATTATTATTTTTTGTTATTAATGGAAAATTTTATTATTATAATAATTTATTAAAAATTATGAATAATTATTATTAATTTTTAAAAGGATTTGTAGTGATTATTTTAAAGTAATAATAATAATTATTATTCAATTAATTAATTATTAATTATTAGTTATTAATATTTATTGTTATTATTAATTTTAGTTACAATAATAATTGTTGTTCTTAATATTGTTAATTTTTTCTTAGTGTAATTAATTATTATTAATATTAGTAATTAGTTATTTTTATTATTATTGTTGATATTTATATTAATTATTATTATTATTATTATTATTATTATTATTATTATATACAGTAATAATAATTACCGTTCATATCAATAGTAATTTTTATTATAATTATTCCTAATATTCATTAATAATAATAATTGTTATTATTATTATTATTATTATTATTATTATTATTATTATTATTATATTTGCTATTACTATTGATGTAAATAATTGTTAATAAATATTAATACTAATATTAATATTAGTATGAATAGTAGTTATTAATATTATTATTAATGATTATTTTTTTTGTTATTGATATTAAGAAGAATTATTATTGTTGTTATTATTTATAATTTTTTTCATCTGTAGGGTAGTGTCTACTATTATTTTTAATTATTGTTAATTATTATTATGATTAAATATTATTGTTGTTAGTAATTATTATTATTATTATTATTATTATTATTATTATTATTATTATTATTATTATTATGATGATGATGATGATGATGATGATGATGATGATGATGATACACAAATTGTTAACATTACTAATATCAATATTCCTACTCCTTCCTTTTCTTACATTTAATAAAACACTCTTACCCACTCTCACTCTTCTTCCGCCTCCTACCCACTCCGACCTATTTGTTCCCACTCCTTTGTACTCTCATTCATTCCACACTTGCAATATATCCACGAAAAGAACAGAGCCATATGGTATGGCAGATTATATTGTCCCATGTCTTGGCTAATGATCACACATTTGGTACGAACTATTAGGTAATCCTTGTTCTATAAACTTAACTACTATACAGAATAATATTTTTACTTTTTTTTTAAATGCTACCTTCTATTTACATGTTCTCATTTTAAATAATAAAATTTATTTGATTCAAATCATGCCACATCACTTGATCTATAGTTACAGATTGACAATATAAATGTTTTACATTTGGGGTGACGGATTCACAAATTTTACTAGTATATCCCTAATCATCACGATTATGATGCAATACATTCTGTTTCTTAAATAAAGATTATAATTCAGAACTTCAAAAAAATAAATTAATTCATTTATTATGCAATACCAGGAATGCCCTTTATTACTAACGATGTTCTTATTTACTATTTACATAGCTAAACAATTAAGAAGAAAAACAATTGACCACCATCACTATCCAATCTTACGACTTACAAATTATAATCCTACCCTTCTTTGCCATCACCACTGCAATGACCGTCAACATCATCACCACTACACTCTCGCCAATAATGGCCAACATCCGACCATCTTTCAGGTGACAAAGGCAACGATACCAAAGGATGCCGTGGTAGGACTAGCCGACCAGCAACCTCAAAACCCCAAGATTGAACCATTGAACCAAAAAAAAAAAGAAAAAAAAGCCAAATTTTACAAGTTCAATTGAACAAAATTGAAACCCTAAATCCTACATCTAGCAATCTTATGTAATGTCTAAAGGGGGAGAAAGAGATACCTGAAAAATGTTCGACAAGGCCTTCGACTCGGGGACGAATGATGGGAATGCTCTATGATGAGCGATATTGTAGTATCTAGGGGACAGAAAGAAGCAAAATACAGTGAGCATAGACGTAGGAGGAAAACTGATAAAATTATACCGTAATCTAAGCTAAGAGACACGAAAAAAAAAATGCACTTTCCCTCATTCCCACATCCAAAAACTTAGCTGACAAGTAAGAGAAATGTTCGCTAGTGGCTTTGAGGGAAGAACCTAAAAAGCTAGCTCTACTAAGCAATATACTATCTCAAGTGGGTATACCTCATTACAAGGACATGTGACTATATATTCTTTCGCCTATAGCATCGAAAACATGTTTGTTAGACCTTTATTTTCATATTTATGCTATACTTATTTACTTAGATATTTTTATTATTTGTAGCATATAGGGCCTGTTCTTTTCGTGGGTCAATCCATTTTGACCCACTTCAACCCACTTCAACCTACTTCAACCCACTTCAACCTACTTCAACCCACTTGAAAAAAAAATACCAACTTCAACCCACTTCAACCTATCTCAACCTACTTCAACCCACTTCAACCCACTTCAACCCACTTCAACCCACCCCTTCATAATTCTAATAATTTGTAAAGTATCATGTGAGATTTGGACCTATTGTGTTTGTGGGTAAATTAGGTGGGTAAAAAGGTGAAGTAGGTTGAAGTTGGTTGAGGTGGGTTGATGTTGGTTGAAGTTGGTATTTTTTTTTTGGAAAGTGAGTTGAAATAGGTTGAAGTAGGTTGAAGTTAGTTGAACTTGGTATATTTTTTATGTGATGGGTTGAACTCGATGAAAAAAAGGAGAACGTCATTAATGTGTGATAATTTATGAAGTTATCCAAATTTTGTGAAATTTTTGTTTGTTATTTTTTATTTTAAATTTCTTTCAATTTGAATTTTTAATTTTTAGTTTTTATATTTCATTTTTCATTTTTCATTTTTTTCATTTTTACTTTTTTATTTTTAATTTTTAATTTTTAATTTTAATTTTAATTTTAATTTTTTAAATTTTTTAATCTTTTTCTTTTTCATTTTTTATTTTATATTTTATATTTTATATTTTATTTTGATTTTTTATTTTGATTTTTTATTTTTGATTTTTGATTTTCTATTTTTTTAATTTTTTAATTTTGTAATTGTTTTATTGTTTTTTTTTGTCATCCTTTTTTTTAAAAAATTGTAATTTTTACTTTTTTGTCTTTTAAATTTTTAATTTTTAATTTTTAATTTGTAATTTGTAATTTTTTAATTTCTTATTTCTTATTTCTTAGTTTTATTTTTATTTTTAATTTTTAATTTTCAATTTTTAATTTGTAATTTTTTAAATTTCTTATTTTATAATTTTTTATTTTGTTTTTCGCATTCTGCATTTTGTTATTTATAATTTTTTTTCTTAATTTTTAATTTTTAATTTTTTAAATTTTCTATTTTATACTTTTATATTTTATATTTTTTTATTTTATATTTTTTTGGAGGTAAGTTGAAGTAGGTTGAAGTGGGTTGACGTTGAAATTGGTAAGTTGAAGTAGGTTGAAGCAGGTTGAAGTGAGTTGACGTTGGTTGAAGTAGGTTGAAGTTGGTCTGTTTTTTATGTCGTGGGTTGAAATGAGTTAAAATAATGAGAATGTAATTAACGTGTAATAATTTATGCAGTTATCGAAATTTTGTGAAATTTTTGTTGGTTATTTGTGTTACTTTTTTTATTTTTGATTTTTACTTTTTATTTTTTCATTTTTCATTTTTCATATTTCGGTTTTTTTTGTTTTGACTTGTTCATTTTGTATTTTTTATTTGTAATTTGTAATTTGAATTTTTTTGGTGTTTGTTGGTAATCTTTAAATTTTTTTTTTCGTATTTTTTTTTTATTTTTTATGTTCTATTTTGAATTTTCGGTTTTGTATTTTATTGTTCTCGTTAGTTTTGGTTTTCAATTTTTTTTTTGTTAATATTTTTGAATGTTTATTTTGTATTTTGCATTTTTAATTTTCTTCTTGTATTTCGTAGTTTTATTTTTTAATTTGTAATTTTTAAATTTCTTATTTTATACTGTTTTATTTTATATTTGTTATTTCCTAATTTTTGTGGTTAATTTTTAATTCGGAATTTTTTACGTGTTTAATTTTTTTTTTTTTTTTACTTTATGGTTTATGTTATTTTTTATTTGTTTTTTTTTTGTTTTTATGTTTCATTTTAGTTTGTAATCAGGTTTGCAATTTTAGAGTCTGTTGTGTTGTATGTTTCTGATGGTGGTTGGTGATCAGGTTTACAATTTTATCGTAGTATGTTTCAGTTGTGCGTACTGTTTACGCAGTCGGTTAATTGTAACTTTGAACGTGACGTTGCAAATTAAATAAAAATAGAATCAGTAAGTGACTGTAAAATGCGAACAGGACTGAACGATGAACAAATGCACATACATACGGAAATGCTAACATCAATCCATCGCACATATAAAGCGACGCAAACATACAAGCACCTGTCAGTCCTACCTTTTGAAGCATTTAATTTCTAGTGGAATGAGAAGCCCAAATTTCATTCGCTATTTGATTCCTAATTTCTTTCATCGCATTCTTACCATCTTGATCAAATAGGTTAACAGCTGGCGTTGGATCAGCGCTGAACGACCTTGGTGAGATTTGCATCCCCTTCTGATGGAGATGGATGAAATTGTGGAGTGTACATGCTGCAATGACAATTTCTATTTGTGATTCTAAACTCATTTGAGGCATCCTATCATCCAAAATCTTCCAAGTGTTCTTCAGAACACCAAACGTTCGCTCCACTACTCCGCGTAAAGACGAATGTCGATAGTTAAACTCTTCTTGAATGCCTTTTGGCCCATGGCCACATTGCTGGCCCCTTATGAATTCCGGAATGCGGTAGCGAACATTCTTCTCTGAATATGGAGCCAAGTACCCTGTAGTATTTGGATACGCAGAATCCACCAAATAATATTTTCCTGTTACAGTACGTAATACGAAGACAACACATGAATTTCGATGAGAATGTAATCAAATTACTTAAAAACATAAGCAACGAATATTTGAGTACCTGGTTGAGGATGAGGGAAATGAAATTTACGCTGACTCAAACTATCCTTCAACACAGGTAGATCGTGGGAGCTTTCTTCCCAGCCAACGTTCACATATGTGAACATCATATCAAACGAAACGACGCACAAAATGTTCCAACTCTTTCGGCCTTTACGATTTCGAAACCGTTGCCCACTTTCATCTCCTACGACGCATTGAATATGTGTCCCATCTAATGCCCCAACGCAGTCCTGCAACAGAGAATAACAACTTCAGCGTTCATTCACCTTTACGTTGAATGAGGACAACATGTTCAACTGTGTGCGAAGATTGACAGTGTACCTTAAAGAATGGCCAGTAGAAGCCTTTCCGCTGGAGAATTTCAACGGGCACTTCATCCTGACTTTGGTACGGCCTAACAATATCAGAAGACAACTGCACAAGACCGTTCAGTACTTGTTTATGGTATACGCTTATTGTTGATGGGGAATGCTGAAAGCGATCTTCAATCTCCCGATAGCTAGCCCCTCTTGCCAACCTAAACAACGTCATTGCAACAATTTCGGCAGCTTTTAGAAAATGACCCTCTTGCAATAAACCTCTCTCCATGAACAACCTAACCAGATGTATGAAAGCATCGTTTTCGAGGCGAAGAACTTTACGACACAAGTCTGGACGATTCCCGTTCAACAATCTATGCACGTACTGTGCCCCACTCTCCCCACCAACTGCTCTTGGCAGCCTCTCTTTGAACGTGGACCGAGATCGATCCTGAAGATAACGTTCTAGAGTGTAACCAATAACAGTGTCAATAGCTTGGTCTTCCACCTCATCCATCGTAGAATCCGCCACATCCATTGTACAGTCATCTTCATCCATTCTACATCATATCACCACACAACAATAAGCGAGCAGAAACACAACAACATAAGACGTGACACATAACGTCCTCTTTCTTTGCATACAACGAAAAAACAAGTACACATACAACAATAGGAAACGCAAAGACATGAACAACGTCATCCGATACGAAGTTACGCTAATTCCTATGAGAACCTACTCGTAACGCACAGAGAATCGAAACATAACACCACACAATAACATAAACGCATACATACTCCAATCCGCTTACACAGTCACATGCAAAACCCTCTTGACTTGATGTACCTAACCACAAACTCATCATCCAAGTCCAAGAAAAGAGGTTCTTCCTTTTTTTGAATGATGTAGTCCATAACACTCCATATGAAATCCGTTCCCATGGCAGAAACTTCGGGATGTTGCTTCAGGCGTGCCTGTACCTGCTTCGTAAGGGATGGTTGCTGCTTCGCCTTCTCCCTCATGCGAAGAAAAGCAAGGGCTTGGTTGACCTCATCTTCTCGCGACGACCAACTCATAAGCGCTTGGCGTTTGCCATCGCTGGAGGTGCCCCCTTCACTTTTTCGCTTCCGGGAGCTGTGATCAGTCTTTGGTGGAGATCGACTTTCCTCCGCACGAACGCATTCCATACCGTCCTCGGATCCATCCTCATTAGTGTCGTCACTGTCACCGACATGTTCGACGAAATCAATCGCCTTTCCCTTCGACCGTTGGGTTTGGTTGCTCGGGGAACCAACCATCCCAGGGGCGAAGCTCATTTCCCCTGTCGCGTGCTTCCCGTGGAATGCGGATTTCATCTTGTCCAAGTTCGCTGGCATCTTCTTCCGGAACGATTTATACTTGCCACCATATCTCTGCACAGGATAACACAAATGAACATTTATAATTAGAAATCCCAACCACGATGTTACGTAATATGAAATAACTGGTACAACTGTACACCATTTACCTGGAGGAATTCTTCCCAAGCGGAGTCAGGCACAATCACAGCCCCTGTAGTCGGATCAATACCCACCCCTGTTCTGCTAATAAGAAATTCCCAAGCTGACAACTTCTTTCGTAAATCATGACAACGGTTTTTGATTTGGGTGGTCTCCTTATGAATCCCTTCATTTTTCAGCATCACCCTCACTAAACTCCACTCAAACTTAACTGCTCCTTGACCTATTTGTTCAACCAGAACATCCAATAACTTTTCATCATCCCTGTTTGTCCAATTAGCAGATTTTTTCGCTGAAGCGGCCATCGCATTCAACTTGCTATATCCATTAACATTTCATGGTCAGGCCACAAAACGCACACACAATGGTAATGGATCATCAATTGGCAATTTCGTAAATCACATTTCCAACACCACACAAGAACAACTCACAAATTACAAATTCACAACTGGTGTGCCCAATCATTCAGTGAAAAAAACAGGTAATAAACAAGCACTACACCAAACAACTGACACATGACAAATCCACCAACTAGCAACATCACAATTGACACATGACAAATCCACCAACAACCAACACTCAAGAAGCATCACCGATCCACCACGGAACTGAAATCACCAAGTTTGAGGTCCCATTTTGCGACATTATACGTCACGCAACTCAGAACCAACACCTCAATTCACTAACTCCGACTTATCACAACAATGGGTGGAGTTCGGTCAACAATTCAGTAATAAGTTCAATCACATGTGTAGAGCATCATAAGAGAACAAAAACAACACAAATACAACTAATTGAACAACTCCTAATTTCCAGATCGAAAAACGGAAACGACCACAGTCAAGCCGGACTTACAGCGCACGGGCAGTGGTGGGGGAAGGTTGCCGGTCTGTCGCGCCGGTCTTCGCCGGAGAATGCGCCCAGTAGTCGTCTGCCGGTCGCCAGTGGGCCGTGGAACGACGGTCGAAGCAACGGCGGCCCTTGTCACACCCCTAACGCGCCTGCTGCTGTGGACCTTCTCGCTGTCTGTCGCTAGGGTTGCCGCCGGACACGTCCGACGCAGGTGGGTTGTGGGTCGGCGTCGGTCACCGGTGCACTGCGCTGCCGGAAATGGGAGGAGGAGTTCGGTGTTGGGTGGGCAAGGCAGAAGGACGAAGCTGGGGCAAGGTCGAAGCTGTGCTCTGTTGTTCTCTTCAATTTTGCGAATCCCAGGAGCAAAATGAAAACCAAAATTGACAGCCATTTAAAAAAAAAAAATTTCGAAAAAGTTGAAACAAAAAAATAAGAAATAACAAAGACCATACCACACAAATAAAAACTCCAAAATTTTTTTTTCAAAAACATAAAAACACATCAAACATACAAACACATAATAACAAAATAAATCAAACAACCCAAAAAAAAAAACAAATCAGAAAAAAAAATTACATACAAACACAAACTACAAAAATACAAATTCAAAAATTAACAATATACAATAAAAAAAATTACAAATTAAAAATTTTGTAAAAATAAAAACCAATTAAAAAATTGAAAACTGAGAAGTGTTCAAAACAAAAATTAAAAATTAAAAATCCAAAATAATGAAAACTAAAAAAAAAATAATTACAAAGAAAAATTTCACAAAACTTCAATAACTTCATAAATTATCACACATTCTTATTATTTTAACCCATTTCAACCCACCACATAAAATAAAAGTTAAAAAAAAATTTAAAAAAAAAAAATTCAAAAAAAAAAATTAAATTTAATGTTTAAAATTTAAAATTACAAAATTAAAAACAAACAAAAAAGTTAATAAAAAAATGCAAAAAAAAAGGAACAAAAAAAACAAAAATAAAAATAAAAAAATTACAAACTAAAAATTAGAAATTAAAAATAAAAAAATAACAAATAAAAAATAACCAACAAAAACTTCACAAAATTTTGGATAACTTCATAAATTATAACACATTAATTACATTCTTATTATTTTAACCCACTTCAACCCACCACATAAAAAATATACCAACTTCAACCCACTTCAACCTACTTCAACCCACTTCAACCTACTTCAACCTACTTCAACCCACCTAAAAAAAAAAATACCAACTTCAACCCACCTCAACCCACTTCAACCAACTTCAACCCACTTCACCCTTTTGACCCACCCAATTTACCCACGAAAAGAACAGGCCCATAGTTGCATATTTAGTTACATTTGCATATTTAAGGGAAAATAATGATAAAAATGAAAACATGGGTTATTGGACCTAATTTAAGTTATAATTTTAATTATGGGCTAAAATATTAATATTGGGCCTATTTTCAATTTGATATTAATGTGCTATTTACTATATTTTTTCTTCCTTATTTTTCAACTTAAATGGATAAGGAAAGAATTATTAAGAATGCCTCCTTCCAAGGTCTTGAATAACTCGGGCAAGTTATGGGAAGAAGATGAAGTATTGTTGAAAATGAAAATTGGGCCAAGAAGATATCACCCAAGCCCTTTTATCATCAACCAAAAAAAAAAAAAGAAGACGTGAGTCCGTGACCCAACCCCCTTGTTTTTCAGCTTTCTCTCTCCTCTTCCCCTGAACTCTCTCCTTCTTCTCCACAAACTCATGGTAGCCACACAAATCCCACGGTTTAGCTTCATTTTCTCAATTTCTCCTTCACCACCACAACAATCTTCATCTCAACTTCCATCATCAACACTATATATATGATCTTCATCACATGGCTGAAGGATCATCCATCAGCAACAATCATCTTCTCCATCACCATCGAAAAGCCATCACCATTTTCATCTGCTCCTTATCATAAGTAGAATCAGAATACCCATATTCATCTTCACGATCATCATCATCTCATCAATCATCATAAATCAATCATCGCAATCATCATCGAAAAATTCCAGCATCTTCACCAAACATCATCACCATAATCCATCCAGATCATCATCGTTGATCATCATATTCATCATAATCATAATCATAATCATCAGATCCCAGAACCATTTCCATCATCTCGATCATCATCACCCTTGATTGAAAAGCACCATCATCAGAAACGCAGTTTTTTGGGTCTGTTTCGTTCGTTTCCTCTGTTTTGGTTTGCTTTGTTTATTTATTTTTTTTAATTTCTTTTTCCTCCTTGTTCAATTGGCACGTTTAGTTTGGTATTGTTAATGCATTTGTTTGGCATTACCATGTTAGGCTAGTTCAATACTTTGCTTGACCTAGTATTATAGTTTATCATGTGAAGTTATTTTTTTGAGATAAGATTTATGTGCCTAAATTTTATATTATGTTTATGTGAATAATCTAAGTTGATTTGGAATAATTGTTTGATGCTGAATGTTGAATTATTTTTGTTTGGTCACCTAAATAATTTTAACATTTAATATTGTTAACTAGTAACAACTTTTAACTATTAAGGTTAAAAGAATCAACTTAAGTCTAAATTACATGAATCCGCTATTGAGGATTTAATGGTTTAGGTTAGATGAAGTTTTCCTAAAGTCTAATGCTTTGAGTCTTTAATTTGTTATACTTTAGGGTAATAAGTTAAATGACTTAAAAGAATTCATCCTTAGACGTTATAAGGTGTATTAAACAGTAAGGAAAAATAGGGGTTACAAACTTTCTTAACCTTCAGTTTAACCATTCAGTAACTATAATATGTGTATCGATGATTGAATAACGTAACATGGTAAACTATATATTAAAGTTAAGCAATTTTCTTATTGAGTGATATTTGTTTTCTTTTATTTTGTATAAATTTTATTATTAGTTTATAATTTTGGTGCTCAAGAATTTAATTATATTGATTTGTTAGATATTTGAATATTTTATCCAATTACCCACCAAATTAGTTTTTTTTTTTTTTTGTGATTGTTTGAGTCATAGAGTTAAATCTTAGTAGCCAGTGATTTGCATTTTTATGAGAGTTCATTACTTTATAACTTAAATCTGCTTCCTCGTGGGATCGACCCTACTTGCCCTATCTATAATTCTTAATATTTAATTATAAGGGTATTTAGGTTAAATAATTTGTAGGCACTGCGACAAGCCTTACAAATTTTGGTGTCGTTGCCGAAAAAATTATTTTTTTTACTAAGTTTTGAATTTAATCTCATAATTTATTTATTTATTTATTACAACAACAACAACAACTCTCAGTGTGGGTCCCGGTTTCGCGGGGTCTGGGGAGATCCAGTTGTATGCAACCTTATCTCTACCGGCATTCCTACCCGTAGAGAGGCTGATTCCAAGAGACCCACAAAAAAGGTTTTGTGAAAATAGTTAATAGAAGAAAGATTTTGCGAAAACAATTAGTGGGAAAACATTGTATGGAAGAAAGATTCTATGGCAAGGGATGACTGAGATAAATAAAAGATCAGTAGCTGAAGCTATGAAATAAAAGGACCACA
The DNA here is from genome assembly GCA_017589665.1 of Selenicereus undatus. NCBI lineage: Eukaryota > Viridiplantae > Streptophyta > Magnoliopsida > Caryophyllales > Cactaceae > Selenicereus > Selenicereus undatus. Next base: position 9,779,462 of record JACYFF010010365.1, on the reverse strand, counting down.
TAATGGAGGAATGTAATATATCTGGACAACCAGCGGTAAGCCAACGGGAACTCTTCTCGGAAGACAGTACAACCTGCATACAAACACCACAAACAAAAAAACCTCTACCAGCACTAAGCCCCAGGCCCCAAAAGAAAACTACTGGTCGACTCTGCGCGATCTAGGACCTTAATCGTATCCTGTCACAATTTCCTATCCTGAGTCATGTCCTCCGTCAAACCTACAACTTTTAAGTCTTCTCTAATCACATTGTCCAAGCTCTTCTTTGGTCGTCCCCTTCCTCTAATGCCTTCGGGGATGTTGATCATCTCATATTTCCCCATTAGGGCGTCCACACTCCTCCTTTTCACATGACCAAACCATTGGAGTCTTGTTTCTCTCATCTTATCTCCGATGGGAGCTACTTTAACTAAGTCCTTGATAACTCCATTCCTAATTTTGTCTATCCTCGTATAACCACATATCCACCTTATCATCCTCATCTCTACTACCGTTAGCCTTTGAGCTTGCGTCTTATTTATTAATTATTATTATTATTATTATTATTATTATTATTATTATTATTATTAT
>JACYFF010010365.1:9723269-9778882 GCA_017589665.1 Selenicereus undatus | reverse complement strand
TTATTATTATTATTATTATTATTATTATTATTATTATTATTATTATTTTACTGCTTGCTTTTGTTTTGAATTTTTTAAGAAAGTAAACATTTCAATTAATTCTTTATACTAATTTAATTATTTCTTTTCAGGTTTATGAACGTTGACGAAAGAATAAAACGTATCAACTATTACGTTGAATTCTTGAACAACGCCACCGTAGAACAGTTACTTGAGATTTTTGTAAACGACGAAGAAGATGACGAAGAACCACTCATGGCGACAAGGAGTTACTTTGAAGGAGTTAGCTGCTCCAGATATCTCGCAACAAGCGCTTGGCATTGTCTTTCCTGAATTGGAGAAACTGTTGAAGTTGAATTCAGGTTTTCTCAATCTATTAGCTAAGTTTAATGGTTTGTCTGGTGAAGATCCTCATATACATTTGAAAGAATTTTTAGTTGTTTGATCTACTATGAGACCAGATGGGGATGATGAGGATCAGGTTAAGCTTCATGCTTTCCCTTTTTCTCTAAATAACTTGGCCAAGGATTGGTATAACCTTCCTCCTGGATCTGTTACTACTTGGACTCAATTGCAAAAATCTTTTCTGGAGAAATTTTTCCCTGCTAGTAGAATTTGTGCTATTAAAAAGCAAATTTGTGGAATTAGGCAAAACTTGAATGAGTCATTGTATGAATACTGGGAAAGGTTTAAAAGACTTTGTAGTAGTTGTCCCCAACATCAGATTAATGACCAATTGCTGATTCAATACTTTTATGAAGGACTGCTGCCTAATGATAGGGGGATGATAGATGCTGCTAATGGGGGAGCCTTAGTTGACAAAACACCTACTCAGGCTATGACCTTGATCTGCAATATGGCACAAAACTCACAACAGTTTAATACTAGATCTGACTTGGTGACTGGTAGGGTTAATGAGATTGATACTATTCAACTTTGACCTCTAAGTTAGATAAGTTGATGGCCAAAGGATCTAATGCCGGGATAGTATGTGGAATATGCTGTCTAGAAGGTCACCCTATTGATGCTTGCCCAAACTTACAAGGGGGGAATGTTAATGCTATGTTTAACCATCAACTAGGAAGTATGACCCTTACTCTAACACTTATAATGAGGGTTGGAGAGACCACCCTAATCTTAGATACGAACCACCTAATCCACCTGGTTTTGCTTGACCTCAACCTTTAGCTAACCAAACTGATAAGATTTCCCTTTTGTTAGAACGGTTAATGAAAAAGATGGACCGAGATAAGAAAGAGACAGATGCTAGATTTAATTCAATGGAAACTGTCCTTAAGCAAATGAGCCAAACCCTATTCGCGTTAGGAACCCTAGTTAGTAACATGCAATCTCATAGCAGTAATAGGTTGCTTGCCCAACCCTTTACAAATCCTAAGGACAATGTTAGTGAATAGGTATGGGATGCCTAAAGCCATCATTAGTGATAGCGGAACTCAACTTTTGTAATAAAACTTTGAAGGGTCTACTAGATGAGTTTCACATTACACATAAGGTTTTGACTGCCTATCATCCACAAACTAATGGTCAAGCTGAAAGCATAAATAAAGAAATAAAAGGGGTTTTGGAGAAAATTGTTAGACCTGACATGAAGGATTGGAGTGATAGATTAGATGATGCACTTTGGGCTATTAGGACTGCATATAAAACTCCAATTTGGATGTCAACATATAGGATAGTTTGTGGGAAAGCGTGTCACTTACCTATAGAATTAGAATATAAATCCTTTTGGGCTGTGAAAAAGTGTAATATGGATTATATGGAAGCAGAAAAAGAGAGAAAATTATAACTACAAGAGTTAGAGGAAATAAGGTTAGAAACCTATGAGAATTCAGTCATTTATAAGGGCAAGTCTAAGGCATTTCATGATGCTAAGTTGGTTAGGAAAGAGTTTCATGTAGGGGAAAAAGTTTTGTTATTTCATTCAAAATTGAAACTCTGTCATGGGAAACTTAGATCTAGGTGGCTAGGCCCTTTTGAAGTCACTCAGGTCCATCCTCATGGGGCAATAGAAATTAAGAGTCTTGATACTAATAAGATTTTCAAGGTGAATGGTCACAGGATGAAACACTTCTATGATGGAGTTGTTTGCGAAGTTGAGGATATTGATTTGGAAGATCCATGACTGGAAAAGAGGTCAAGCCAACGACAACAAACAAAGGCACTGCTTGGGTGGCAACCAAAGATTCTTTCAGGGAGTTTGCTTTTCCTTTTGTCTTTCCTTTTTCTTTTTGTCTTGTTCCTGTTCCCTGTATTGAGGACAATGCATGAAATAAGTGTGGAGGAGGGAAATTTATATTTAGTTTTAGTTCATTTAGTTCATATCTTTTTCATATTTGTTTCATTATTTTTCAAATTTTTTTTTTGTGGAGGAAACTCCCATTTTTTGGTAAATTTGAAAAAAAGAATAAAAATGGTTTAATTTAGGTTGTCTTGCATTTTTATTTATTTTTTTTCCCGTTTCTTTTGTTCTGGGAAATGCACACTATTTTGACTAGATTGACTCCCTTAACCTAGTATTGAATTGTATATAAGTGGGGTGTGCATGATAAACCGAGTCCTAGATGTGATATTCTATAACTCGAGTTTAAGCTCATCATTCCATTATAACTGTGAGTCCAATCCTTATTTTACATGTCACCATTGTCTTAGAGTCTTAGGCTTTCAAGCTTGATTCTCCCACTTGCATTCGTTTTTTCTTCCGTTCAGACTCCGAAAAAAAAAGAAAAGAAAAAAAAAGAAGGAAAAAAAAGAGTCAAAGTTAGGAATGACAAGTACCCCTTTGAGGCATGCGTAATTGAGTGCTACCCTTTGAGGCAATACTGCTACTGAAAAGCTTGCTTCTCATATTAGTGAGTCAATAAAGTAATTTATATATTGTCAGGTGGGAATGCGTCAAACTCTGATTAACCCAATCTCTGGGATAATGGTACACGCACACACCATGCACTGAGATGGATACATTGTTATGTTCGTTTGTGGGGTGAAAAGTAGAGTGTAGATGTCGTCTATGAAGACTCAGAGTTTTGGAATGTACGTCCTGTTCACATACAGCATAATATCTTGGTTTAAAAGAAGACTCAAAGTTTTGGAATGTACGCCCTGTTCACATACAACATAATATCTTGGTTTAAAAGGTGATGTGTCTAGTTGAAATTTTATATTGTTTCCTTAAAAAAAAAAAATTCCATCTTTTCTTGTTCTTTTTAAAGGTTTTGTGGGTATACTTGCTGGAAACCCTCACGAGATCCATACTCATCCCACCGTGGGCCACCCGGAGGTTTAAAGGGCTTGTTGTACGTGCTCAGTGCAATCATGATCCCTACGAAAGTGGTTGATTTTATTTTATTTTTAGGCTAATAAATTTATTGAGGATAACAAAAGTCTAAGTGTGGGGGCATTTGTTAGAGCTTTATTTTCATATTTATTCTATACTTATTTACTTAGATATTTTTATTATTTGTAGCATATAGTTGTATATTTAGTTGGATTTGCATATTTATGGAAAAATAATGATAAAAATAAAAACATAGGTTATTGGATCTAATTTAAGTTATAATTTTAATTATGGGCTAAAATATTAATATTGGGCCAATTTTCAATTTAATATTAATGTGCTAATTACTATAATTTTTCCTTCCTTATTTTTCAGATTAAATGGATAAGAGAAGAATTATTAAAAATGCATCATTCCAAGATCTTGAATAACTCGGTCAAATTGCAACAAAAAGATGAAATATTGTTGAAAATAAAGATTGGGCCAAGAAGATATCAGCCCAAGCCCTTATATCATCAACAAAAAAAATAAAATAAAAATCAAACCTGAGTCCATGACCCAACCCCCCTGTTTTTCAGCTTTCTCTCTCCTTTTCCCCTGAACTCTCTCCTTCTTTTCCACAAACTCATGGCAGCCACACAAATCCCACGACTTAGCTTCATTTTCTCCATTTCTCCCTCACCACCACAACAATCTTCATTTCAACTTCCATCATCACCACTATATATATCATCTTTATCTCACGACAGAAGGATCATCCATCAGCAACAATCATCTTCTCCATCATCATCGAAAAAGCATCACCGTCTTCATCTGCTTCTCATCATTAGCAGAATCAGAATAACTGTCTTCACATATTCATCTTGACGATCATCATCATCTCATCAATCATCATAAATCAATCATCGCAATCATCATCAAAAAAAATCCATCAGTATCTTCACCAAACATCATCACCATAATCCATCTAGATCATCATCGTTGATCATCATATTCATCATAATCATAATCATCAGATCCCATAATCATTTCCATCATCTCGATCATCATCACCCTTGATCGAAAAGCACCATCGTCAGAAGCGCAGTTTTTTTTTGGTATGTTTCGTCCGTTTCCTCTTTTTTGGTTTGCTTTGTTTAATTTTTTATATTTTAAAAATTTTTGTTTCCTCCTCGTTCGATTGGCACGTTTAGTTTGGTATTATTAATACATTTGTTTGGCATTACCATGTTAGGCTAGTTTAATATTTTGCTTGACCTAATATTATAGTTTACCATGTGAAGTTATTTTTTTCAAATAAGATTTGTGTGCCTAAATTTTATGTTATGTTTATGTGAATAATCAAAGTTGATTTGGAATAATTGTTTGATGTTGAATGTTGAATTATTTTTGTTTGGCTACCTAAATAATTTTAACATTTGATATTGTTAACTAGTAACAACTTTTGGCTATTAAGGTTAAAAGAATCAGCTTAGGTCTAAATTACATGAATTTACTGTTGAGGATTTAATGGTTTAGGTTAGATGAAGTTTTCCTAAAGCCTAATGCTTTGAGTCTTTAATTTGTTATGCTGTAGAGTAATAAATTAAATGGCTTAAAAGAATTCTTCCTTAGACGTTCTAGAGTGTATTAAACAGTACGAGAAAATAGGGGTTACAGACTTTCTTAACCTTCAGTTTAACTATTCAGTAAATATAATAGGTGTATCGATGATTAAATAACGTAACATGGTAAACTATATATTAAAATTAAGCAATTTTCTTATTTAGTGATATTTGTTTTCTTTTATTTTGCGTAAATTTTATTATTAGTTTATAATTTTGGTGCTCAAGAATTTAATTATATTGATTTCTTAGATATTTGAATATTTTGTCCAATTACCCCCCAAATTATTTTTTTTTGTGATTGTTTGACTCATAGAGTTAAATCTTAGTAGTCACTAATTTGTGTTTTTACGAGAGTTCATTGCTTTGTAACTTAAATTTGTTTCCTCGTGGGATCGACTCTACTTGCCGTATCTATAGTTCTTAATATTTTATTACAAGGGTATTTAGATTATTTAATTTGTAGGTACTGCAACAAGCCTTACAATGTTCAATATTTTAGAATATAGTTTCTATTTTTGGAGAATGGATTTGGGGAGACTACCAACTAAAGATAGACTATTGAATCGGCATGTGCATATTCAAGTTGAGATTTGTAACCTCTGTTATTCCGAAGGACAATCATGGGCACTTTTTCTTTAAGTGCAGCTTCAGCCATGTTTTACAAAACGTATTGAGCTCTTGGAGGTCCAAATGCCTAATGTTATATGCAGGTGACATATTGATAGCAACTCGAAGTTGGAATCAAAACAAAGTTCAACGGCAAATCTTCACATTTTGCATTACTGAAGCTGCTTACTGCCTTTGGCATGAACGAAACAAGAGGCTATTCAAGAAGGAGTCAAATACTGTACAAGTGGTTGGAGCAATTTTGTAAGACCTTCTAGTGGTTTGCAGCTTTTGTCTAGAACTAGCAGGAAGAAGAATGTAAATGAGTCACTAATTCAGATTCTCCCTGAAGGCCTGAGCATCATCTCTCAATTTTTCTTACCCAAAAAAAATAAAAATAAAAATAAAAAGGCTAGTGACTATAAAATTACAGTTTGAAAAAAATAAATAAAATGGGGGCATTGGGGTCAAGTGAGTGGTGCACAATGGGAGTAGGGTTCTAGCATGCAGGGGACAGGAGTGAAGTGAATACAAATAAGAATGCACTTTTGATTTAGATCAAATGGACAAATATGAGGGATACCACCTAAACCCAGTGCAATAGCATAGATAGTGGAACTTTTTTTCCCCAATCTATTTAAGTATGAAGTTCCTAATCTCTGTGTTTATTATGAGCATTTTGGGCAAGCAATTTGATAATTGGGAGTGTCAAATCTCTTCAAATGAAAGGAACGATCCCCTCAAGACCAACTTTAGTTTTTTGTTTTTTTTTTAAAAGGAGAAGAATCCCAAAATAGTTAACCTCACCTTTGTTATTTCGCAGTGTGTATACGTGTGTCTATGTGTGTGAGAGAGAGGGAGAGAGAGTAGGGATGACAAAAAGTTGGGGAATATCCGTCTCCGCCGGGGCCCCGCCCCGAAGTGGGGAAAAATCCCCATCCCCAACGGGGACGGGGACGGGGAGGAAAATTAATCCCCGCTAAGGGATGGGGACGGGGATGGGGACATAGTTCAACCCGTCCCCGTTCCCATTTCCCCGCCGGGGATTTTTCCTCGTTCCCATCCCCGTCCCCAATTCCCTGATTAGGGAAATATCCCCGCACCCGTTCCCAATTTTAATTAAAATTACAAAAGTAACCTTATTTTTAAAATTTTTAAATAAAACAACTAAGGTTATATTTGTAATTTTCTTTGTAAAAACCCTAGATATATATCAGATTTAGTACTCATAGCCGTGCAGAGTTTAGAAAGTGGGGAAAAACAGCAGGTAAAAATCCCCGTTGGGGGATGGGGGGGAATTTTCCCCCCGAAGCGGGGAACGGGGCGGGGACGAGGAGCAGGGATCCCAGCGGGGACGGGGACGGGGAATATACTCCCCGTCCCCAACCCGCCCCGTTGCCATCCCTAAGAGAGAGGGGGGTTGTAGTTCATAGGCCCTCAACAGCTGATGTTTGCTCCACTAATTCGCAATTTTTTATCTGATCTAGTATCCATTGTTTCTTACTTTTCCCCCCTTTGCTCAGCATGTTTGATCTATCTCCTAATCTCCTTGACAACTGCTTTTGTTTTTTGAACTATCTTGTTTTTGGTATGTTCGTTTTGCCAATTGTTATTGTCTTTGTCCATTGTTCTTTTGGGGGGGGGGGGGAGATTGTTTATTTTGATCAAAATTGATTTTTGCTTTATGTTGATGCCTGAATAAAGGGGAGGAAATCGCTACATGTTGCTAGAGTTGGGAAAGTCTGACCAAACACGATAACCCAACCCGAACCCGACCTGAAGTTACTGAGAGAAACCTGAATCCGATACGAACCGAACCGATTTCGACCCGAACTCAACACGATTTGACCATTTAGCTTGAAAACATGTTATTTTTCAATTTTAGGTAGATCAAAACTATTTGCAAGGCTAACACGAAATTAACCCGTTTATTAAATGGGTAAATCTGAACTGACCCATTACCCAGCTCTACATGCTGCTGGAGAGAATGACAAACATTATCTTCTTGCTATTTACACCCGAAAACGTTGATGTCATCGGACAAATTGAATTTGTGAGTTGTGAGTAGGGCTGGCAAAAATTCGGGTCCGGGTCAATTCGGGTCCGGACAATTCGGACATTCGGACAAAAACTTCATACCCAGATCCTGTTCGGATTACAAATCGGACACTTTGACCAGACCCGGACCCGGACCCGAATGTCCGATGTCCGGACCCGGTTGTCCGAATGTCCGAATTTGTAATATAATTTTAGGAGATTCTGACCAAAATTTTGTGTGACCGAACCCGAACCCGATTTTTTAATGTCCGAACCCGATTGTCCGAATTTATTTTTATTAAATTTTCTAAAGAATTTGAACTAAAATTACATATAAACATAGTTGTCCGATGTCCGAACCCGGTTGTCCGATTGTCCGAATTTGTCCGAACCCGAAATGGTTCAAAAATCCGGACAACCCGAACCCGAATGTTCAAACCCGAACCCGACCCGGTTTAAATTCGGACATGACCGATTGTCCGAATTTTAAATTCGGACATAAATTTGGTGACCGTACCCGGTTTTTTCCGGGTCGGACAAATTCGGGTAATCGGGTCGGACAGATTTTTGCCAGCCCTAGTTGTGAGGGGAGAATAATGTTCGGGAGAAGGGAGTTTGGTCCCGAGGCCTTTGTTTATTTATTTATTGGTCTTTTAATCTCATTTCATGTTTTGTATGTGGAAAAAACCTGATAACAAACAATACCTCAATAATTAATTTTTTCTTTATTTGTTAAATTTCTTGCATATCTAAAAAACGGATTTTGATTAACCTAAAATTACAAAAAATAGGGATAGATGTCAATTCATGCCATACATACAGTGAATATCATGGGAGTAAGGGTGATTATCGTGATTTTCATTTTATAGCAATCATTACATCCACAATGTTTATTGTTAGGTATCAACCAGTAATACAAGAGGAAAAAGAATTACAAAAGTAATTAATTACAAAAAAGTAAAATACGAATCCCAATTTATTAGGTAATAAGGTCACAAAAACTTTATTTTTGACTAGATATTACATTTAAGAAAATATAAGTTACTACATGAAAAAGTTTTCAAATACAAAAAAAAATGATTCCTATTCATAACTAGTCTTCAAATAGCAAGAATTAAAACTTGATTTCATTCCTATTATGTACCAAATACATGATATAGAATTTAAATCCATTGATTCTATTTCATTCCAATTTTTCCTGCTAAAAAGCCTCTCAAAAGGCAACCCAACCTTGCATTTCAAGTAATCAAGGTTCTATTTGAATGCATGAAATCATCATATCATATCATTATATAGATATATATAAAATTGAATAAGTTGTTGTGGGATTGACCAGTGTCAAATTTTCATTGGTTCTTTTTTATGCAATTAATTAATTTGAAAATTAAAAGACTATTAATGATATTAAAGTTCAATCGAACGCATTAAGAGTCTACGTTAATATGCTGAGTTTCAATGCAAAGTGAAAACATATTCAATGTAAAAATGCAACTAATATTTTTTAATTCTTTCATAATTATTTTTACTAATTATTTGAGGTGGTTCTCACATTTAATTGATGGAATGACTTCCTTCGTTTTTTGTTTCAAATCATCATATTCCAATCTTTTGTTGACATGTTCTCATTTTTTTTTTTAAGATGATCAAACGATTCCAACTCCACTAATATTTTAATGTATGTTAACTTACGCCCGTGCAATTTTAAGTTGACATATAAAAGTCAAAGAGTTCATGGTGATTTGACAAGTGTCAGACTAGAATTCAAACTTTTTACTTTTTTAAAATTTAGGTTGGCAATAACGAAATTTCTATTGAGTTTCAACCTATGAGTTAAAATGTTATTAATCGTGGTACTTTGGTACTTTTATAACCTATTTAGATTATGAATTGTTACAAACTATTATTTCACTTATATTATTAAAATAAACATTCACACAAAACCGTGCGAAGCACGGTATTATTCCTAGTTTAGAAGAAAACAAATTAGAGGGAAAGCAAATTAGAAAATATAAAAAGTGGCTTTCTATTTTAATAAAGAATTGGGGTCGGGTTCACCACCACCGCCTTTTATTGACTAAATGTGTTTGTGCTTTTAGTCATAGTTCCAGCCATACTTCTGTAATGTTTGATTAGATGTAATCAACCTTGTAATACAAACTACTTTGAAATTGTGTTTTCATGACCTTACTTGGTTGTATGAAAGTATTGCTATAAAAGAATTATCTTATAATTATAATCACCACAAACAAAGAAATCATGATTGCATTGCAAAGTTGATTGCATTACATTTCCATTACATTACATCCAACCAAATATCACATTAGAAACTCTTTTGATCTCAGTCGTCTCCCTCATGCAGTAAGGCCAGTATCCTTGTTGCACCTACCCGAGTATCATAGCCAAAATCCAAGTGAACAAAACCATGGCACACCATAATCAAAACTAGGCAGTGCTCAGATACTAGAACAAAGGAGCAATGCCAGGACCCTCTACCTGACGGATGAACGATTAGAAGTCAAATATTTGAGAAGAATAAAGTTTGAAATACCAGGACATCAAATCCGTTTGTCCAGAAGGGCTTGATACCGTTGCAAGTACGACCAACCACTGAATAGTAACACTTAATACCCTTCGAAATCCAGTTCTACTTCCGAAGACCGCATTCGGGCCCCCCCCCCCCCCCCTTTGTAGTCCTAGGTTGGAACCAATGCGTAAAAGCTAAATTTTAAAATATCAAAGAATCGAACTGAAATCACAGAGACAACAATGGATGACATTGAGGGCAATTTCACACCTTCGAATTAAGGTGCAAAGACAAATCACATACCAGTTGATGTGAAAGCAACATACAAGGTTAAATTTTTACACATAACAAAATTTGGTGAACCTCATGTCAAAATATCACATCTCTAATTTCCAACCTTCTTATGCTATCTGATGTAGCACAATGTACAAGACTGTAAGAAAATTAATGAGATTACGAAATTATAACATCATATTTGGGGAGGGGCTCAACACACCCACCCCGCAGACATCATCATATTTACAGCGTTTGGGCGTGAATTTCAGCCTCAAAAAAAAAAATAGACAGAGGTCATGAGCCATGAGCATTCAACTGATCTCAATCTTAAAATAGGGAATAGAAAGACGCAAAGGATGGGCTCAAAGAGCAACCTAGATGTGCCTTTTTAATAAACACTTGGATCTTCAACTGCTGCCTTCTCATGTAGCGGCTGAATGTCCTTTGCCCTTTGGCATTTTCTTTGTTCCAGCTGCAAAGACAATATGACTTTAGAACAATTCATTAAGGCTAAGCAAAATTCATCGCTCATCAAAATTACTCAACAAAAATGAATGTGCGTGTGAGTGAGTGAGAGAGAGAGAGAGAGAGACGATAGGCATACAATCTTCAACATCCTTCAATTGGTAGTAGTGATGGGCAATCTCCACCAGCCACTCTGGTTTCAGCTCAGTCACCTACATATGGTCAAAAGAATTAAACAAACAATTATTTTAAAACAAAAACCATAAGAACTGACAACAAGAACAGAAGCAGTTGTTTGTTACTAAGATCTTGATACTTGAAAATACTTTGAGACAAGAATTATAACAAAAGCCTGGAAAAAAAGGCACCTGTCTCATGTACTCCTTTGTTGTCAAAACCAGTTCATGATAGATAACCCATCATGGCAGGGGCTCCACTTGTTCCACAACAGCACAAACATAAAGTTCAGGAATGACTGAATGACTACTCCCGCATTCCAAATGGTTCTCTTCCAACTTAAAACAAATCTAACATGTCGCACACCTTTTAGGTGTTATGGTTGAGTATAAATCACTTTTTTTTAATATAGCTAGCACATATATAAATATCCAGATAACAAGGATTAATCCCACACTATTGAATATGAAACAGTAATGTCAGAGGATTTTGTTTCCTTCTGAGTGTTGGGACTATTAACGATTTCGTTTTAATACAGCCAATGAGCATCACAGCCCCTACATTCTGAGACCAATGTCACACCAACCCTCCATCCAACAATAAATAACCCAGCTGATTTCCATCCAACAATAAATAACCCAGCTCCCCAGACCCCGCGAAAGCGGGACCCACACTGGGAGTTTGTTGTTGTTTGTTGTTGTTGTTGTTGTAATAAATAACCCAGCTGATGGCGTGCAATCTCAAAGAAAGAGGAAGGGAAGGAGAATCTCAAGAGAAGTTGCCATGACAAAGCCATAAGAATAACTATTAATAATCCAGGGAACATGATACTTACGAGTGCTCTTGAAACTGGACCGCTCAGCCCCACTTTTCCGCACCCATGCTCCCTTATATATGTCCTATATTAGCTTTGGTTTCACAACATTACACTTGTACTATGCTCTTTACTGCACGTTATACGCCTTCAAAGATTCGGCTTTCCAAGCAGACCTACGTTTATTATCTAGTACGTAATCCTTCTGCATGCAGCCTAAACTACACAAAATTATTCGATACATTCGGCCTTGAAGGTGATCTAGGTCCAGTTTGCAACGTAAATCAAATGGCTATTACTTAAAATGACTTACCTGAGCTAAACCAGAGCTTTGGTGAAGGTAAACAGTCTGAGGATGCTTTACCGTCCTATAAGACCCCTTTTTCTGAAGCCTTGCAGAGTTGAGGAAAGAAACCTGAAGCAGGAGTTGCAAAAGCAAACGTAAATAAGTAATCAGACAAGCACTGGACTGACGTAGTATCAATCAGTTCATCAAAGCTCAAAAACAAGCTGCAAAAAGAAGGCATTAGAAGAGAACCTGCTGTGATAGCCTTTTTTATAGCTTCCAAATCATTCAGGCTAGATGTCGGTTCGATTTCGACCCTCTCCAAAAGCCCTTCAAGCTGATCCCTTATATCCCTAGCCCGTTTGATACTCCTGACCTGCAAAATCAATCTCAGAAATTTTACTTACAATTACATTATACGGAATCACAATAACAAAGATGAGAATCAAATATCTAAAGCACCCTGGCAGCAGGATAAAACTAGAAACCTCGACTGCAACAACAATTCAGCTCTAGTCACACATCGGAACAGCTGAAACTAAAGAAGGAAACCTAAACCTGAACATAATTCTGATAGCACCACATGGTTCCATAGTCGCATGCGTTCCAATCATTGTAAACCTAAAAATGAGGAAGAAAACAGCAAAAGTATAACAAAAAGAATCAGCACACTTTCCCAACACCAACACAAACAAAGAAAGCTGTCTTAGATAGGTTCAAGGTAATCAGGCAAGGCTAACGATTAAATAGAACAAATCATGCACATTCAGCCTCAATCTAAATCTTTTTCATGATATGAGAGGAACCTCAAACCATCAGTTCTTTTTCCACTGTTTTTTGGTGGGGGGGGGGTTATACAAAACAATCAAATACTTTAAAAAGTCAGGAGCAGAACGATGATTGTTGATGATCTACCTTAAGCAATGTAATATGGTCCCCAACGTTTCCTTCATGAAATCTCATCCTTGTGATGTCTGCATGGACTTGTTTGTCTTTTGGGCGGTAGAAGATAGAATTTCCAATAGAAAGCATCGCTGCGATAGTGATTATCTCCTCTGAACATTTGTACTTATCTTAAGCAACAATCATCTTCGAAAGCATGGGATCAAGGGGAAATTCTGCCATCCTCCTCCCAACTTTAGTCAATTCCCCTAGTTTATTGAGAGCAGATGTGCTGTTCAGAGGAGAAAATCACTATCGCAGCGATCCTCCTCCCAACTTTAGTCAATTCCTCTGAACATTTGTGCACAACACAGACACAAAGACAACAATTAGTACTCCCACAAATTTGATTAGTTACCAGCAGATGTGCAAATAAAATTCCCCAGCCTACAAGAACATAGATGAACATGATCCATATAAAAATGAACTCACCTTCACCAACCCAAACAGTAAGTCAGTTGATAGGGTCCTTTCATGGGCTTCATCCACCATTATCACGCTGAATAATTAACATATAACGTGAGCATCTCGACAAATGCATTCTAGTTAAGCAAGAAAATCACATGGATGCAGGATGTCACCTGTAGCCAGCAAGGTCAGGCTCACCGAGGAATTCTCGTAGGAGCATTCCGTCTGTCACATACTTAAGAACAGTCTTATCAGACGTGCAATCTTCAAACCGAATTAAATAGCCAACCTGCATGCACATAGAAAAGTCGATTAAAGAATCCCTGCAGCAGAGCAGATAATGCATTAACTATAGAGTAGTCGATAGGGAACGGAATCATGTATCATATGTCAAAGATTGACTTTTTCCCACAAACGCAACTTAAGCTTGAGTTGTATTTCCCAAGGCAGAATTGCTTAATCACATAAATAATTTGCCAATTTGCTTAATGCTTCTATTATATGGCTTGACATCCCAAAATGCATCCTTAACGAGGATATATTCAATGAGCATCCATTTATGATATGCCCCATTTTTCAAACTATCTCACACACTTCACCAAAATGACAAGCATTCCTACATACAGAGACATGATGCCGGAAGATGCAGCTAATCTGAGGTCAATAAGTGACAGACAGTTGGAAAAAGAAGAGAGAATAAACATCAAACTGAAAACTGCACTACAAAATGAAAACGCGAATACGAAGATGAGTGCATCTGGGGTCAACAGGTGACAGACAGTTGAAAAAAGAAGACGAGTTAACATCAAGCTGAAAACTGAGCTACAAAATGAAATGCTAACATGAAGATGTAAAAGCCCATAATTTTTAGTTTGGAATTGACAGTCTTACAGTATCTGACTACCCTACATCATCAGCCGAACTTTTATCCCAACAGATATTATTCACTGAAATCCAAATAGCTAAACACTTGTGTCCAAGAAACAACTAACAAAAGGAGGTTAATGCATCTTATCACAAATCATTGTGGTGACCAGGAGGGGGGGGGGGGGTTCTGTACTTCTGTTCACTTCAATAGCCTCTCCTCCTCCCTAAGGGGAAAATTTTCAAAATAATACTAAGCAGGATAAATAATCTAGCAACAAGCCATTTCTTGAGAAACACGAGCAGCAACACTCATTGCGGCAACCCTCCGTGGTTGAGTGCAGCCAATCTGCATCATAGACAAATGGACAATCTCTCAGCACTTCAAACAAAAATTTCAGACACATCCTTTACCAAGCATCTTTCTGCAACACTATAAGTAAGCTCAAAACCCAAATTGCTAACACCATAGCAACAAAAAAATATAAGCTCCAACGTGAGCTTGAGTAGGGCATATTTTCTAAAACAAATTATTAAAAAAAAATAAATACGTAAGGCTAGCACATACCAGAGCACGAAAATTAAAATACAAAAGGAGGAAAATCTAGACGAACTTTTCTCTGCTGAATTTCATCGCCAGCAAGGCCAGAAGATTCTGCTTTCTCATTAAGAGAGTTGATAGTTCCTATAAGGTTGTACTTTTGACTCTTGATGCCTCCAAATACATCCCTATTCCACTTCTTAAGGCTTTGATAAATTTAAGCTTATTTGCAACAATGAAACTAGCGAAACCTGTCCCCTGTGTGGCTGTGCCTCCTTCCACCACTCTTTAATAAGATCAGAGAAAGCCTCAAATTCCAACCATATTCATCGTCTCAAGACAAATAGGAAAGTGATCAAAAAAAGGTCCAGACAGCCTTTTCTGAATGATGTCCTGAAAGAACTCCTCCCAGTCTGCCGACACAAGAAAGCAGTCCAACCTGGAACACACCAAGTCATTGAATCATCTCCACTCATAGACCATGTGAAGTCTGCCCTACCCCCCCCCCCCCACCCCCTGGCCCCCAAAAGGAAGATCCATCAGGGTTGAGTAATTGATGAAATCCCGGAACTCTTCCATTGCATTAGAAGAATGCACACCAGTGCTCTTTTCTTGAAAAGGCACAATTTCATTGACACCCCCTTGTACCAACGACATGACCAACCATCTCTAATACAACCCAAGCTGTCCCACATCCTCAATCTGTCAATTTTGACATGCGGATCATAAACACCAGTAAGGGCCCCAGAGAAGCTACCATCAACTATTTGCAGGAAGCAAGTGGTCGAAAATTCACCACACGTAGAAGAGACCAATGGAAAGTGCTTTTATTCCACAATACTAAAATACCATCAACTGAACCTATCACCTTAAGAACAGGAAACCCAGCATTGGACATCGAGAAGGCTTATGATCATGTGAACTGGGACTTTTTGATATATATCATGAAAAGAACTGGGACTTTTTGACTGGATGCACCAATGCATCTACTCTACATCTTTTGTAGTGCTAATGGTTCTCCAACGAAGTTCTTTTCGGCTTCTAGAGGGCTTCACGGGGGAGACCCTTTATCTCCCCGTTATTTTTGCTAGGCATGGAGTATTTACTAGAATGATTTAATTGCCTTCTAGTGCTAGCCTCATGTCTGGGTTTTCAGTGGGTCGCTAGTGTATGACAACTACAAAATTCTCACATCTTTTTCCAGACAACATGATTGTATTTTGCATTTTGTGATAATGATTGTGAGCAGATGGCCTTCGCTGTGTTCTTACTTAGTTTCAAGTGGTTTCCCAAGGATTAACGTGGCAAAAAGATCTATTTTGCCTGTGGGACAAATGGACAATATTCAGTTGCTTGTAGGCGTTTTAGGTTGCAATATTGATACCTCGCCGACCACTTACCTAGGCCTCCCTCTTGATGCCAAGTTTAAAAAGAATACCATTTGGGATCCAATTGTTAAGAAGTTCGAGAAAAAATTATCTAGATAAAAGCCTATTTACCTTTCAAAAGAGGGTAGATTAACTCTTATCAAGAGTGTTCTCTCAAACATCCTGACTTCCTACCAGTGATTTAAAACGCGGATTCGGTCGCGGATGCGGTTTCGGTCGCGGTGTCGCGGGAACGGGATGATACGCTTGTCGCGGAACGGATCGCGGTCGTCGCGGCGTGAAACGATTCACATAGTGCATTTTCGGTCTAATTTGTAATTTTTTAGCTTTGTACTATTATCATGTAAGTAATTGTATTATTAGCTTAATTTTTGTTGATATTTGTAGGCAAAGATCATTCATAACCATTACCCATTAGTGCCTGGCGATTAATTAAAAGTTTGAAATTTCATTGTTGTGTCTTGTGTCGCTGAATGTTTGATTAATTTTATATTTTTTAGGAGTGAACGATGGTTTGTTTTAATTTTTTGAAACAAAATATTTGGAATCATGGAGTTTGGGAATGGGGACAAACCGGTTAAATGCTAAGCTTGTTGAAGGGAAAAAAAATAAGCAGTCGTAGATTTTAAACCTTTAGAAGATGTTTTCAATTTGATTCATAAAAAAAAAATATGTTAGGTGGAAGATAAACTACATTAAGTTTAGTCGAAAATATTAATTTTTTAATTTGATGTTAAGAAAATGGGTTAATTTTCACAATAGTTAAACAGAATAATTAAAGATAACTTTGACTGAGATTATAACATCATACAATAGCACAAAACTATAAATGGTAGAAGACAAAAAAAAGTGTAAATAATCCCATGCTACAAAGTCCACAATAGATAAAATACAGTAGTTATCTTATTGTACATTTGTACATTACACACAAGCCCATATCTAAAATCCAGGAGAGATTATCACCACCAAAATGAATGACGGGGAGGATCCTGATAGGTGTCATTATTATTCTGATCAGCACCATATGACTCTTGTTGCTGGTGATAATGAGATGACGCTGTTGAATCCATCCAAGATTGTTCACTCGAATTTGAATCACCGCTATAAAATGTGGGCTGATAATAATGATGATCCCCATAATTAATAGTCCCCTGGTTGATGATCGGAGGGTTATCTGAATGTCGTCTACTTGAATCAGACCTAACAAATTGTGGCTCATTTGAAGGATAAGGCAGTGGAGGGCAATTAGTATTATATCCATAGTTGTTGGAGAAACCTCCATATGTGTCATGGCCACCTGAAGAAGCAAACAGACCGGGCCCTGTAAAACTTGACGGCACTTCTTGGAAACTTGCGTAGCCATACATGGCGTCAGTTGGATAACCATGTGGTTGGGCATGTTCCTTACCTTTTCGGATGCGATGATAAGTTTGGGTCGGTTCACTTGGCTGCTCATTCGGGGAACGTCGACTTCTTCTGTCATCTTCAAGAGGTACACCACAACCACGATCACGATCACGATCACTAAAGTAATCAGTTGATCGTCTAGAGGAATAGGAAGCACCCATTTCATTCGCACCTCCATTTCCTCCATCCCCACCACCTCCACTTCCACTTCCACCATGACTACTCGAAGGGGACAAGTTTTCCTCCGAGTCACGGTCACTACTCTGCATATGTTGTGGTGGTTGGTCAACACTGTAGCGAAATGGAATGCTCGCATCAGGTTGGGGATCATCATCCTCATTATCGATGGTGGCATTAACCTCATTTTCATCAAAATTCAACCAATTCAAGTCATCTCCTTCAAAAACCGGTTGCTCCTTTTCCGAGAGCCAAAGGTTTAATGGGTCATCATCGTCAAAGATGTAATCCAAGTTGATAGGATTGAAAGACTCAGTGAGTTCTTCGTCAGTCCTTCGTCTTGCACATCTCAATTTCAATTTTTGATTATAACGAAGGAAAACAATAAGGTCGAGCTTCTTATAAGTCAATCTGTTCCTTGCCTTTGTATGCACGCGACTGAACATGCTCCAATTTCTTTCACAATTAGAGGCAGAAGTCGTTTGACTTAAAACTCTAACTGCAATGCATTGAAGTTCAGGCGCACATCCACCATGAATTATCCACCACTCAGCTGCATGAAATACATTTCGTTAGAATCTTAGATAATAAAGCTTCAAACTTTAAAATTTAATATATATATATATATATATGTGTGTGTGTGTGTGTGTGTGTGAGTGTGTGTGTGTGTGTGTGTGTGTGTGTGTGTATGCAGTATGCGTCTGAATAAATTGTGGTCACCTGGCATTAACGATGCAATTGCCCTTTGAGCGATAGATGTTCCAAAAGTATCCATCCTATCCTTGTAAAGAAACACCTACACATTTATGCCAATGTTAAATTTCATAAAATGTAATGTAGAAGATAAATTAATAAAGTAATAATGAGACATGCTTCATCACGGAACCTGTCGCATTGCTTTTATTTGCTTGTCAACATCTGGCTCCAATCTCATTATCACATTCTGGACTCCAGTTCTGACCTCCCTATCTTCCCAATCTTGACTTTGTCGAAACATGTATTGGGGATTAAAGAAATATCCTTGTAAAAAAATCAATCATGTTATCAATTATGGAAATACGATATACAATCTGTACATTTACTACTTATATAGTTATATTGTAAGAAATGTAAACATTGTAATACAAATTACAAAATTAATGCAATACCTGCAGCATGCAAATCACTGTGTAGGAAGTTCCATCTTTTGTCAATTATTGCCTCATATCTCTTGGTATACCTGAGTGTCTTGTCAATAGCTAGCTTTGCACGCTCCATTGCCTCATATATGAAGCCCATGGTCGGCTTGTCATCCCCATCAACTAATCTCAACACCTTGACAAGAGGTTCAAATAGTTTTAGAATTTCATCAGCCCTTTTCCAAAATGACAAGGCTTCTTTAGTTGCTAATAGAATAAGTTGACGCACTTCTTTTGCAGTTGCATCTTTTGACTTCCCCAGTCGAGAGTTGAACCACTCAGGTGACTCCCACATGTCTCTTAAGGCAGTTTTATGCCGCACCAAACTTTCAAGAGAGACAAAATTAGTCGCAAACCTGGTGATACCAGGTCTTATGATGTCTCGATTATTTGTAAACTTCTTCATATAGTTTACAGCCCAATCATATTTATAAATGTAGTTGGAGATCATCCTGGCTGTCTTTATGACTTCCCCAACGCGATCGAGCTTAGCAAAGTCCTCCAAAATGAGATCCAAACAGTGGGTCGTGCATGGTGTCCAGTACAAGTTCGGGAACTCTTCCATTAATGTTCTCCCTGCAGCTTTCATTGGAGCTACATTGTCGGTCACTATCTGCACTACTTTCTCTGGACCAACCTCTTCTACTACTTTTTTCATAGGTTTGAAGAGATAATCAGCATCCTTTCGTTGTACATCTGATGCATTCACTGATTTATGGAAGACGGTGAAACCATTTGAGTAAATAAGAAAATTGATGAGGTTTAATCTGGATATGCTGGACCAACCATCGCACATTATGGTAACACCTCTTTCTTTCCATTTGGGAGCAAATTCAGATATCCATTGCCTAATTTCTTTTGCAGCTTCTGGCAGAAAAACATCTGAGAGTTCATAAGAAGAAGGAGCTCTTACATCAGGGCCAACCTCACGAATAGTCTCAAGGAGCGGATTGGTATATATAGAATCTACCACAGCAAATGGCACGTTGGTATCTATTACCCAACTTCCAAATGCCTTGATCATCTTGTTCTTTGCCGCTTTCAACCAACTTGTGTTAACTTTTGATTGTTTGGTCCTAGTTCGATCCTTTTCAAGCTCGACCTCAACAGCTCTAAGTCTAGCGGCTGGGGTTGACATTTGCTCATATGCCATATCCCTTGATGCTCTTGAACTACTCTCTCGAACAGTAGCTGATCGACGCATTTGGGGAACACTTGGTGGTCGACTACTACCTCCTTCATCAAAATGTGCACCCCTGCTTGCTCTATACATCCGTTGTTCATGTTCAAACCGATGTTGCTCCAAACTTTCATATCTAGCATGCGCTAGCTGAGCATCTTCCTCCTCCTCGTCATCAACATAATCATTACGGTTGAATGATCTTGTTATTTCATCTTCCAAATCTCTAGTTATCCTTGTTTTCTGTCTCTTTTTCTCTTTATATTCTGTCAATAATTTCATCATGTCTCTTTTGACCTCAGCAGAGACGTCTGGGCAAGGAGCAACGTCACCTGTCTTGTGAGCCAAATGCTGTTTCAGACGTGTTATACCACCTCTTATGACTTTGCTGCAAAATTTGCATTGAACCTGCTTTCTACTTCCGTCAATTGCTATACCAAAGCGCCACCCAATGTCTTCAGTAGAATGACTATTGCGTCTTGACATATTTTTTTTTCCTCCTTTAAACCTGTACAAATTTTTTTCAAAAAAATTAGATTAGTGTTTAGAACTTCTATGACAAATAACTTAAATTCTAAGCTCCAAACCTAATATTGAATTTATATGCTATTGTGCGGACAAAAGAATTTGTTTAAAATAAAAGCTATCAACTTTGAAAATTTCAAATAAAGTTAAGTTTAACATTACCTCATTTAGTTTACAATATAATAATTAACTACTTTTTAATTATTGCTATTTAAATAACAACTAATATAAGGAATAGCGTTTATGATTAATACAAATCTATGAATTATCAATAAGGAATTGCTATTTAAATAACAACTAATATCAATATGTAAACTTTTATGCTTCTTTATTATTATAATTTGTAATAACAAATCTATGAATTAAAAAAGGAGCTATTGTTATTTGAAGTATTTAGGATAACCTCGTGTTAAATTGAAAATGTCATGGTAAACTTAAATTTAATTATTGTTATTTGAGTGACATCTAGTATGTCACCTACTTGGAGAATGTCCTCAAGAATATGAATTCCAATTAATTAAAATATATACACATAGTTATATTTCGAATGTATAACAATATAACATCATCATTTCTATTTAAAAAAGTAATATTTTTATATAGGTTTGTCGTTGTAACCTTGTAGCTCAAAACTAAAAGCCTAGATTTTCGATAAAATTCGTAGAATTTCATGATAACATATTACTAAACGGTAAATTTTACTACATATATGAAGTTAAAAAATACTTATACACACAATATTCTATAATCAAATTCATATGAAACAGTCTCATTCAAGATCATATAACTTTTTTCACATAATTAAAATATTAAAATATTAACTGAATATGAAATCAATTAAACTATAATAACATGTTACTATAAACAACTATATAAACAACTTACTATAAAAAAAATAATTAATTAAACTATATAAACAACTTACTATGCAATGAATAAATATTAAAAATTAATGCAACATTAGGAATTAGGATCATAATTTGAAACAAAAAAAAAGAAACAACTTGATTCATGTGTCCAAGGCAGAACACATTCGGTGGAAGCCCTGCCCGCAGCCCCTAATCAAAGTTTTTTATATAAAAAAAAAAAAAACCCCTTCAAGCTTCCAGAGGAAGCCTTATACGGGGTCTTACCCGTCCAAATTACGCACGACAGTGCTTGCTCTTCTTCCTCACCAAAATTCAGAAACCTCTCTCTTCTCTCTGCTTGTGGTCAGCTAATCTGCTCAATTCGGTGGGTTTGCTTCGTTGCCTCTGTTCGTCTCTCTCTCGATCGGCTCGGCTACTGCTCTCTCTTTCTGTTCCTCTTCCACAACTCTGGGCTATTCGAATGCTCCAGAACCTCCAATGGTGCTTGACTCCTCTTTCTCGATTCTGGGCAATAAAGCAAGCAAATTAGTCCTATTCAACGAAGGTATGTCAAAAACTTGCAATTAATTTGTTGAATTTGTAGATTTCTGGTTGTGCCATACTTGTTGGGCATCTATTTGTAGATCTGATTTTCTGTCTTCTTCCCTTATTCACGAACTCACGGGCACTGATAAGTTCATTCATGTCACGGGCACTGATTTATTTTGGCTCTCTCTGTCTGCTTTTTGGTAAAGGCCCACTCATGAGCACTGATTTGCTGTTTTGGTCTGCTTTGTTTGTCTTCAACTTGAAACCGAAAGAATCATATATCTTCTCTTCACTAAATTGTCTTTTTTTGCCCGGTCCAATCGTCTGTTCCCCGTTCCAGGACGGGTGGAACGGCCGTTCCACTGTGACACGCTCTCCCCACCGCATTTTCGCCCGAACTCGGAACGGCAAAGCCAAAATCCGAGTCAACTCGGGCGTTCCAGACCGGAACGGCCGCGTTTTGAATCCCTGCTTCCTACCATGGATTCAAAATGTGGCCAAACCGCGACGAAACGGCCACATTGGAAAAGTTTTGGAGTTGGGCGAACCGCGTTTTCAGGCCGCAATAGCTGCGATATGGAATGCGATTGCCGTATTAGAGCGATTTTGCTGTACGGCTACCGAAACCGAAATCGCGACCGAAATCGCATTGTGAATCCTTGCTTCCTACTTCTCCCTCTTTCCTTACCCTTCTTAAGTGGCCAATAGACTAGAAGCAATCCAGAGAGAATTCTTTTGGGGTTCTTTTGGGAGTGATTTCAAGTATCTTGTGAGAAGGAAAGGTGTGGAGCAACTACTGTTTGTAGGAGGGTTAGGCGTGAGGGATTTGTGCCTATTTAACGAGGCTCTTCTTAGCAACTATACTTTAGACATTTATGTATGAGAAGGACAATCTTTGGAGAAAGGTAGTTACCGTGAAATATGGTGAGGCAGGATTCAGATGGCTTCCCTCTTCGCCGGATGGCTCTTCTGGGTATAGTCTTTTGAGATACATCTCCAAAGGTTAGGAGAGATTCTTTCCACACTTATCCTTTGAGGTAAGTAGTAGTTCTACCTTTTTTTGGGGGGGTAGTGTGGCGACGCTCCCTTGAAAGAGCTTTTTCCTGGTCTTTATGTTATGGCAGGTGGCGACGCTTCCATTGCAGATTATAAGGAGCAAGTGTGTCTGGTAGCAATGTTTGAGTGCCTATTTTTGTCAATGAGATGGCTTTATTGATGATGACACTATGATAAGCTTTTTTAATAAGCTTGGTGAGGTCAAACTAGGGGACTCTTCACTTAACAACGTGAGATGGGATTTGAATACTACAAGGGGCATCACAAACAAGTTTTTTATTTGAAGCTTCTACACTTGAATCATTCATCATTGGAGGCTCGTTTTGAAAGAGGTTTCCCTTACAAGCTCATATGGAAGTCTATGGTCCCCTTAATAGTTCCCTTCTTTGTTTGGGAAGCTACACATGGAAAGATACTAACTCGTGATAACTTGCAAAAGAAGGGGAAGATCTTGGATAATAGATGTCTCATGTGCAAAGGGGATTACTCAACGGATCATTTACCGCTCCACCGCTAGTCTAATAGGGCACTATGGGATCTAGCTTTCAATTGCTTGGGCACGGCTTGGATTGATTCTAATTCCATTAAGAACAATCATTTAGCTAGGGAGGTTTACTTTGGTAGGAAAGTGAAAAAGAAGAAGGCAACAATGGTCCTACTTCATGTCATTTTTTGGAGAGAGAGAAACAGAAGAATTTTTGATGGTGTAGAGACTCCTTTTCAGCACTCGAAAGACAATTTCATCAAGACCGTCTACTTCTATGAGAATGAAAAGCTCAGCTCTTCCTCTTTTGATGTGGCCGACTTTGTGGATGGTTTGTATTTTGGATGAATATAGTTTTTTGTCTGATGCTTAATGTGCGTCTAATCTTTTGACCTTTCTATAGTAATACATTACCTTTTGGCGGCCGCCCCCCCCCAAAAAAAAAATCAATAAAAGAACTAGAGAAACCTTAGGCATAGCTGCATAAGATCAATACCTTCCCAACTTTTGCGTAACCATCTTCATGAAGATACTGCGGAATCTGAGTCGTCTTTCCCGAACCCGTCTCCCCAACAATAATGAGGACCTAAAAACACATACGGAAAAGGGATCATAATTTACTACAGTACCCATCAGAATAACAGTACTCCATTGTTAAAACAAAGATAGAATAACTAGAAAACCTGGTGATCTCGGACAGCTTTCAGTAACTCATCTCGATAAGGATAGATGGGAAGTGTTTTCCGCTCTTCCTGATCACAGAGAAAAGCATAGTCAACTACGAAATATATACTTCATTGGTCAACCAAAACCAATGACACCGTCACTGAATGAGGAAGAGCTGTAAATCTCAATTTAATATTTTCTAATATTTTTTTAAATAAAATATTAGGCAATTAAGAAGTGTACTACTATGACACCAATGCGATATAACCCAACCACAGAAGGGGGCAATAGGATGCATAACAGAAGCATGTGTTCTAGTCTCAAACATTGAAATGTTGAATTAATAGATGAGTGGAATTCTCACTTTCAAAACAGGTCTTATCCATTTGAATTTTTCACCCTCTCCGGCATCCCCCCCCCCCTTCTCATACACACACAGAACATTTAGAATTGGCAAATGCACATCCTTCAGATTCATTATCTATCCCTAGAGTTCTGACGCTATTGTTGATGTGAAATTATAATTCCAGCATGTCAGCGGCAGCAAGGCACTTTGTCAGCTGCACAGTCTGCTAAGTGTCAATCCAACTCGTACACTGAGAAACTATCAATACTCGAACTGGGGGAGGGGTTAGAGAGAGAGAGAGAGAGAGAGAGAGAGAGATGATAGATACAAACCTTAAGCTTCTCCAAAGTAAACTTTGCCTTGGACTCCTCTAGTGACTCCGTTAACATCTCATCCTCAATCTGCATTTAAATTTAAAAATAAAAAATTCAAAAACAGAGGCCAAAAATAAAAATTTGGTGCATCAAGCTGCAGAACATCAGAAGTTTATGATGTCGTGAATCGCATACTTTGTCTCCTTCCATCACAGATGCCTTTATGAAGTCAATCTGGTCCTCAAAGACAAACCTGAAAGTTTAAACAGACGTAAGTGATAAGCTGAATGTGTAGACAAAGCCAAGCATCACCTAAGACAAGAATAAGGCGTACTCATAATTATCAGCACTATGTTTTTTGTCTTTAGAACCAAACTTGACGGTTGCTTTTCCTGCACAAAGGAGAACAAGTTAGAGGGAAGAAAGCAAAAGACAATAAAAAAGCCAAATCGCTTAAGAAGATATTTGGCATTCCCTTACCAATCTGGTGTTCCTCCCATGCATCCTGTTCAGCAAAGAGGTTCATCGTACCCCCGGACTCACCACCATCTCTGAAGCACAAATAGAAAAGAAGTAAATACACTGGGATCCACAGAAACCATAATCTCGTGGCATTTTGACCACTCATGAGTCAGAAATTGGAAGTAGTCACCATAGTGATAAACATAAACAGGCCAACCTATAAGGCTGCAAAGCCACAGCAAATCTTTTCTCATGGTTCACACCTTCCACATCATATGCATCCGGCATCCTATACTGCATTCAACAAGAAGTGCATGCACGCCAAATTATCAGAAAGTCTTCAACGAGAGCTCGATATAAAGCAGATAGTTCGGATGGTGTAAAATGGAAATTTAGAAACAGGACTTTCATTTTCTAATAGGTGAAGTAAGGATAGCATGTCAATGTCATCATTGTACATAGTTAATTGCAATTTCATCTCTTAAATCATGTTTTCCCATAATCTAAGGAATATTTGAGGGCAAACTTTCTGACCACTATCCCATCACAAGAATATCATTCAATCATTCGAGAAGTTTGCAGCTCCTACAGTTAAAGAACCAACAAGGCAAAATAAATAAATAAATAAATAATAAAAACTCAGAAAAGTGATCAAAATGCATTAAACTCCTACAAACAAGTAACTGATAAGCAAACTATTTTTGGTTTAAGATTATCAGCATTCTTCTGACAAGTCACAGGTGCTGCTTGTGGCAACAGTAAATTAAAGATCAAACATATCACAATTGTTCTGAAGGAGGAAGTAGAAACTCAAACATATCACGGCAGTTCTCAAGGAGGAAACCAAGGATAATGCAAGGAAAGCAAGACTACTTTTTGGCTATCAGTTGGGATGAAGTGTGATCATGCAAACAACCAAAGGACTCCTTGATTCCAACAACCTGAGATAACAGTACGTGAACAAAAATGTTTTTGGTGCATGAGCCCGTTTTTCTTTTTTCCTTTTCGGAAGGGGAGGGGGTAAAGGTTGGTAATCCAGAGATCAATATACCTGTAAGTGAGAATCTGACATGAGAACATCAAGATTCTTACTAGAACTTCAACCTTGTAACTAATCAATGAGGTGAGGGTTAAAACTAGGGAATCAATCTCACGACTAAGAACAACTGGTCTTAAGACAAAATATAGCATATCACTCAGCCAAGATAAAGTCAAAAATCACGTTAAGAGAACCCAAGCCACATATTACCTCGCTTATCTCACTGGCATCTGCTGTCCGCCGCTTGGTAACAAGTTCGTATATTTCCTTTTTGTACCTGCGATAATATAGATGTCATCACCAGCTGAGAGAATTAGAGACATCACATCCTTTAGAGAGAAACATGTTAGATACAGGATGCCAGGTTATACCATATATATAGGAATAGGACTACAGGATTCAGAGAATTGAAGCCACAGTTTTACGAAACTGTGAACGTCTGAAAATACAGCTCAGATTCATTCTATTTTCTCTAAGAGTATGCTTTTGTAGAATTATTTGTCCAACTTTTATTTCTAGACCGATTCAAGTTTGGTTCAGGAAGGGATCAAGTTTGAATATTCACCCAGTACTTCGACCTTCGATCACTCGGCAAGACTAAGGCTTGAACAGACGAAGCAAAGCATATTCAACAATTTGATCCCGGATGACAATCCACTCAAATCCTCCAGTCGGCCATAAATCTCTTGGTCTTGCAGGGCAGCCAAGCCCCCGGCAGTTACATATGCAAAAAGGTTTAAGAATAAATAAAACTAATACATATGAACTATTTATCACCTTAATTCACGGCGTTCTGCTTCAGTCAGCTCAACACCTTCAAACAAATATTGCTCATCTTCTATTTCATCTCTGCACAATGAGAAAAATGACAGTTGTCAAACAGGGGGAAGAAAAGCAAAGAGTACAGCAAATTCACAAACTACCAAACCATTATGGTCAAAAATATTTTTAGCTTTTAGGCAAAGACGAAAGCAATCTTGCACATATACCTGAGTTCCTCCAGTTTCTTTGCTTCCCTTTTCTTTAAGTATTATTGTCTTGAAACTTTTCCGAAGCAGAGAGAAAAGAAGACAAATAACATTAGCAGAGCTCACTATAAGCCACCGCTACAATAAAGAGATAGCTTAGGGCCTTAGGCTTAACAGGACATAGATTAACATCAGTTGACAGAAGATAACATATCAGCTGTAACAGTAATAATGGCTATCCCATGTATATCTAAAGTCCAGAACCAATGCACTGAAAAAGAAGACAAAGAAAAAGGTGGCTTTAAGTTAAAAATACACGGAAAATAAGCAGCAGTAGGCAGAATTCCCCTTTTTTTGAGCAATAAGAGAACATATATACCCAAGAAGAGAAGTCATGCGCAAAGAAATCTTTGACCGAGATAGAGACCCTCCCCCCTTTCTCTTCTTTTGACAGTCCACCCTACATGCTGGACACATATTGGTCGCCAAACTCATCTGCTGAGCTATTCCTCACTCACCAGAAGTTCTATAAATACACTATGACATCAGGTCAACTCCAGCTCTGGTTTGGTTTTAATCTGCATCTCCAACATCTAACAAACAGACCTATTGGGGGTGGGAGGAGGGGAGACTAGAGAATCATCCAAGCCAAAGATATAAAAAGACCATTCATATATCGCTTCAGAGAATATTAGCAAGGCAAGTTCTCTAAGTGACATGAATAGCAGACTTAATTATACCATGTTCTAGACATTTTGTTTTTTTTTTGGTAAGTAATCAATAGGTATATTAAAAGGACACCAAGGGGATGTCACCCATATACAAAAAGGGCAAATACAAAAACATTATGCCTTTATGCTCTCATCCTATACCATGTTCTAGACATATGTACACAATATATGAGATATAATCACTGCAAATACTTGACCAGAAGATCAAGCAAGCAACAAACCTTAGAGCTTCAAGATCATCTTTCTCCAAAGCATTGGATCTCCGAATTGCCTCCTCTGCAGTAAGGGAATACATATTCAAAAATCAGTCAAGTGAAAAACAGCAAGTGAAAACTGCTTTGCTGCCTATTTCCCACCATGTGCACAACTTGGGCGCTTATCTAACATTACATACCTCCCTCCTCCTTTGACATATTTGGCTCCATAAGCTACAAATTAAACACAGTACCATCAGCATGCTTATAAACAAAATTGTGTGAACACAAATGGAACAGCAAAATATAATACACTTTCTAAAATAAAACAAAAGGCTAGAATCCAAAATCATTGCCGTGCACAGTTGCATGCTTCATTGTTCTGCAATCAATGCAACAACAAAATTGGCTAGTGGAAGTTGCACAGGCACAATATATAAATACAGAAGGAAATAGCTGAACATGTAGCACAACCAGAAACCTTCTTATATACAAAGCAAATAGGAAACCCACACACAAACCCAACAGCTTCTACTGTCAACAGAGTTCACATCATGGAAACTAATTTTCAGCGGCAATTATGTAAGGCCATCTCCAAAAACCACCATGGAAAGTGGCTAATTGTATGCCAAAACCTTGTTAAGCATCAAGCAAACAGGGAACCCGAGATACAAATCATACATCTTCCACAGTTAAGAAATTAGTCACATAATGGAAACTATTTTCATGCAGTAATTATGCAACAGCATTCTAACAAAGTTGTCGCCACGATAAGCAACCCTACGTCAGAATTTGCAGTTAAGACTGCAATAAGTTCAGTCTTTGAGATAAAAATATGTGGACCTCAACATAAAAGAGCAGGCAAATAATGCATTCAGCATGTCCAAATTATCATGTTCTGCAACTTGGGAAAAAATAGTTTATTATAGATCCAAAGGGATAACAAGAACGCATCCCAGAGAAAGTTAACTACATCCCACGAAAAGACTACCGACAGAATCATTACATCAGACATGCTTTGCTCCATACTAAATTCGCAGTACCATATTAAGAAGGGTTATTCACTTTTTCTAAGTAAAAAGGCCCAACCTCCCATAGTTAAAGCGTGTCAATATTATGGTCTGAATGGCAACTGCTAAAGCTTTAAGTCTGGATGGCAACTACTAAAGCTTTACGTAGAAACTCTCTCTAGTATAATGATGCTGGATAGAACAGCAAATAACCATTGCAGATATGAAAAAAAAGTTACCCTCTGCATCCGAGCAGCATCCCGTTCTCGAATATGACTTTCTAATTCTTCCCTCTCTTTGATCCCGTAATCGTTCTTCGTCTGACTGCAAATTCAAGCAGTAGAATCAGCTAAGAGTTCAACCAGCAGCCTCACTTAGTAAACAGACATACCAGTGTACGAGACATGGTGCATTTATATGTAAAATTTCAACAGAAACCAAGTGCTTCATTTGCAGAATTTCTAATATCGACTAAGCTGGACCAAAGTACATTCCACACCATAGTGCTACATAAAGCAAACAGGTCACCTGAGCTGCAAGTCTGCACTATCTCCTAGTCAGTTACAACACGACAACCATGAAATCATCCCAGCCATGGATGCAGTAAGTTCCTCATATAAGGAAAATAAATACTAAATACAGATCTAACATTCTAACTCCAGTCAAAGCGGTACTTGATTGAGAGCAACATTATCCCTGACTTCCAGTTATCCTAATGCTAAATGCCAGTTATACAATACACAATTTAGTATAAGAATACTAAATACAGATCTCACATTCTAACTCCAGTCAAAGCGGTGCTTGATTGAGAGCAACATTATCCCTGATTGAGAGCAACATCATGAACTAAGTTTGTGCATGGGGGAACTACGATGATAAGCTAATATATCTTAAGGTTATTTGTAGTATCAATAATTACATTAATGTGTGACCACTTTTTAATGCATTTATCTAATTTGTTTCTGCAAAATCTACTTTGCAAAATGCGAAAGACTTCAAAATTTTTGCATAGAAGTGCGTCTCGCATCCATGATGCGTGCGAATTCGCCTTGCGCCTCGCGCTTTGGGACCTTATGCATCTCAGTGCGCCTAGCGCCTTTTAAAACTAAGTTTAAAGCTCTCCTCTTATTTTGTCTTCGTCATTCAGTCTAGTTCTTTGGGGTGGCTCCCCTGGAAAACTAATTGGAAAAGACATTAGCTCCCCTAAAGGTGTCAGTTTTTGTGTGGAAGCTTCGCATCGTAGTATTTTGACATGTAATAATTTACAAAAGAAGGGAATTATCTTTGTGAATAGATGCTATGTGCAAAGAGGATTTGGAGACGCCTAATCACCTATTGTTGCATTGTCAATTTGCAAGGGCACTTTGGGAGTTAACCTATAGTTGCTTGGTGGTTTCTTCGGTTGTTTCTTATTCAGCAAAAAATCATCTTTTGGCTTGGGATGGTGTTTTTGGGAGAAAAGTTAAAGAAAAAAGTGTCCTATTCATCCCCTATGCGATCTTTTGGACTATTTGGCGAGAGCGAAACAAAAGAGTCTTTGAAGGAGAGGAGACGTCTCTTCAACGAATCAAAGATATTATTATCAAGACTCTTTTTTCCTAGGATAGTGGGAACTTTTGCCAATATTCTTTTGATGTAATTGATTTTGTGGATAGGTTCCATCTTGGTTGCACATAACCCCTTTGTAGGATACCTGCTTGCATTCATCCTTTTGTTCATATTTTATTTATATATATTCTACTCCTTTTCCTTTCATTAAAAAAAAAAAGCCACCACGAAAAAACTTGATAATTTTGTGACTTCTTAAGGATGGAGCAATAGCAAATGGTCAAAGGATGCGGGGGGCAAGAAGATGACATCCTATCTCTTGTAAGAGAGTTATTGGAAGAATATTCTCTATTCTCTTAAATTGATAAGTCCACTCGTCAAAGTTCTTCGCATGGTTGATGGAGACAAAAAGTCGCCTATGGGTTATATTTATGAGGCTATGGATAGAGCTTAGGAGACAATTGCTAAGAGCTTTTCAAATAAGGAGGAGAATTATGAGGAGGCATTCAAATATATTGACAAAAGATGGGAATGCCAACTTCACCAATCTTTACATGCAGCGGGGCATTATTTAAATCCGGAAATCTATTATTAAAACCCAACTATTGAAGATTGTAGCAAAGTGATTAAGGCTTAGTTTGATTGCATTGCAAGGATGGTTTTGGATTTGGGGACTCAAGACAAGATTCTTGCCGAATTGAATTCACACAAAACTTCTCAAGGTCTGTTTGGAATGCCCATGGCAATAAGGCAAAGAAAGTAATCAGCTTCTGGTAAGAATATTCATACAAAACTTCTCAAGGCCTCTCTCTCTCTCTTTTGTTTTAGCTAAATGCTTATTCTATTTTCATGTTTTTATATATATATATATAGCTCAATGGTTTTCTTTATATGGATCTTTGGCACCCAACTTGAGGAAGTTTGCCTTAAGAATCCTTAGCCTTACTTGTAGTGCAACGGGATGTGAGGAATTGAGGTGTGTTTCAACATGTAAGTTGCAACTTACAAAAACTATCCACTTACATAAATTTTAGTTTATTAATAACAAATTAAACCTACTTACTTTTGTTAACAGCTTTACACCAAGAAGAGAAATAGACTAGCACAATCCCGATTAAATGATTTGGTTTTTGTCAAATCAAATCGTGCATTAAAGCGCAGACATGAAGAGAGTAGCTCTAGAGATCCCATTCTCTTAAAAGAAATTGACGAAAACAATGAGTGATTGCTTTGGAGATTGGAAGATGACTCAGATGATGATGATTGTGGAGCATTTTATAGCCAAAGTTCGCCTGAAAAGCCCACGCCTTCGCCTCGAAGCACGCACCTCTGGCCCCAGGATCCTTTGCGCTTTTTTGCGCCTCAGGCTTTTTCTAATCTAAAGGCATAATCTAACAAGCAAGTCATAAACAGATACGTTGAAAAATTACATATCCACGAGAGCAGCAAATTGCATGTAGTATTTCACATAATAGCTTCTTTACAAAAGGAAGTGACATTTGCTCAGAAAAAGCTGCAGAAAACCAAGAAATAAATTTCTCGAAATTAAACATATAAATTTAACGCATCACCACGAACCAATCAATTTCTATGTAACTACAATACCAAAGTGGAAACCTACCTGAGTCAAATTGTTGATTAGGATATTAAATCTTTGTACACTTTCAATAATATGCTTTTTTGGCACTGTCTTTCCTGAAACCAAAAAAATTTGCACAAGCATTCGTAAAACTTATCATGATATATTAAAATAAAATAGGGCACAAATAGTTGTTTCTCTTGCTCTAAGAAGTACCAAGGACAAATCTGGTTGAAATCATTGGTTCAATACAACGGTAATAAGATAACAAGCAGCAGGCCTACTATCCTCCATTCGGCAGGCTGTGCAGCATCTCTTGCATCTAATGGACATAACTTCCAAACTTTATCAATTACATTCATTAGCTAAGAAATCAATTAGTTAAAATTTCATCCCCCTTGATTTTTAATAAGCAATGGCATGGCAATTCGACTTACTCAAACAAACAAAAAGTCAACTCATGGTGAATTAACTTCAGAACTTCGAAAAAACGTGCCTCCATGATGAGAGTCCAAAAAACGTTTTCAAGTGAAGGTGTTCACCAAAGTCAACTCCTATGGTTTTAGCCCTACAGCTTCAGCGGCTACCACAAACCCCACCCCCGCACTCTCCAAGTGTTTGTTATAGGTGGCTGGTGAAGTTCATGGTGCCCAGAGTGGTCATCGGAGGTCCGTCTAAGGTCCGCTGGATTTTGGGTTTTCGAGAGCCACCCGACGTCCCTTTCACCGGTCGTCCTTTGCTTTTTCGGGTCTCCCTTTGTTGTTTCCTTAGATTTGTGCGCTGGTGGAGGGCTAAGGTGTCCTTTGATCGAGGAGCTGGGTTTGGCGGCAGTATCCATCACCGCCGGTGAGGTTTGTGGCTGTTGTCCAGTCGACGGCGAATTTTCCGATTGCCAAAAATTTCCTAAGCCACTTTTTTTAGTGATCGAAACAGGTGCTTTCCCTCATGGTGGTGTTGTTATCTCCGGCCAGGCTCTGGTGAGTGGTTTTTTCATGTGTTTCTTCTCGTCTTCTTCTTCTTCTTCTCTGGCAATGTATGGTATTGGTGATTTCCGCGGCCAGCTCATTTACATCCTCTTTTGCTTGGTTCCGTTTGTGGGTTTTCTTCCTCCTGCTACTTTTCATTGTCGTGTCTCCGTATCATGTATGCCTCTATAAGGGTGGAACGGAAGTTCCTGGAAGGGAAGTTCCTAGAAGTGACTCGGGGTGTCGGAGGCCTTTTTCCTTTTAAAGTTGTTGAGTCCAGTACAAGGAAAAGGCCATTCATCCGGTTGAGTTGCCAGGTCGCAGTTCAAATCGTTCGCTTCTGTTTCACAAAGGGAGAACCACTGTGGGTTAAAACTTTTAGGTGGGGTCACAGGTGTCTATTGCTTCGGCTGAGAAAGAATAGCAAAGGTAGATGTACTCTCTCTTTTGGGTAATGGTGGGCAGTCTAGAACTGTGATCTTTCCTGAGAGTGTTAAGGCAGTAGGCTGGTTTGGGGTGACAAAGCTTCTTAAGGAGACTTGGATTGAGGGTCATAAGAAGCCATCTCCTCCACCACAGAATGCTTTTGTTCCCTCCAGGTTTCCAGTTGCTAATGTTGTTTAAGGTCACCTGGGTGGCTCCCCTGACTCACATTTGATGGGGTGGAAATGCAGGGATTGTGGTTCATGGGATGTTTTGCAGCTGTGATTGGCAAAGAACAAAATGGCAGTGGTAACGTACTGAAGCCGAAGGTTTCCTTCAAGGACAATGTTAATGATTTGTCAGTGTCTCCTTACAAGAAAAGTGGATCTAAGGAGTTTTTGAGTGCTTCTTCTCCCTATGTTAATCAATTCCAAGTGTTAAGAGATCTTTTGGAGAACTATCCCCCATCTGATTGCGAGTGTAGCTCCCACTATAGTTCTCTGTTTGCCTCAAGAACCTCAAAATCGCCACTGAATGGTGTGGAGGAGTTGCATCCTAGAGCTCGCTCACCAACTAAAAGTGTGCTAGTTTATTCTTGTAGGAAGAAGCTTGGGAAGACTAAACTGGTTGTTGATGTTGGGTCGGGTTCTCTTAATATGGAGCCGGGAGGGCCTTCTTTGTTTGAGGAAGCATTACATCAAATTCACGTTCAAGGTTAAGGTTTAGATGCTGCCACTTTGCCTAGTTCTATTAATTCAGAGAATGTTAGTGAAGGTTCCGTGGGAGTCTTGGATAGGATGATCTTTTTTTGTAAGAAGATGGGTCCGGCCATTGAAGGTAGAGAGATGGAGCTGCTCTCTTTTCTTGCCTTGCTAGAAGCAAATAGAATGACAGGTGATCAGTTGGTTGAGGAGTATGGGGGATGAAGTTGCAGGGGATAGGTTATATTCGAATGGGGGCAACCATTAATGTTCTTGCTTGGAATGTCAGGGGGCTCAATTTTCCAAGTAAGCGAGGGGATGTTAAGTGGGTTTGGTGTACTTTTTCTTGTGATGTTGCCATTCTCCGAGAATCCAAGTTGGAGGTTGTTAATCGTCCGATAGTGATTAGTCTGTGGGGTCGTCGCTCACTTGAGTGGCTTTAGTTACCTTCAGTGGGTTGTTCAAGAGCCATTATTGTCATTTAGGATCCTCAAGTCTTAGAGCTTGCTTACTCTCGTATTGGGTCGTTTTCTATTTGTTGTAAGTTAAGTCTATAGAGGACAATTTTGAGTGGGGTCTAATTAGATTTTATGGGCCTAATGACGACTATATGCGACGAGCTTTATTTGAGGAGTTGTCGTTGTTTATGTCTTCTTGGGACATTCCGTGGTGTTTGCGTGGGGAGTTTAATTTCATTAGGTTTTCCTTAAGAGAGATCCACAGGTGGTCGGTCGTCTTGGGCAATGAGAGAGTTCTCTAGTTTTATTGATTCTTGCAATCTCATTGCTCCTCCTTTGGAAGGTGCACGCTTTACTTGGTTCAGCCATGAGGAGGTTCCTGTGTTATCCCGCATTGACCAATTTTTCTTCTAGATCGAGTGAGAAGATCACTTCCAGGGGGTTCATCAAGTTACCCTTCCAAAAATCACTTCGAACCATTTTCCCATTCCTCTCAAGGTTGGGGAAGCCTCTAGAGGTAGACATCCTTTTAAATTCGAGAATATATGACTTGAGGTGGACGCATTAGTGACCTCGTCAAATCTTTTTGGGATGAATTGTATGTTACTAGCCCCTCGAGTTTTACTTTGGCAAAGAAACTGAATTTTTTCAAGGCTAAACTTTAACAGTGGAACAGGGATGTATTCAGCCATTTAGAGTAAGATGGCTAGTTTGGCAGAAAAAGTGAAATCCTTAGATGAGAACGGGCAGCAACAATCTCTCATGGGCGGATCGAGTTGAAAGATTGGAAGTTAAAAAAGAACTCTCTTTGCTACATAGATCCATTGACATTCACTGGCGCCAAAGAGCAAAGCAACAGTGGACTACGAATGGTGATCGCAATACCAAATTTTTCCACTAGGTGGCAAATAGGAGAAGATAGTTTAATGCTACTCACAAAATTAAAGTGGATGGTGAGTTTTCTGTTAATGCCGCCTTGGTCAGTAATGCAAGTGTTCACTTCTACTAAAATCTTTATCATGAAGATCAACCATCAAAGATTTTTCTTGATGGTATCGCTTTTGCCTCCATTAGTCTTAATAATGCTAGGGATCTTGAAATTTTTTTTATTAAAGATAAAGTTTGGAATGCCATCACTGAGTTAGGCAACGAGAAAGCTTCAGGGGCAAACGGTTTCAATATAGCCTTTTTCCAGCATTGTTGGACTACTGTCAAGGGGGAGATTATGGGATTTTTTGCTGACTTTCACAATAAACGTGTCTTTGAGAAAAGTTTAAATGCTACTTTTGCTAGTTTGATTCCCTTATTAGTTTGATTCCCAAAGTGGCTGGCGCAGATAATATTAAGTTTTTTAGGCCCATTAGTTTGGTAGGAAGTGTATATAAGATTCTTGCCAAAATTCTCGCTTAGAGATTGAGGAAAGTTGTTGGAAAAGTTGTGGGTCCCTCTTTGGTTCCTAGCCGTCAACTTTTGGATTCTACTTTGATTGCTAATGAATGCATTGATTCTTATATCAGATCTACGACTTCGGGTATTCTTTGGAAGCTTGACATTAAGAAGGCTTATGATCATGTCTATTAGAGTTTCCTTTTGGCTATTCTTGAAAAAAATGGGCTTTCCTAACAAGTGGAGCAATTGGATCTCTTTTGTATTTCCACTGTGCACTTCTCTATCTTGATTAAGGGTGAAGCATTTGGTTGTTTCTCAAGTTCAAGAGGTCTAAGACAAGGTGACCCTTTGTCGCCTTTATTGTTCATTTTGGTTATGGAGACTCTTAGTAAGTTGGTGATTAAAGCAGTTGAGGAGGGTTTCTTGAATGACTTTCATATTAGCAACTCTCATATGGAGGGTTAGTTGATATCCCATTTGCTATTCGCCGACGATACCCTAATTTTTTGCAACCCGGACGAGAGTAATTTGGGTTACTTAAGTTGCATCCTTTCTTGAATGGCTTTCATATTAGCAACCCTCATACGGAGGGTTAGCTCATATCCCATTTGCTCTTCGCCAACGATACCCTAATTTTTTGCAAGCCAAACGAGAGTAATTTGGGTTACTTAAGGTGCATCCTTCTGCTTTTTTAAGCTATGTCTGGACCAAGGGTTAACTTATCCAAAAGTGCACTCATTCCCGTTGACGAGGTGCCTAATGTTCATGTTTTGGACCATTTCTTTGGGGTGGAGTTGATTATCTGCCTTCTTCTTACCCTGATCTTCCTCTTGGTGCTCCTTATAAGAGCAGAGCTGCTTGAGACCCAGTTGTTGAGAGGTTCCACAAGAGATTGGCAAGCTGGAATTCTAAGCTTTTGTCTAGAGGAGGCAGATTGACCCTTTTGAAAAGCAGTTCGTGTAGTCTACTATCTACTTAATGTCTTTATTCGCCATCCTAGCTAGCATTGCTAGTCCGTTAGAGAAAATCATGAGAGATTTTCTTTGGTATACTAATGATAATGGTAATGGCCTCCATTGGGTCAATTGGAACAAAGTATGTCGTCCTAAACAAGAGGCAGGAGTTGGCATAAGACTTCTTCAAGTTATGAACGAAGCTTTGAAGACGAAAGGGTTGTGGAAGTTTGCAAAGGAGGATCAGTGTTAGTGTGTTTCTTCACTTTGGCATTTGTAGCTCTCTTCGATTAGTGCTAGTTGGGTGCAACCTCCAACAATGAGAGATCTTTTAGTTGCTTGGAGAATAAGGTTGAAAAAGAGTTGGCTTCTTGGTATCTGGATTTTGGACGATGATTCCATTGGTTATTTAGTGTGCTCGAAAAGAAAAGAATCATATAAAGAATTCAAGCTGTCATATCAAGAATTCAAATTACGTCCAGGGTGGCATCCTCTTGGTACACTAAAATGCCTTTTGATTACTCATAAAAAATACAAGTGGAAGTGTGGAACCCTCATGTGTTCTACACAAATTGGAATTTGAAACTCTTGAGCACTTGTTTTCTGGGTGCTCGTTCACCGAGAACATCTATCTGCAAGTTTCTTCTAAATTATGCCAGCAGGATCCAACAGTAGGAAATGGGCAGATTGTCACTCTACTGTGTTACATAAACATGTCAGAAGAAGACAGAAACATAGATTCTATCTTTCAATAAGTATAGTCTATACTTGTTGGATTGTGAGAAATCAAGGGATTATTCTTCAAAAGGAAAAGTTAGTTGTGACGTACATCAAATCTATCAGGATATACCCTAAGAATTCTCCAGGGTATGCCCTGAGTATTGGCACAATGGGATAGCATTTCTATCAAAAGAAGACAAGTTATCATGCAAGACAAAAATCTTTCACCCCACCCCCAAGGGAAATTTTTGTCAGTAAAGCTAACAATTCTCAATATCCAGACATAGCAAGTTGCAACGTATGACATAAGGGCCACAAAACAACACGTATCACAATGCTAAACATCCCAAATTCCTTGACTAAATTAAGATCAAGCAATTGTTCTATCAGAAAATCAAGCCATGCATTAGCCAAATTGTCCTTATGTCTTATATGTCTTCAAATCATTAGCTTACCATTCAGCAACCACGCTGACTTGCTGGTTGTATCTATTTTGCGAGTGATGCAAATCTGCTCTTCTCTAGAGTCACTTCTCAAAGTGATCTTGATATGTCCCGACTCCTCTCCCCGCTTCACATATGCTCCAACACTACCAGCCCTTCCAAGTATCTGCAAATCGAAGAAAGTCAAAGGCTCTATTGAAAGTACAACAAAAGTTCACCCTGACACACCCCGCCGCCCCCCCCCCCCCCAAAAAAAAACACAGAAAGCACATAAAGGTACTAAATTTATGAAGACTAAACGAGACGGGGAAGAATGTAGTTAGGATTTAGATGAGATGGGCAAACCTGAGGATCGCCACCTAAACCCAGTGCAATGGCGCACAGAATTGAGCTCTTTCCCGACCCATTTGGACCAATGGCCAAATTCAAACGGGACCCAGGCTTGCATTTCAAGTAGCTAAAAGTCATGAAATTATGAAGCTCAATCTCGGTGATATTCCCCGGCAAATAATCATCCTCACCTCTGTAAAACCAACCAATTTTGAGACACATATACAAATTGGGAAAGAAAACAACAGCCAAAAGAAAAATTCAAGAAACCCTAAGCTCGGATTAGAGTACAAACCTGCTGATTTTGGGGCGTTTAGCACGCCGCTCAGACATTGGAGAAGATTGTTGTCTTGTTGTTCAAATTGGCTGCAAGGCAACACGAAATCGCAGATGAAGCTAGGGTTTTGCCTTTGCCCTGTGGGGAAGACGGTAAGATCGAAGTAATGGAAAGCGAGGCTCGTCGACTGTCAGTCTGATTTCGCGCCAAAATGCAGAAGTAGACGCAGCGTATCGCAAATTACACCGTCCTATGTCTTGGTCAATGATCACACATTTGGTACGAATTATTAGATAATCCTCGGTCTATAAATACGACA
The DNA here is from genome assembly GCA_017589665.1 of Selenicereus undatus. Classification (NCBI taxonomy): domain Eukaryota; kingdom Viridiplantae; phylum Streptophyta; class Magnoliopsida; order Caryophyllales; family Cactaceae; genus Selenicereus; species Selenicereus undatus. The sequence continues at coordinate 9,739,413 of JACYFF010010365.1, read as the reverse complement.
AATATATAAAATAATATTTTTTATCTTTTTTAAAAAGTTATCCACTATTTACATACTCTTATTTTAAGAAAATAAAATTTATTTGATTTCAAATCATACTGCATCACTTGATCTGTAGTTACAGATTAGCAATGTAAATGTTTTACATTTGGGATGATGGATTCATAAATTTTACAAGTATCTCACTATTCATCTTGGTTAAGATGTAATATATGTTGTTTCTTAAAGAAGATTAGAATTCAGAACTTCAAAATAAATAAAATTAGTTGATTTATATTACAATACCAAGAATGCCCTCTATTAGTTATTACTAGCAATGCTCTTTTTTGCTATTTACATAGATAAACAATTGAGAAGAAAAAATTTGACCACCACCACTGTCAATCTTACAACTTACAAATTATAATCCTACCTTTCTCGCCATCACCACTGCAATGACTATCAACACTATCACCACTACACTCTTGCCAATAAAACCCAATATCCGACCATCTTTTAGGAGACGAAGTCAGCGATACCAAAGGATGTCCTAGTAGGACCAGCCGACCGACGACCCCTAAACCCCAAGATTGAACCATCAAACTTAAAAATAAAAAATAGAGACAAACTTTACAAGTTCAACTGTGGAAAATTGAAATTCTAAATCATACATGTATCAATCTTATGTAATGTCAGATGAGACAAAAAGATACTTGAAAAATGTTTCAACAAGGAATTTGACTTGGGAACGAGTGATGGTAAAGTCCTATGATGAGTGGTATTGTAGTATGTAGGGGTGAGAGAGAAGCAAAATACAGTGAGAATAGGCGTAGGAGGAAAAATGATACAATTATATCATAATCTAATTTAAGAGACAGCAAACAGAAAAAAAATTAAATTAAAAATGGCTTTCACTCTTTCCCACATCCAAAAAGATTATCTTTCTAAACTTAGCTAACAAGCAAAGAGAAATGTTTGCTACTAGCTTGGAGGGAAGAACCTGGAAAGCTAGCTCCATTAGGCAATATACCTCGTTACTAGGACATGTGACTATATATCCTTTGGCCCATAGCAACAGAAATAGGTTCAATGTTTCATAACACAATTTCTATTTATAGAGAATGAGTTTGGGGAGGCTATCAACTAAAGATAGACTGCTGAGTTGACATATTCAGGATGAGACTTGTAACCTCTGCTATCCAGAAGGACGATCATGGGCACCTCTTTAGCCAAAGTGTTTTACAAAACGTATTGAGCTCTCGGAGGTCCAAATGTCTAGTGTTATATGTGCATGCATATTGAGAGTAACTCGAATTTGGGAGAAAAATAAAATGAGGCCTTTGGCATGAATGAAACAAGAGGATATTCAAGAAGGAGTTAAATACTGTACAAGTAGTTACAACAACTTGTAATTACCTTCTAGTGGTTTGCAGTTTTTTGTTTAGAATTAGAAGGAAGAAGAATGTAAATGAGTTACTAATTCAGATTCTCTCTTAAAGGCCTGAGCATCATCTCTCCCTTCCCCCCCCCCCCCCCAAAAGGCTAGTGACTATCACATTATAGTTTGAAAAAAATGGGGCATTTGGGGTCAAGTGAGTGGTGCACAATGGGAGTAGGGTTGTAGCATGCAGGGGGCGGGAGTGAAGTGAAATACAAATAAGAATGTACTTTTAATTTATATTAAATGGACAAATATGATGGATACCACCTAGACCCAGAGCAATAGCGCACACAGTGGAGCTTTTTTCCCCTGATCCATTTTGGTATGAAGTTCCTAATCTCTGCATTTGGTATGAGCATTTTGGCCAAGTAATTTGACAGTTAGGCATATCGAATCTCTTCAAATCAAATGGACCATCCCCTCAAGACCAATTGTAGTTTTTTTTTAAAGAAAATAATCCTAAAATAGTTAGCCTCGTCTTTGTTATTTCGTAGTGTGTGTGTGTGTGTGTGTGTGTGAGAGAGAGAGAGAGAGAGAGAGAGAGAGAGGTTGTAGTTCATAGACCCTCAACAGCTTATGTTTGCTCCACTAATTGACAATTTTTTGATCTGATCTAGCATGCATTTTTTCTTTTTTTTTCTTCTCTGCTCAGCATGTTTGATCTATCTCCCGATCTCCTTGTCAATTGCTCTTGTTTTTTGAACTATCTTTTTTTTTTGTGAGTTGACAACTTTTTTGAAATTAATGAAAATTCTAATTTCTATTGAATTTCAACCTACGAGTTAAAATGTCATTAATCAATAACATATTCAAGTTATGGATTATTGCAAACTATTATTTCACTTTTATTCTTAAATAAATATTCACACAAACTAAATTAGAAGGAGAGCAAATTAAAAAATATAAAAAAATGTTCTTTATTTTAACAAAAAATTGAGGTCAAGTTCATCACCACTGACTTTTATGGACTAACTGTTCTTTTCATTTGTAAATCTGGGTTGGTAAATGGGTGAAATTGATAGAAGTGTGTTGAACTAGGTTGAAGTGAGTTTTTTTTTTTTGTTGGTTGAGGTAGGTTGAAGTGAGTTGAAGTGAGTTGAAATTGGTTAAAGTTGACCCTTTTTTTTTTTGTTTATATGATGGGTAGAAATTGATTAAAATAGTGGAAGAGGATTGAAGTTGGTTGAAGTTAGCTGAAATGGGTTGAAGTTAATATATCTTTATTGAAGTTCGTGAAGTGGGTTTAAGTGGGTTAGAGTTGAATGAGATTAGTAAATTTGGATTTACCAACGAAAAGAACAGGGCCTAAAGGCCTCTCTGCCTTCAGTCATATTTCCATCCACACTTAACAAACTCTTTCGATCTCAATCGTCTCCCCCGTGCAATCACGCCAGTGTTCTTGTTGCACCCATTCGAGTATCATAGCCGTAATCCCAGTGAACAAAACCACGGCACACCATAATCAAAACTGGGCGGTGCTCAGATACTAGAACAAGGCAGCAACACCAGGATCCTCCACCTGTTGTTCGACCAAAAGTGTCTCCCAGTTGCTTATATAGCAATTGTAGGACTTTAAACCTGATGGATGAACTACTAGAAGTCAAATATTTGAGAAGAATAGGACTTGAAATCCGAGGGGTGCGACAAATAGGACTTGAAATCCGACGAGACTTGATGCCCTTGAAAGTACAACCAAACACTGAATAATAACACTTAATACCCTTAGAAATCAAGTTATATTTCCGAAGACTCCTTTACGTATGTTTTCATGATTCTTCTGCTATGAGCCCATACATCATCTTAGAAACCCCCCTTTTTTTGTAGTCCTAGGTTGGAACCAACGTGTACAAGCCAAATTTTAAAATATCAAAAAAGTCAACTGAAATCACAAAGACAACAATAGAATGACATTTGAGGGAAATTTCACACCTTGGAATTAGGGTGCAAAGACAAATCACGGATCAGCTGATGTGAAAGCAACACACAAGGCTAAATTTTTTTTCTAAACAAAATTTGGTGAACCTCATGTCAAAATATCACATCCCTATAAGAACATTAAGGAAAGATTACAAAATCATAACATCAAATTTAGGGAGGGACTCAACAAACCCACCCCACAACCACAAACATCATCATATTTACAGCCTTTGGGTGTGAATTTTCAGCCTCAAAAAAGGATTAGAGGACAGAGGAGAGGAGCCATGCCCATTCAATTGATCTCGATCTCAAAATAGGGAATAGAAAGATGGAAAGGATGGGCTTGAAGAGCAACCTAGATGTGCCTTTTTAATAAACACTTGATCTTCAACTGTTGCCTCCTCATGTAGCGGCTGAATGTCCTTTGCCCTTTGGCATTTTCTTTGTTCCAGCTGCAAAAACAATATGACTTTAGAACAACTCAATAAGGCCGAGCAAAATTCATCGCTCATCAAAATTACTTCAACAGAAATGAAAGAGAGAGAAAAAGAGGATAGGCATACAATTTTCAACAGCCTTCAATTGGTAGTAGTGAGGGGCAATCTCTACCAGCCACTCTGATTTCAGCTCAGTCACCTACATATGGTCAAAAGAATTAAACGAACAATTATTTTAAAAGAAAAACCATAAGAACTGACAACAAGAACAGAAGCAGTTGTTTGGTACTAAGATCTTGATACCTGAAAATACTTTGAGACAAGAACTATAACAAAAGGCCGGAAAAAAAGACACCTGTCTCATGTACTCTTTTGTTGTCAAAACCAGTTCATAATAGATAACCTATCGTGGTAGGGCCTCCACCTGTTCCACAACATGTCATGGCCTTCATTTTCAGAGAGTTCTAGAATGTTCTGGAACCTTCCTGAATGGACTGGAGCCTTATAGAATATGTTCGAATGTCCTAGAACCTTTTAGAGCACTCTAGATTTATCTAGATTGTTATAGAAGCTTCTAGAGTATCTAGGACCTTATGGAGAGTCCTAGATCCTTCCAGGTTATACTAGAACATTCTAAACTACCCTCTAGAATGTTTCACACTATTCTATATATGTGTAGTATATAGGATATTTGTATAGAATATTCTGGAAGTATAATAATAGCCGTAGGATCAAATATATCTCCACCGTCCATTAAGGAGGTGGATGTGTATATAAACCCCCAAGGGGGCTCTTTTGTAACCAAGCCATTGAAAGCATTCAAGGCAATACAAAGCATTCTCCCAAAATCTCTCTCTATCTAGGTTCTCTCTCTAAGTTTCCTTAGAGTGTGTGAGTTTACTTAGTTTCTCCAAGCCTAAGTTAAACATCACTTAAGGCTTACTAGAAAACAAAGCAAATGATTCCAAGCAAGGTTTGATAGGCTGCATGGGTCTAAGTTTGAGTGAATTCTCAACCCGTGATAGTTGGTATCAGAGCAAAGGTTCGAGTTGAGATATCATGGCTTCAAGTGTGACCGATGCTAACCCTTAACAAGGTGGCAAGAAAGGCAAGGACAAGAATAAGGACGTGATGGGCCTTATCGAAGAACAGTTTGTGGAGATCAACAACACCATGTCAGCCCTAACAGGTAGGGTGGATGGCATGGACCGACGCATAGAGGAGCTCAAGTCCGAGGCGGACATGGAAGAGCTTCGTGGAGAGATGCAGTTGACTATGACCTCTGTGGTGGCTGAGTTCAAGAAGGAGATCCAAGCCCTTCAAGCATCCGAGGCCGCTAAGGATGGCGAACTCCAAGCTTGTAAGGTCGAGGTCAAGGCTTGCAAGGGCGAGGTTGAGGTGTACAAAGTAAGTGTAAAACCCCGTAAATTTGATTTGGAAAATTATGTCCAGTTGGACCCACTTAGACTCAAGTCAATGCCAAATGAGTCATCGTGGAATTTTCTGATAAAAAAAAATTACATTTTTGGAAGTTTTAAAATCTGCAAAATTTCCCTTTTTGATTTCTTGTCAATAAAATCCATTGTTATTACTATTATTATTTTTATTATTATTGTTATTAACATTTTTTTATTATTATTATTCAAAAAAAAGGAACCCTAACCCCCCTTCAGCCGCCTCCCTAAAAAAAAAGAAGAAATCAAACTTCCTTTTTTTTTCACGCACACCCCCCACCCCTAAAATCCTAAACCCTAATCCCATTCTCCCCCTAACTCTCTCTCTCTCTCTCTCTCTCTCTCTCTCTCTCTCTCAACTCCCTCACTGCCACCGGACCACCATTGCCCCCACGTTGTCACTGCCGTGCCGCCATCACTTCTCCCGACAGCCATCCTCCTTGTCTTGGTAAAGTCTACACAAAAGGGGGATGCTTGAGATCCATGCATCCCCATACATTAAAAGAAAATTTTTCACTCTTAACTTCTTTTTCTTTTTGTGATTTTTCATGATCTTTGTGAATGAGAGTTTTGATTAAAATTTATTGTTCCCCCAGCTTTTTCTCCGTTGGATTTGAGCAAGGCGGAAATCCCATTGAACTAACCCCGGTTTCGACTCAAGGTAATTCATAACGATGATTTAATGACGTTTTATTTTTTTTAGTCTCTAAAAGTCGTTTATTTTGGCATGATTGGGTCTGTGTAAGGGTTTAAGGATGTTGTTAAGAATGGATAAATTTTTGGTACACCAAAACTAAGCAAAAACCGTGCATAAGAAGGAGGAGAAAAATACTTAGATTCATTCTGCTTTACCCTGACTTCGGAAATTCGTGAGAATTAATCTAGTTGTTCAAAAATCCTGAAATTTTTATGGTAGATGGATTGGAATGTGAAAATTACGTGAGTTTTTGAATCAAGTGAATCGGTGTTAAAATGAAGGACTTAGGGCTGAAATACCGAACACTGTAAAAATCAAAACTGTTGGTGTAGGTTTCGGTTTTTGAAGTTTTTGGCCTAGTTTATGTTTGAATTGGTAAAATCTTTAAACATGAAAGTTGTAGTACACAAAAATTTATTTCCAATTTGGGGAAGAGGTCATTTTTTGGAGTTTTGGATAAAAAGTTATGAGTTTTGGAAGTGAGGTTAAAAACTTGGGCTGAAACTGGGAAGCTGAAACTGGGGCGATTGCAACCACGGATTGGAAAAATTTCCTAGGTCATAATTGGTTGATAAAAATTATGAAATTTATTGGGGGTGAACTTATAGATGTAACAAAAATTCCGGTTTGGAATCGGATCGTTTCAAGTAGCATAGCCCACAATGCAATAAATTCTTCTAGGGAGTGTCATGAGAAAATGGCCACTGACCGTTCTATAATAACTGAGATTTTGACTTAGTTTGGGTCAGAACCGGGCCAAACCTTGAACATAGGAAATGTAGGGGATGACTTAAGGATTCGGGATTGACTTAGAACACCGGAATTGGATATCAGGAACAAAATTTATAGCTTCTGGAAGTTGAACTCAGAAACTGGTCAGCCTGAACCTTAACCAAGGTTAAGGTTTGGATGAATTAAAAATCTAAAAATCCTTTTATAAATTTGTGGGAAGGCCAAGGATGTCCTATATTGAGCATGGACTGACTGTGGGCTGTGTGTGGGCCTAGGTGTAGAGCAGTGAACTTGCTTAAGTGACCAAGCTCGTAAATTATACGGTATCCAGGTAACAATCATGTCCTAACCCTTCCCCTGCCTTGTTGAAACCATGAACATTTTGGAACTTGAGTAAGAATTTCCGGCATTGCTTTTCAAAACTGAAGGAACACTGGTATATGGAATGAAAGTGACTGCATGAGGAAAATTGTATGTTGTGTTATATCTGGAAGTTGAAACTTACCATGTCATGAGAGTTGAAATTTATTTCGATTGTGTTTGGAATTCCTGGATTTCTATTGCGAGTTCTGTGGGGGAAGGTGTTTGAATATGAACGAACTGATTATGCTAAGTTTACCTCCGGTAAGACGTAAGGACTCATTAATTAAAAAGAACTGAATAGGGTGAGTTAAATAGATTTGGATTGATTGAAGGCCATTGCCTTCCCCGGGTAACAAGTGCATGCATGTGAGTGGCCACGTGCTCGGTTGAGACGTGGGCCAGGACTATCGGTAACCATCCATAATGGTGGTAGGCCAGGAAAAGATAAGTGGTAACCGCCTGAGAAACGGTAGGTCAGGAATGAGTTAAGCGGCTGCACTATGTCGAAGCACAGGCCATGAGACCCACTGGGGTCGCTCACCCAAACGTTCACTGGAACAGATGCAGTTTGAATTAAATTGTGAAATTATGATTTTAAAAGGGATGATCAAGGAAGATTGTGGTAAATGGGTTTTGTGCTTGGAAGACGTATCGTTGCCCCCTTCCCTCAAATGTTTTCAAAATGGATTTGTGTGCGTGTTTGACTGTTAGGGGTGCTTGTTACTGAGTTTATCTCACTGTTATAAAATGCTTGATTTTCAGGTGACTTAGCTATGCTTGGGGCTGGGGACTCAAAAGTAGGGCGAGATTCGAATGCAGAATGTGAATGAAATGAATGATAGAAGTTGTAATAGACAATAGTTGGTTTAATTTGTGATGTTAAAGTTTTGAACATTGTAAGGTTGACTTTTTTGCAAAGACTTGGTATTAATTGTTAGACTTGATATCCAGCTTGGTGTTTCTAAGAAGGAAACACAGCGGTAACACCCCGTTTAGATTTTCGTTGCATTTTTGCTAATAATGGTGTTTAATAATGAATTAGAGATCTGAGGGTGTTACAGCAAGGGTTGAGACTTTGGAGGCACAGATCAATGTGTGCATGGTCGCGGTGGCCAACGTTGGCGTCGTCCAAGTATCCACTGCTTCAAAGGGGAATGCCCCAAGACCTCCTACCTTCCAAGGGGCTAGGTCTGTAAGGGAAATCGACAACTTTCTATGGGGACTCGAAGCTTACTTTGGGGCTATAGGCATCGAGGATGATGCTCAAAAGGTGAGTAACGTTGCCCTCTCACTTAAAGACGTTGTTGTTGTTTGGTGGCATCGTAGGTGCAACGATGTCCATAGAGGGTCTGATCCCATCCACACATGGGATGAGTTCAAGGAGGAATTAAAGAAACAATTCTATCCCAAGGATGCGGAACGGGAGGCACGGGCCAAGTTAAGACACTTCCAACACAAGGAGGGTCACATTTGAGAGTATATGAAGGAGTTCTAAGAGCTCCTCTTGGAGATCCTAAGGATGGGGGAGCAAGATGCCTTATTTTGCTTCCTCGATGGTCTAAGTCATTGGGCCCACTTGGAACTTGAGAGGCGTGGGGTGCAAGACCTCGCCTGCGCTATTGCCATTGTCGAGTGCTTGGTCGAGTTCAAGAAAGACTCTTCAAAGCTACGAGGCAAGAAGAACCACGATAACAGTGACAGTGACAGAGACTGGGATAAGCCTCCTAGGCGGGACAAGCCAACCACCTTCAAGGATAAGGGAAAAGACAAGAAGAATGAGACACCGAGGAAATACTCATGCTTTTTGTGCAATGGGCCTCATCGGGTTTTTGAGTGCCCGAAGCGTGGGAAACTTGCTGCACTCGTGATGGAAGAGGAGAGGCATGAAGAGGAAACAAGTATTGCCTTGATGTCGCTCCTAAATGCCATCCAATCCAAGGTGAGGGAGCAAGCCGGTGGCCGCATGTATGTCTAGACCGAAGTTTGAAGGAAGAAACTCCAAGCTACGGTGGACACGGGGGCGGACCAAGTGTACATGGCGAAGGAACTCGCTGATGAGATCAACCTGCCTTACAAAAAGGAGAAGGGCTATGTGAAGGGAGTTAATGCGAAGAGCCTTCCAATCCATGGAGTTGCTCAAGGGACGAACATCCAAGTTGGACCATGGAGAGGTAAGGTCGACATAACCGTCGCTCCCCTTGATGATCAGAAGTTCTATCTAGGAATGGACATCCTCGATAAGGAGAAAGGCGTCATAGTTCCTCATGCTAGCACCTTGTTCACCATAGACAATGGGTAAGTTCATGCAATGCCCAAGAAACGGGAAGCCCATAAGGAAAAACTGCTACCTGCCCTCCAATTCATGGAGAGAAGGGAGGTAGGTTACCTAGCCACCCTCACGAGGGATGAGGAACCTACGGGTGGCACACCCTAGACATCGCCTGGGAAGTTGGCACCAAGGAGGAGATATGCCAGAACAAGGATGGGACGTAAGCGAGGAAAGGATCGATGTGCCGAGCAGTTAGCCACGACACATCAACCCAACTGAGTAGAAAGGATACCTCATGGAGACGGGGCAACTCAAAGGCCAAGCATACGAAGACCCAAACGCAATAAGGACGTTGCCCAATTGGGTGAGGGAGAATGTCACGGGCTGCATTTCCGGAGAGTTCTAGAATGTTCCGGAACCTTCCAGAATGGTCTGGATCCTTCTAGAATATGTTAGAATGTCGTAGAACCTTCTGGAGCACTCTAGATTTATCTAGACTGTTCTAGAAGCTTCTAAAGTATCTAGGACCTTATGAAGAGTCTTAGATCCTTCCAGGTTATACTAGAACATTCTAGACTACCCTCTAGAATATTCCACACTATTCTACATTTGTGTAGTATATAAGATGTTTGTATAGAATATTATGGAAGTATAATAATATCCGTAGGATCAAATATATCTCCACCGTCCATTGACGAGATGGATGTATATATACACCCCCAAGGGGGCTCATTTGTAACCAAGGCAATACAAAGCATTCTCCTAAACTCTCTCTCTCTCTACTTTATCTCGCTAAGTTTACTTAGAGCGTGTGGGAGCTTACTTAGTTTCTCCAAGCCTAAGTTAAGCATCACTTAAGGCTTACTAGCAAACAAAGCGAGTGATTCCAAGCAAAGTTTGCCAGGCCGCACGGGTATAAGTTTGAGTGAATTCTCAACTCGTGTCAAACAGCACACACATAAAGCTCAAGAATGAGTGAATGACTACTCCCGCATTTCAAATGGTTCTCTGCCAACTTAAAACAAATCTAACATGTCGCACACCTAAAAGGTGTTATGGTTGAGTATAAATCACTTTTTTTAATATAGCTAGCACTGGCACATATATAAATATCCAGATATCAAGGATTAATCCCACACTATTGAATATGAAGCAGTAATGTCAGAGGATTTTGTCTCCTTCTAAGTGTCGGGACTATGAGCAAAACGGTTTCCTTTTAATATAGCAAATGAGTATCACAGCCCCTACATTCTGAGACCAATATCACACCAACCCTCCATCCAACAATAAGTGTCACCCAGCTGATGGCGTGCAATCTCAAAGACAGAGGAAGGGAAGGAGAATCTCAAGGGAAGTTGCCATGACAAAGCCATAAGAATAACTATTAATAATCCAGGGAACATGATACTTATGAGTGCTCTAGAAACTGGACCGTTCAGCCACTTTTCTGCACCCATGCTCCCTTATTTATGTCTTATATTAGCTTTGGTTTCACAACATCACACTTGTACTATGCTCCTTACTGCATGTTATACGCCTTCAAAGATTCAACTTTCTAAGCTGACCTACGTTTATTATGTAGTATGCTATCCTTCTGCATGTAGCCTAAACTACACTAAATTATTCAATACATTCAGCCCTGAAAGACATCTAGGTCCTGCCTGTCAACGTAAATTAAATGGCTATGACTTAAAATGACTTTTTGTGCTAAACCAGAGCTTGGTCAAAGGTAAACAGTCTGAGAATGCTTTATCGTCCTATAAGATCCATTTTTGCGAAGCCTTGTAGAGTCAGGAAAGAAACCTGAAGCAGGAGTTACAAAAGCAAAAGTTCATAAGTAATCAGGCAAGTAGTGGACTGACGTAGCATCCTTTAGTTCATCAAAGCTCAAAAACAAGCTGTAAAAAGAAGGCATTCGAAGAGAATCGGCTGTGATAGCCTTTTTTATTGCTTCCAAATCATTCAGGCTAGATATCGGTTCGATTTCGACCCTCTCCAAAAGCCCTTCAAGTTGTTCCCTTATATCCCTAGCTCGTCTCATGCTCCTGACCTGCAAAATCAATTTCTGAAATTTTACTTACAATTACATTATGCGGAATCATAATAACAAAGATGAGAATCAAATATCTAAAGCACCCTGGCAGCAAAACAAAACTAGAAACCGCGATTGCAACAACAATTCGGCTCTAGTCACACATCGGAACAACTGAAACTAAAGATGGAAACCTATACCTGAACATAACTCTCGTTGCACCACATCGTTCTGTAGTCGCATGCCTTCCAATCATTGTAAACCTAAAAATGAGGAAGAAAACAGCAAAGTATAGCAAAAAGAATCAACACACTTTTGCGACACCCACACAAATAAAGAAAGCTCCAACATGCAAAGAAGGATAAATAATCTCACAACAAGCCATCAAAGCAAAGAAGGATTACCTCATGTCCCAATTTCACACCCATTTCTTGAGAAACATGAGCAACAACACTCATTGCGGCAACCCTCTGTGGTTGAGCGCATCCAATCTACATCATAGGCAAATGGACAATACCTCAGCACTTCAAACAAAAATTTCAGACACATCCTTTACCAAGCATGTTTCTGCAACACTATAAGTAAACTCAAAACCCAAATTGCTAACACCATAGCAATAAAAAAATATAAGCTCCAACGTGAGCTTCAGTAGGGCATATTTTCTAAAACAAATAATTTTTTTAAAAAAAAAAACACTACGTAAGGCTAGCAGATACCACAACACAAAAATTAAAATACAAAAGGAGGAAAATCAATAGAAGAACTTTTCTCTACAGAATTTCATCACCAGCAAAGAGAGAAGATTCTGCTTTCTCATTAAGAGAATTGATAGTTCCTATAAGGTTGTACTTTTGAGTCTTGATGCCTCCAAATACATCCCTATTCCACTTCTTAAGGCTTTGATAAATTTTAGTTTCTTTGCAACAATGAAACTAGTGACACTTGTCAACTGTGTAGTTGTGCCTCCTTCCACCACTCTTTAATAAGATAAGAGAAAGCCTCAAATTCCAACCATATTCATCGTCTCAAGACAAATAGGAAAGTGATCAGAAAAAGGTCCAGACAACCTTTTTTGAATGATGTCCTGAAAGAATTCATCCCAGTCTGCCGACACAAGAAAGCGGTCCAACCTAGAAACCACCAAGTCATTGAATCATCTCCACTCCTAGACCATGTGAAGTCTGCACCCCCCCCAAAAAGGGAAGATCCATTAGGGTTGAGGAATTGATGAAATCCTAGAACTCTTCCATTGCATTAGAAGGATGAACACCGGTGCTTTTTTCTTAAAAAGGCACAATTTCATTGAAACCCCCCTGTACCAATGACCAGACCAACCATCTCTAATACAACCCAAGTTGTCCCACATCATCAGTCTGTCAACTTTGACATGCATATCATAAACGCCAGTACATGCCTAAGAGAAGCTACCATGAACTATTTGTAGGAAGCAAGTGGTCGAAAATTCACTACACGTAGAAGAGACCAATGGAAAGTGCTTTTATTCCATAATACTAAAATACCATCAGTTGAACCTATCACCTTAAGAACAGCAAACCTGGCGTTGGACATCGAGAAGGCTTATTGTTTGCACCAAAAATATGTTATTTTTACGGTACCTTTATGCATAATTTATGCTCCAAATAATTGTAATTTTCAGGTTTTCATTTGATTTTATTTTGTTTTGTAGGTACTTAATAATTTGAGAAAAATGCATGCAAAATTTGCAAAAATGCCGAAAAATGAAGAATTGGGCAAAACTGACTCACACCCGACAAAAACCCCTTAGCTCGTTATTTTTTATAACCCAAAAGAATATAAAAAAAACCCCGGCCCCCCAGCGTATGTCACGTGACCCCTCACACACTTCCCATTTCTCCTCATTTTCTCTCTCCTCTCTTGGTTCTCACTCCCCAATAATCCCAAACCCCCGAAACCCCTCTTCTCCAATTAGTCTATGGTACATACCCATGTACAATGGTAATATACACACCTATATAAAAAGGCGTTTAATTGGACCTAACAAATAATCATGTCCTATTATGAATTGGACCAAAATTCTCTCTCTAAATTTGGGCGGTTCACAGACATATATATACATTCACGTTCATTGCAGCAAATTTTGAGCAAAAAGCAAATATTCAACACAAATTCATCCTTTTCCTGAATTATGAGACAATGTCGTCCAAGGAAAATTTAAACAACAATCAGCAATACAAGCACCAAGAATATCCTTTAATTATAAATCAATGGATTTTGAGGATCAAATTATAGCTGAAGTAGAAAATTTGCTAATTAAAGAGTTGCAACCATTAGGAGTTCATGTTCGAGGTATGTATGGTTGATAATTCATTAAAGAAACCTTTAAATTTGTCAAAGAAACAATTATTTATTATCTCTTTAATACAAAGTATATCTACCTAGAGCGATTTTTAAATTCAAAAATCGTTGCACGTAAGGTGTTCGACGAAATTTCCCAAAGGGACGATTGTAATAACGAAATTGTTAATTTTGATCGAATGAATCTTTTATGCAATGTAGTGAATCTTTTCCCAACTGCAGGGAACCTTTCCTCAATTGCAGTGAACCTTTTGTGCCAAGAAGCAAAATCGAGATGTTTTATGCAATTCAGTGAATATTTTTTGAACTGTAGGGAACCTTTCCTCAATTGCAGTGAACCTTTTGGACTAAGAAGCAAATTTAAGTCCTTTTTTAAGGCAGATTGATCATTAATCTCCTCTCTTTTGAGGCTTTGTATCAGAATGTTGTGATTGCTATGATAGGGAAAGCTCTGAGGATTGCTAGAAGATAAGACATTGTAGAGTTATAAGGAGTTCTCCAAGGAGGATCCTAAGGATTTCAAGCCTCAACCCATATTTCTTTTTGTTCGATACATAGCTGATCTATGTAACTAGACATATGGACCTTTACTACATGTAATTATACTCTGTATCCATCTGGACGTGGCCCTTGGTAAGTAGACAGGATGGATGAGCTTCTTCAACAAGGGTGTTTGCTGAGCGCAAAAAACTTGTCAAAAGTTTTGATGATATAATTCACTTAATTATAACAACGGAAAAAAAAAGGTGAACTGACATTGAACTTCTTAAACCTGGTATTCAATTTCTCAACATCTCCAAGTGTCGTATTGCATACATCCCTGAGTCAGGATAAGCTTTTATTGAAACTTCCATCCAAGGTAGTTTCAGTTGCTCCAATTGCAAACCCTCTATAGAAATAGTTTTACCCCTGACTGATTTGGGGATTTTACCAGAAAAATACTTTGAAAAGCACCGAACCTAGGGAAAAAAAAGTAGTATACATTTATAATAGGTAACTTCAAATATTAAAATATTAGAATATCAAAAAGACGAAAAGGTAACATAGAAAATTACCAAGAGGCTGACACAAACAAGAATAGCACAATTGTCCACATTGTTATGACTAACAGAATGGACAATCTCCACATTCTTTCCCAAGAAATTGAATCACACAACAAAGTAATATCCATTCTGAAACACTGGAAAGAATATCTGCATATCAACACAACTATAGAAGCATATGTACACTATTAAGTTATATAAGCATATGTAAGCCACATTGCGATTGTGGCGCAACAATAACAATGGTGAAATATGGACAACGTAATACCAACATTTACTCCACAATTTTACATCTTAATTTTGATCCAATGAATTTTTTATGCAATGTAGTGAATCTTTTCCCAACTGAAGGGAATCTTTCCCCAATTGCAGTGAATCTTTTGTGCCAACAAGTAAAATTAAATTATTTTTAATTGCTATAGTTCTGAGGCTGTGCATTGCACGCGCAACATATGTACCTAGTAAGGTACATACGTTTGCAAGGTAGTATTTTCCCCCCTTCTCTTCCTTCTTCACACACCGCGCATCATCCACCATCATCGCCATCTCTGCACTCATATCTTTATCCATCTCCACGCACTGCTCCATCCTCACTTAGCACACCGAATCTCGTGCAGCTTCAGCCAACACACCAACATCACAACCGTCCGCGAAATTTGCAATTGAAGGGCCGAGATTAAAGGGCTCGGGTATATAGTCGAAGGGATACGACGCCAGGTAGCGGGAGGGGGTTTAGTTTACGTTTTTAGGTCTTTAGATTTAATTTAGGGTTTTTAGTTGGTTTTAATTCCGGTAGCTAGTAATTTAGGGTTTGCGTTCGTTTTCATCTGTTTTAGTTTCGAGTCGTTGGTTCATATCCCCAGTGTTTAATTTCGTGTAATCGAAGTCTGATTAAGTTGATTGGGACATTGTCAAACTTTATACGCTCTTCCTCGGTTCTCTTCGAATTGTCTCTACTTCCCCTCCCCCGTTACTTTCTTCTTGATTCAGGTTGAGCTCTTGATAGAGCAGGGATACCACTGTTTCTTCATTTTCCGACTATGTTTTTCTAACGTTTGCGTTGCTCTGTTTCCTGGCCCTTTCGTTGCTATCTTCTTGCATCAGATCCTCTTGCTCTTTTCATTGATTGTTCTCTGGGTTATTTTATTAGTAGTGTTATTTTGATTCTGTTTTGAGTTCCCGTGGGTGGTCTGTTTTGCTGGTAAGTATTGGTTGTGAGACTTTGATTTTCGATCTAAGTATTGATGCTGGAAATTGGTTATTCGTAATGCAATGCTCTGTTGTAAACAAGTTTGATTCTCTCCACACTTACTTAATCCTTTGTTACTCCCCTGTTGCGTGCATGTTGTTAAGTGCTAAGCTAGTTACAAGTCTTATTGTTGTATGTTCTGTTTTAGTAACATAGGATATGAGCTTCAATTTTGATGTTGGGTATGAGTTATT
>JACYFF010010365.1:9642716-9723259 GCA_017589665.1 Selenicereus undatus | reverse complement strand
AATCGAATTATTTTATTGGATTCGAATCGGATAATTTTACCTCGAATCGAATCGGATTTGCATCGAATTCGGACCATACTGCCAGCCCTATTTTGGATGCTGGAAATTGGTTCTTCGTTTTAGTAATGCAATGCTCTGTTTTAACGTTATTGTCCATAGTTTAATCCATTTATAATCTATAGTTTTACTTGTTTATTGTTTTAATTAGCTTAGAATGATGCTCGATTACTTTAATTTCGTAACTAGTGACCTAATTTCATCATCGTCCCTGTGGAGACGACCCTCAAGTACTACAGCGAAAGCTGTACGCTTGCGGCTCTTTATTTTACATTCAAAATATATGTATAAGTTTTTGGTGCCGTTGTCGAGGAGGACGACATGAGATTAGGTTGCATTTTCTTTTTCTTTGACATTTTCTTATTAGTTGCACTTATTTTATTTTGTGCTGTTTATTTCGTTATGATTTGTGACTTAGATTAGTTTTGTTCATTGTTGGAAAAAAAAATTCTAAAAAAATTAGAAAAGTCAAGATAATTGAAATTTTTTTTTGAAAAACTTGGAAACCCCTAAAAATTTGAAAATTTAAAAACTTTTAAAACAAAATGGCAATTTTCTATTTCCCTCAGTTTGAGCGTGAAATATTTTGGCGATATTTGCATAGATTGAATGAATTTCGTGCTCAATGTGTTGATTATTGTTTTGATAAATGGGAAATTTGTCAAGTGATCTTTGAGGGTCTTAATGATGAATACTGGGGCTATGTTGAGACTATGTACCCCGGGGTTTAGGTTGTTTATTCACTAAGACTCCCAATGAAATTTAGGATTTCTTTAAAAAATTAGCTTGGAATACTTATGAGTTTGAACAAGCTGGACACAATTTAGAATACCCGAGTCATGGTGAGTCTGCTTTTCATGCTAATTCTTACTACCGGGATTACTTTGGGAACCCATATGACCCCTCTCACGCTTGTAAGCCTCCTATGATGTGCGACTATTGTGAGTCCTCTAGTCATGATGCTTGTAATTGCCCTTATCATGATTTTGATGCTAGATGTGCACGTGTGGAACAAAGGCTACATGAATTGGCTGATAAAATGATAGAGATTATGAAATAGAGAATTACTGAATATTCTCATTGTTTTAGTCATAGTAGGGAGGATACTAATTTACATGAGCCTGACTCTAGTTTAGGATATCCTAAACCTGCAGTTAGTGTTTATGATGATTTGGAGCCCTTTTATCTCGCTAGGCCTTGCTTGCATGATGTTTCACCTTTGCCTAGCCTAGAACAAGAGAGTGACCTCCTTGTGTCTCTATTGCCTTACCTTGCATCCTCCACTAACTCAAAAAAGGATGTCACTGATGATGTCCTCATTTATGCCGACCCACCCACCACTTTTAATGACTCTTTTGAGTTTAAGAAGGGTGTAGACCTTGAGAGTCCTAGTGAGTTAGATGTAAGCATCACTGTTGAAGTTAAGCCTCATGACCTAGATGACTTAGAAGACATTTCTGGACAGGAGTTTCGTGAGGAGGAAGTTGAGCCCTCTCATTTAGAATTCAATGATGATATCCTTTCAATTGAATATGA
Organism: Selenicereus undatus; assembly: GCA_017589665.1. Taxonomy (NCBI): domain Eukaryota; kingdom Viridiplantae; phylum Streptophyta; class Magnoliopsida; order Caryophyllales; family Cactaceae; genus Selenicereus; species Selenicereus undatus. The sequence goes on along the minus strand of JACYFF010010365.1, from coordinate 9,721,666 downwards.
ATCTTTTTCATGTGGGTTTGATGTCAATGTGGGTCTTAATGAGGATTGTTGTGTTGAATATGAATCATTCTCTTTTGACCCCCTAATACCTTATAACTCATGCTCTGTTGAATATGACTCATTCTCTTTTGATGTCAATATGGGTTTGGATGTGGACCTGTGTGTTAAATATGACTCTTTTTCTTTTGACCCCATCCAAACTGACTTCCTCCTTGAATCTCGCGAGTCTGACTTTGTTGAGTCTGAGACCATTGCCACTAAGGATTTTGCTTTCGACCAGACTCATAAGCGCAGTGAACTTAAAGGACTTGTGGATTTAGGACCCTCTAGTTTGCCTAGATCGATCGTTTAGGACAACTACTTTTCTAAGCCGATGACCTATATGCTGGCTAATTTTAAGTATGTTCATCCATTTTCTAATTGGGCCCAACTATTTGATCAGTTGAAGCGGGCTCTTACTTGTGCTGCATTGATATGGTGGATTTACTTTTTCTGGCATTAACTCTTTGCTTATTCCTGTCTCCATGTTATTGAGAGTTGTTCTTGCCTATTTGATAAGCTCCTACGTACTTTAATGGGTTTTGATTTGAGTAGCAGCTTATGAATTGTGATGAAGCGAATGAAGCTCCATGATCCTCCTCGATATCATCTGAATGAGGTATTTAGCTTAGGTATACTTCAGCGCTCGACCTGGTATGATCGTTCTAACTCTTTTCTTTTGTTCTTTTCTTTTCTTTATTTTCTCGTACGTAGTTGTGGATATTTAGGACTGTGATAGGTGATCGATCTTGAGGAGCAATTTGGGATTTGTTGAGCCATGTTGGCTAAAGATCACCCTTGGTTGTATTTTGATTTTGTGATTACTTCTTAATTAGTTGTGGATATCTAGAATTTTGTGAGTTTTTGATTTTCTTTTGGTAGTAATTCGGGATTGTGGCCCGAGGCAGCGTTTTTCTTGGTCTCGCACCTTATTTTACTTGTTTGTCACTTCACAGGTACCCTTAGCTTTAGCTAAAATTTGTAAATGTTGTAAAAACAAACATAACTCTGACATTTTTATTCCAGGATTTATACCATAAGTCGTCGTTTTAAGTTAACTTTAATAGCCTTAGGGGTTCCCTCTAGGAATCTTGGAGGTGTGACATCTCCTTCGGATGGGGGTGTTGCATTGGGTGGTATCAGCGCTAGGTTTCGATCCTGGGACCTATGGTTTTTCTTTAGTTTCGGTGGTGCTTTTGGTTTTGATTTTGGTGCTTTTGGGTTGTTTTTGTTTTTGTTTTTGATTTTTTGTCGTGTCTTAGTTTTACATATATGGTGTTGTGTCGGTTTTGCGGTTGTATAACTTATGTGATTGCTTTTTGTCGCCTTAGTTCCCACAACGAGGACATTGTGAAGTTTTAGTGTGGGGTTGAGGTGTTCATTTGTACATATTTTTTCAAAAATGAATTTTCTTTTTCTTTTGGGTTTTGTGTGTTTCCTTAGGCGATTGTGATCCCATGTGGCTAGCTCATTGAGTTATATGTAAATAGAGTTTGCATGATGAGATGTCTAGTTGAGGATGTATGTTCGATTTTTCATAATAACTCCATCTAATATGTATGATTTTGGGCTACCTTGCTCACTTTACTGTCAATTCTTAGGATCTTGATGTTAAGTTGGCATGTGAACTATTTGTTTGTCGAAGTTGCCTTCTAAGCTCTTGAAAAAAAAAAAAAGAAAAAAAAGTCCAAAAAGTGAATAAAAACCCGGGCACCAATGTTCATAGTTACTATCTTTATTTCATATCTTTAATTGGCTTGGATATGTGCTATTTTACTTGATTTCACAGTTGTTTGCGCAATGAAATAAGTGCTTTGCACAATCGAATGAAACCCCTTTTTAGGGAAGGCCCGAATATTTGTAAATCGAGCGGGTTTAAAGTGTGTGTTATTATTCTTGGGGAAAAAAAAGATGGAAAAAGTGGAGCAAAGAAGGTAATCAGGCAAGGAAATGGGAATCGTGTCGATGTTAGCAACTTGATTCATTGAGGATTGATACACATTTGCACATGCACAAAGGTGTACTTATCATTGCATATTGTGTGTGGGGTGAAAAATGAGAGTCGAGATGCTTATTTTGACTTAGATATCTTCTGATTGTACAATCTGTTTGTATATACTTTTGTGACTTAGTTACTAGGGTGATGCGATTGCCTGAGATGTGTATATGATTTCTCAATTACTTGTATATATATGTTCATGTTTTGAAAAACCCAAAAAGATATTTCCTTTGTTTTTGAAATGATTTTTGTGGGTATTTCACTTAAAAACCTTCACGAGACATAACTCGTCCAGTTGGGAAACTGAGGGGTTTAAAGGGCTTGTTGCATACGCTAAATACAACCGTGACTCCTACGAAAGCGAGTTAGGATTTTATTTTGTTTTCTAGGAGTTTTAGTTTTTTTTACTCGAGGACGAGCAAAACTTTGGTGTGGGGGTATTTTTTCGCGCCAAAAATATATTATTTTTACAGTACCTTTATGCCTAATTTATATTCAAAATAATTATAATTTTTAGGTTTTCATTTGACTTTATTTTGCTTTGTAGGTACTGAATAATTTGGGAAAAATGCGCGCAAAAGTTGCAGAAATGCCTAAAAATGAAGAATTGGGCCAAACTGACTCAAACCCGACAAAAACTCCTTCTCCCGTTATTTTTTATAACCCAAAAGAATACCAAAAAAAAAACCCAACCCCCACGTGTGTGTCACGTGTGTAACACCCGGGATTTATTCCTTTCGTTAAGCCGATTTATATCGTTATACCTTGAGCTAATATCGATGTAGCCTGCCTGAGTGCTGATTTCATTGAAAAGAATATTATTATTCTTATCATCATTAGCTTTATTGGTATTAAGAATTCCTATTGGGTACCACATTGAGCAGATTCCTTAATACGACTAGAATGTCGAACCGTAAGAATGATTCTGCAATTTATTGAATCGAGCATTGGGTATTTGTGATTATTTTAATGACATTGTTTTATTAAGTTTACGAGTTCATATGAGTGGCTTATGGAAAATTCATCTAGTATAGCTATTCTCAAGTTTAAGCCGTTGGTGCAAATGTTAATTTCTCTCGCGTTGTGAGGGGGAAGCATACTGTACAAAAGAGAAGAAATTATGAACGACGGTCGTAAGTTATTATTGCATCTTTTAGGGGAGGGGGTTATCCACTGTGCGATTATCGCTCATTCGATCTATCATTGTGCCTCCAGGTTTATGAAGTAAGCCGAAAGGGAGTCATTGCTGCCTAGAAGTTAAGTGATAGGCTTGTACGTGAACTGCAATGAGTTTTTAGAGTGTGTGATTGTAAATTGAGTTCTTGTGTGCTTGAGTTGCATATCATTTAGAGTCGCTTTGTATGGCCGTATGAGCCACCATCTAAGTTGCCAGGGCTGTACTTTTCATTGTTAATTTGGTTAAGCATTAAACTGCATTGGTTGTGGTGCTTCGGAAGGGTGGCCCGTAGAGCTGTGAACTCCGGCGGGTAGCCGTTGAGTTAGGATTTATTGTTTTTCAGTGCAGGGAAATTTTTGTAAGGCTTTGAGCCTGGAAAATGGTGAGTTTTCAGGGGAAACTTTGTCCGTTTTGTTCCAGGATTTAAACTAAATGGTAACACTACTGACTTTAGGGTTGGGGGCGTTACAACGTGACCCCTTACAAACTTCCCATTTCTGCTCATTTTCTCTCTCCTTTCTCGGTTCGCACTCCCCAATAATCCCAAACCCCCGAAACCCCCCTTCTCTTCCTTCTTCTTCACACACCGCACATCATCCACCATCATCGCCATCTCTGCACTCATATCTTCATCCATCTCCATGCATCACTCCATCCTCACCCAACACACCGAATCTTGCGCAGCTTCAGCCAACACACCAACATCACAACCGTCTATGAAATCTGCAATTGAAGGGTCGAGATTGAAGGGCTCAGGTATATAGTCGAAGGGATACGGCGCCAGGTAGCGGGAGGGGGTTTAGTTTACGCTTTTAGGTCTTTAGATTTAATTTAGGGTTTTTAGTTGGTTTTAATTCCGGTTGCTAGTAATTTAGGGTTTGCGTTCATTTTCATCTGTTTTAATTTCGAGTCGTTGGTTCATATCCCCAGCGTTTAATTTCGAGTAATCGAAGTCTGATTAAGTTGATTGGGACATTGTCAAACTTTATACGCTCTTCCTCGGTTCTCTTCGAATTGTCTCTACTTCCCCTCCCCTGTTACTTTCTTCTTGATTCAGGTTGAGCTCTTGATAGAGCAGGGATACCACTGTTTCTTCATTTCCCGACTCTGTTTTTCTAACGTTTGCGTTGCTCTGTTTCCTGGCCCTTTCGTTGCTATCTTCTTGCATCAGATCCCCTTGCTCTTTTCATTGATTGTTCTCTGGGTTATTTCATTAGCAGTGTTATTTTGATTCTGTTTTGAGTTCTCGTGGGTGGTATGTTTTGCTAGTAAGTATTGGTTGTGAGACTTTGATTTTCGATCTAAGTATTGATGCTGGAAATTGGTTATTCATAACGCAATGCTTTGTTGTAAACAAGTTTGATTCTCTACACACTTGCTTAATCCTTCGTTACTCCCCCGTTGCGTGCACGTTGTTAAGTGCTAAGCTAGTTACAAGTCTTATTGCTGTATGTTCTGTTTTAGTAACATAGGATATAAGCTTCTATTTTGATCTTGGGCATGAGTTATTGTTTTGGATGCTGGAAATTGGTTCTTCATTTTAGTAATGCAATGCTCTGTTTTAACATTATTATCCATTGTTTAATCCATTTATAATTTATAGTTTTACTTGTTTATTGTTTTATTTAGCTTAGAATGATGCTCGATTAGTTTAATTTCGTAACTAGTGACCTAATTTCATTCTCGTGTCTGTGGAGACAACCCTCAAATACTACACCGAAAGTTGTACACTTGCGGCTCTTTATTTTACATTCAAAATATACGTACACTTATGATCATGTGAACTGGGACTTTTTGATATATATCATGAAAGGAATGGGTTTCGGGGGGGGGGGGGAGGGAAGTGGATTGATTGGATGCACCACTGCATCTACACTACATCTTTTGTAGTGCTAATGGTTCTCCAACGAAGTTCCTTTCAGCTTCTAGAGGGCTTTATGGGGGAGACCCTTTATCTCCCTGTTATTTTTGCTAGGCATGGAGTATATACTAGAATGATTTAGTTGCCTTCTAGTGCTAGCCATATGTCTGGGTTTTCAGTGGGTCGCTGGTGTATGACAACTACAAAATTCTCACATATTTTTCCAGACAACACGATTGTATTTTGCATTTTGCAATAATGATTGTGAACATGTCGCCTTCACTATGTTCTTACTTAGTTTCAAGTGGTTTCCCAGGGATTAACGTGGCAAAAAGATCTATTTTTCCTGTGGGACAAATGGACAATATTCAGTTGCTTGTAGGCGTTTTAGGTTGCAATATTGATACCTCTCCGACCACTTACCTAGGTCTCCCCCTTGATGCCAAATTTAAAAAGAAGACTATTTGGTATCAATTGTTAAGAAGGTTGAGAAAAAAAATTATCTAGATAAAAGCCTATTTAGCTTTCAAAAGAGGGGAGATTAACTCTTATCAAGAGTGTTCTCTCAAACATCCTGACTTCATACTTCTCCCCTCTTTCCCTTGCCTTTCTTAAGTGGCCAATAGATTAGAAGCAATGCAGAGAGAATTCTTTTGGGGTTCTTTTGGGAGTGATTTCAACTATCTTGTGAGAAGGAAAGGTGTGGAGCAACTACTGTTTGCAGGAGGGTTAAGTGCGAGGGATTTGCGCCTATTTCACGAGGCTCTTCTTAGCAAGTATACTTTAGAGATTTATGTATGAGAAGGACAATCTTCGGAGAAAGGTAGTTACCGTCAAATATGGTGAGGCAGGATTCAGATGGCTTCCCTCTTCGCCGGATGCCTCTTATGGGTATAGTCTTTTGAGATACATCTCCAAAGGTTAGGAGAGATTTTTTCCACACTTGTCCTTTGAGGTAGGTGGCAGTTCTAACTTTTTTTGGGGGGGGGGGGGAGTGTGGCGATGCTCCCTGGAGAGGGCTTTTTCCTGGTCTTTATGTTAGAGCAGGTGGCAGAAATGTTTCCATTGCAGATTATAAGGACCAAGTGTGTCTGGTGGCAATGTTTGGGTGCCTATTTTTTTCCAAGATGGCTTTATTGATGATGACACTATGATAAGCTTTTTTAATAAGCTTAGTGAGGTCAAACTAGGGGACTCTTCACTCGACAATGTGAGATGGGATCTGAATACTACGAGGGGTCGCAATCAGATTTTTTATTTGAAGCTTCGAAACTTGAATCATTCAGCATTGGAGGCTCGTCTTGAAAGAGGTTTCCCTTACCAGCGCATATGGAAGTCTATGGTCTCCTTAATAGTTCCCTTCTTTGTTTGGGAAGCTAGACATGGAAAGATACTAACTTGTGATAACTTGCAAAAGAAGGGGAAGATCTTGGATAATAGATGTTTCATGTGCAATGGGGATTACTCAACGGATCATTTACTGTTCACTGGCAGTTTGCTAAGGTACTATGGGATCTAGCTTTTAGTTGCTTGGGCACGACTTGGATTGATTCTGATTCTATTAAGAACCATCATTTAGCTAGGGAGGTTTACTTTGGTAGGAAAGTGAAAAAGAAGAAGGCAACAATGGTCCTACTTCATGTCAGTTTTTGGAGAGAGAGAAACAGGACAATTTTTGATGGTGTAGAGACTCCTTTTTAGCACTCGAAAGACAATTTCATCAAGTCCGTTTACTTTTACAAGAATGAAAAGCTCATCTCTTCCTCTTTTAATGTGGTCGACTTTGTGGATGGTTTCTATTTTGGAGTAATATAGTTTTTTGTCTAATGCTTAATGTGCGTCTAATCTTTTGACCTTTCGATAGTAATACATTACCTTTTCCCTCTCCTAAAAAAAATCAACAAAAGAACTAGACAAACCTTAGGCATAGCTGCATAAGATCAATACCTTCCCAACTTTTGTGTAACCATCTCTTAATATGGAGCCGGGATGGGCTTCTTTGTTTGAGGAAGCATTACTTCAAGTTCACGTTCAAGGTTAAGGTTTAGATGCTGCAGCTTTGCCTAGTTCTATTAATTCAGAGAATGTTAGTGAAGGTTCTGTGTGGGCATTGGATAGAATGATCTTTTTTCGTAAGAAGATAGCTCTGGCCATTGAAGGTAGAGAGATGAAGCTGCTCTCTTTTCTTGCCTCGCTAGAAGCAGATAGAATGATAGGTGATCAGTTGGTTGAGAAGTATGGGGGATGAAGTTGTGGGGGATAGGTTATATTCGAATAGGGGCAACCATTAATGTTCTTGCTTGGAATGTCAGGGGGCTCAATTGTCCAGTTAAGCGAGGGTATGTTAAGTGGGTTTGGTGTACTTTTTCTTGTGATGTTGCCATTCTCCAAGAATCCAAGTTGGAGGTTGTTAGCACCTAGTCTCGTCCGATGGAGATTACTCTGTGGGTTCGTCGCTCGCTTGAGTGGCTTTACTTACCTTCAGTGGCTCGTTTAAGAGGCGTTATTGTCATTTGGGATCCTCAAGTCTTCGAGCTTGCTGACTCTCGTATTGGGTCGTTTTCTATTTGTTGTAAGTTTAAGTCTTTGGAGGACAATTTTGAGTGGGGTCTGATTAGATTTACGAGGCCGAACGACGACTATATGCGACTAGCTTTATTTGAGGAGTTGTCGTTGTTTATGCCTTCTTGGGACATTCTGTGGTGTTTGCGTGTGGATTTTAATGTCATTAGGTTTCCTTCAGGGAGATCCACAGGTGGTCGGTCATCTTGGGCAATGAGAGAGTTTTCTAGTTGTATTGATTCTTGCAATCTCATTGCTCCCCCCTTGGAAGGTGCACGCTTTACTTGGTCCAGCCCTTAGGAGGTTCCTGTGTTATTCGCATTGACCAATTTTTCTTCTCGGTTGAGTGGGAAGATCACTTCCAAGGGGTTTATCAAGTTACCCTCCCGAAAATCATGTCAGACCATTTTCCCATTGTTCTCCAGGTTGGGGAAGCCTCTAGAGGTAGACGTCCTTTTAAATTCGAGAATATGTGACTTGAGGTGGATGGCTTTAGTGACCTTGTCAAATCTTTTTGGGATGAATTGTATGTTATTGGCCCCTCGAGTTTTATTTTGGCAAAGAAACTGAATTTTTTGAAGGCTAAACTTTAACAATGGAACATGGATGTGTTCGGCAATTTAGAGTAAGATGGCTAGTTTGGTAGAAAAAGTAAAGTTCTTAGATGAGAAGGAGCAACAACAGTCTCTCGTCTGCGGATCGAGTTGAAAGATTGGAAGTTAAAAAAGAACTATTTTTGCTACGCAGATCCGTTGATATTAACTGGCGCCAAAGAGCAAAGGAACAGTGGACTGTGGATGGTGATCCCAATACCAAATTTTTCCACCAGGTGGCAAACAGGAGAAGATAGTTTAATGCTACTCACAAAATTAACGTGGATGGCGAGTTTCCTGTTGATGCTGCCTTGGTCAATAATGCAATTGTTCTCTTCTATGGAAATCTTTATCATGAAGATCAACCATCAAGGATTTTTCTTGATGGTATCACTTTTGCCTCCATTAGTCTTGATGATGCTAGGGATCTTGAAAACATTTTTATTGAAGATGAAGTTTGGAATGCCATCACTGAGTTAAGCAACAGGTTCGGGGCCAAACCGGAAATGGTTTCAATATAGCCTTTTTCCAGCATTGCTGGACTATTGTCAAGGGGGAGATTATTGGATTTTTTGCTAACTTCACCATAAAGCTGTCTTTGAGAAAGGTTTAAATGCTAATTCTATTAGTTTGACTCCCTTATTAGTTTGATTCCCAAAGTGGCTAGCGTGGATGATACTAGGTTTTTTAGGCCCACTAGTTCGTAAGGAGTATATATAAGATTCTTGCCAAAGTTCTCGCTTCGAGATTGAGGAAAGTTGTTGAAAAAGTTGTGGGTCCCTCTTTTGTTCCTGTTCGTCAAATTTTGGATGCTGCTTTGATTGCTAATGAATGTATTGATTTCTTATATCAGATCTACGACTTCGGGTATTCTTTGGAAGCTTGACATTGAGAAGGCTTACGATCATGTCTATTGGAGTTTTCTTTTGGCTATTCTTGAAAAAAATGGGCTTTCCTAACAAGTGGAGGAATTGGATCTCTTTTTGTATTTCCACTGACCCTTTGTCGCCTTTATTGTTCATTTTGGCTATGGAGACTCTTAGGCCCTGTTTGGTGAGGAAAACTGGAATGGAATAGAATCTAGACTTGAATCCTGGGGGGTTGGGTATGGAATTTGAATCCTAAACCCAGTTGTTTGGTGAAAACTGGAGTGGAATCAGGTTCCAGTCATTGTTGTTTGGTGAGCCGTTTTGGAGTGAAATCAACTCTGTTTTTATTTTAGAAATATTATATGCAAGTATGAATATTGTTTTAACTTTTAGTATTTTGTTTTGTTATAAATGAAGTTCTAAGAAGTTATTTCTGAACCTTGTGAGAGTATTTGATTTAATTGTCATTTTTATAAATAATTATTTTGTACTCTTTTTTGTCTTTTTTTTACCAATTTAATGATTACTATTACATACCACAAAGTAGCATGTGAAATCAAAAAGTGCACACATTAAAATTTTCCAAATGATTTCAAACCAAGTAAATGAACTTATTAGCAATCGAAATTAATGATTACATCGAAAAATTACAAAAAACTTCTTTCAACATATTTCAAAAATTAAATAAAAAAATTACAACAAATTAGTTCTTTCATATTTCAAATTTAGCAACACTAACCCATGAATACTAATGTCAGCATATTTCAAATCAATATGAGTTTGGTAAGCCACCCCACACCATAAACACTACTTTCAGCATATTTCAACTAGAAATAGACCAAAATTTGCAAAATCTGAGCCACTATACACCATAGTTCAAAATTTACAAAATCTCAGCATATTCTCGTTATTTTCACTGGTTTTTCAGCAAAATTTGAGCCACTTCACACAAAAAATCTAACCAAAAAATAAAATAAAATGAAATGCCTTTGTGAATATGCTGAGTTCATTGCTGATTGCTTTGATTTTTTTATTTTGAAAATAAAAACAACATTGGTATGAAATTTTAGGCTAGGTCTAAGGCCAATTTGGTACTTGACAAAATCAAGTTGCCCTATTTTGGGTGACCAATTGCGTATGTTTGTGGATCATTCAAGTCAAATACTTGAGTATCACAATATACAGGCCTCAATTGTAGAGTAATATAGATTGCGGATAGCAGGAGAGGTCTGGTCCTTGGAGGGCTATTTCTGCAAAATGACAGACAAGGGAAGGTGAAGGAGGCAGCAGGAGGGAAGACTGCCGACGACGTTGACCTGGCGGCCGAGGGCGGCGGTCGATGGTAAGTAGTGGTGCTACGAAAATACTCACCAAACAGTATGGAAAGGAACTTGAACCCTCAGGTTTCAAGTTCCATTCCAGTTTCCTCAACAAACAGGACCTTAGTAAGTTGGTGATTAAAGCAGTTAATGAGGGTTTCTTGAATGGCTTTCATATTAGCAACCCTCATACGGAGGGTTAGTTGATATCCCATTTGCTCTTCGCCGATGATACCCCAATTTTTTGCAAGCCGGACAAGAGTGATTTGGGTTACTTCAGATGCATGCTTCTGCTATTTGAAGCTATGTCTGGACTAAGGGCCAACCTATCCAAAAGTGCGCTCATTCCCGTTGGCGATGTGCCTAATGTTCATGTTTTGGCCCATTTCTTTGGGGTGGAGTTGATTATCTGCCTTCTTCTTACCTTGGTCTTCCTCTTGGTGCTCCTTATAACAACAGAGCTATTTAGGACCCAATTGTTGAGAGGTTCCATTAGAGATTGGCAGGCCGGAATTCTGAGCTTTTGTCTAGAGGAGGCAGATTGACCCTTTCGAAAAGCACTTTGTATAGTTTGCCTATCTACTTAATGTCTTTATTCACCATCCCAACTAGCATTGCTAGCATTGCTAGTCCGTTAGAGAAAATCATAAGAAATTTTCTTTGGAATACCAATGATAATGGTAATGGCCTCCATTGGGTCAATTAGAACGAAGTATGTCATCCTAAACTAGAGGGAGGGGTTGGCATAAGACTCTTCGTGTTATGAACGAAGCTTTGAAGACGAAAGGGTTGTGGAGGTTTGCAAAGCAGGATGATGCTATATGGAAAAATGTGATAAAGGCAAAATATGGGATCGATAAGTTGGGATGGTGGAGTAAGAAGAGTTCTTATTCTCACGATGTTGGTTGTTGGAGATCTATCTTAGCAGGTCTTAAGCGTTTCAAATCTAGTGCATTTTGAGGTGAAGGATGGCTCAAGGGTGTTATTTTGGCATGATGTTTGGTGCGGGGATCGACCTTTAAAGACTCAATTTCCCGATCTTTCTAGGATGGCTCGTTTAAATTATGCCACGGTACAAGAAATAGTTTCTTGGAATGGTGACATTAGCCATTCGAATTTGACTTTTGTGAGGAGTCTTAATGATTGGAAAGAGTACAGTATTTACAATTTGTAGCCTTACTTGGTGGCAAAGAGGTTTTGCCCCAAGGCAATGATGAGATTCTGTGGCTACTAAACTCTAAGGGGTCCTTTAGCGTTAAGAGTTTTTGTTCCACACAATTTGAAGCCTTAGATGGTCATGATTTTGTTGCCAAATCCATTTGGAAGTCTAAAGCTCCCACAAAAGAGTGTTTCTTTGCTTCGGCGGCCACCATACGGAAGACATGCTTAAAAGAAGAAATTTAGTGGTCCATGTAGATGCTATGTGTCTGAAGGAAGAAACTGTGGATCATCTCCTTGTACATTATCGGTGGGTTTCTTTGCTTTGGGATTTTTTTTTTCTCTCTCTCATGGGGTTTAGTCGGGTTCAACCTTCTATTGTGAGAGATCTGGCAATGGCTTGGAGGAGAAGGATGAAGAAGAGTTGGGTCCTTGAAGTTTGGAATATGATTCCTTTGGCTATTTGGTGGGCTACTTGGAAGAAGAGAAATCAATGTATTTTTGAGGACAAAGCCTTGTCATTTCAAGAACTTAATCTCTATTTTTGGTTTCAGTCCATGGCTATCTGCGTTCTCTCTCTAGCAACTAGTACGACCCCTTATCTCCAGGTGCTTGTTATAGGTGGCCAGTGAAGTTCAGGGTGCCCGGAGTGGTCATCGGAGGTCCACTTGAGGTCCGCTGGACTTTGGGTGTCCGGAAGCCACCGACCGTCACCTTCACAGGTCGTCCTTGGGTTTTTTCGGGTCCCCCCGTTGTTTTTTCAGATATGTGTGCTAGTGGAGGGATAAGGTGTTTTCTAGTCATGGATTTGGGTTGGCTGGCAGACTCTGTCGCCGCCGGCAAGTGTGTGGCGGTTTTCCGGTCACCGACGACTTTTTGGCCACCGGAATTCCCTCAAATATCTTTTTCAGCCGTTCTCTCTCTGGGTGGCGCTGTTATCTCCGGCCAGCCACGAGTAAGTGGTTTCCTGGTGTATTTCTCCTCATTTTCTCCTTCCCTGGGCAGTGTTTGGGGATTTCGTTTTCTCAGTGGGTTATCTTGATTTCATTTGTGGAATTTCTTCCTCCGCCTACTTTTCATTGCTTTGTCTCTTTGTCATGTATGCCTTTGTGAGGGTGGAAGGGGAGTTCTTGGAAATGATCGGGGGTGTTGGAGGCCTTTTCCTTTTAAGGTCGTTGAGTTCAGTAGAAGGAAAATGTCATTTATCCAGTTAAGCTTCCAGGAATTTCGATGGCTGGCAATTCAAATGGTTCGCTTGTTTTTCAAAGGGAGAACCATTGTGGTTGAAAACGTTTAGGTCGAGTCATAGGTGTCTTCTGCTTCAACTAAAAAAGAATAGCTAAGATAGATTCATTGTCTTCTCTCTTTTGGGTAGTGGTGGGCAGGCTAGGACAGTGATCTTTCCTGAGGGCACTAAGGCAGAGGGCTGGTTTTAGGTGACAAAGATTCTTAAGAAGACTTTGATTGAGGGTCATAAGAAGCCATCTCATCCACCAAGGAATGCTTTTACTCCCTCCAGGTTCCCGGTGAGCAGGGATAGGTCTTTTGCTAATGTTGTTCGAGGCCATCTGGGTGGCTCCCCTGATTCACCTTTGATGGGGTATAAGTGTAGGGATTATGGTTCATGGGATGTTTGTGCAGCTGTGATTGGCGAAGGACATAATGGCAGTGGTAATGTGTTGAAGTAGAAGGTCTCTTTCAAGAACACGGGTCACTGTCTCATTGCAAGAAGAGTGGCAAGAAGAGTGGTTCTAAGGAGGTCTTGGAGGCTTCTTCTCTCTATGTTAATCAATTCCAAGTGTTAATAGATCTTTTGGAGAACTATCCCTCCTTTGATTCTGAGTGCAGCTCCCACTGTAGTTCTTCGTGTGCCTCAAGGATCCCAGAATCACCTCTGAATGTGGTGAGGAGTTACATCCTACAGCTAGTTCACTAGCTATGAGTGTGCGAGTTTACTCCCGTAAGAAGAAGCTTGGAAAGACTAAACTCGTTGTTGATGCTGGTCGGGCTTTCTTATTATGCAAGAGGTGGGAGGGCCTTCTTTGTTTGAGGAAGCTCTGCATCCAGCCCACTCTCAAGGTTTAGATGGTGCTGCTTTGCCCAGATCTATTTTATTAAGGGAATGTTAGTGAAGGTTCTGTGTGGGTCTTGGAAAGAATGATCTTTTTTTGTAAGAGGACGGGTCTAGCCATTGAAGGTAGAGAAATGGAGTTGCTCTCTTTTCTTGCCTCGCTGGAAGCAAATAGAATGAAAGGTGATCAGTTGTTTGAAGAAAGTATGGGGAATGCAGTTGTAAGGGATAGGTTGTTTCCGAATGGGGGCAACTGTTAATGTTCTAGCTTGGAATGTCAGGGGGGCTCAATTGTCCAAATAAGCGAGGGGATGTTAAGTGGGTGTTGCAAACTTTTGCCTACGATGTTGCCATTCTCCAAGAATCCAAGTTGGAGGTTATTAGTCATTCGCTAGCAATTAGTCTGTGGGGTCGTCACCCGATTGAGTGGCTTTACTCACCTTTAGTGGATCGTACAGGAGGCATTATTGTCGTTTGGGATCCTCAAATCTTGGAGCTTGGTTACTCTCGCATTGGGTTGTTTTCTGTTTGTTGTAAGTTTAAGTCTCCGGATGACAATTTTCAGTGGGGTTTGATTGGGGTATATGGCCTAATGATGACCATATGCGACTGGCTTTATTTGAGGATTTGTCGTTCTTTATGACTTATTGGGACATTCTGTGGGGGTTAGGTGGGGATTTTAACGTCACTAGGTTTCCTTATGAGAGAACCACGTGTGGTCGGCCGTCTTGGACAATGAGAGAGTTCTCTAGTTTTATTCATGCAATCTCACTGATCCTCTTTTGGAAGGTGCACGCTTTACTTGGTCTAGCTATGAGGAGGTTCCTGTGTTATCTCGCATTATTCGATTTCTCTTCTCGGTTGAGTGCGAAGATCACTTCCAGGGGGTTCATCAAGTTACCCTTATGAAAATCACTTCGGACCATTTTTCCATTCTTTTGCGGGTTGGGGAAGTCTCTACAGTTAGACGTCCTTTTAAATTCGAGAATATGTGGCTTGAGGTGGATGGCTTCAGTGACCTTGTCAAATCTTTTTGGGATGAACTGGGTGTTACTGGCCCCTCGAGTTTCATTTGGCAAAGAAACTGAACTTTTAGAAGACTAAGCTTAAATAGTGGAACAGGGAAGTGTTCGGCCATTTAGAATTCAAAATGGCTAGTTTGGTGGAAAAAGCAAAGCTCTTAGATGAGAAAGAGCAGCAACAGTCTCTCTCATGGGAGGATAGATTTGAAAGATTAGAGGTTAAAAAAGAATTCTCTGTGGTGCGAAGATCCATCGATATTTACTAGTGCTAAAGAGCAGAGCAACAGTGGATTGTGGATGGTGATCGAAATAACAAATTTTTCCACCAGGCAGCTAATAGGGGAAGAAAGTTTAATGTTATTCACAAAATTAAAGTGGATGGTGAGCTTTATGTTGTTGCTGCATCAATCAATAATGCGATTATTCACCTCTGTGAAAATCTGTATCATAAAGATCAACCATCAAGGAATTTTCTTGATGGTATCGCTTTTGCCTCTATTAGCCTCGATGACGCTAGGGATCTTGAAAAAGATTGACCTGAAGATGAAGTTTGGAATGCCATCACTGAGTTAGTCAACAAGAAGGCTCCAGGGCCAGACGGTTTCAATATAGCCTTTTTCCAACATTGTTAGTCTACTGTCAAGGGGGAGATTATGAGATTTTTTGCTGACTTTCATAATAAAGGTGTCTTTGAGAAATGTTTAAATGCTACCCTTATTAGTTTGATTCCCAAAGCGGCTGGCGCAAATGATATTAAGTTTTTTAGGCCCATCAGTTTAGTAGGGAGTGTGTATAAGATTCTTTCCAAAGTCCTCACTTCAAGATTGGGGAAAGTTGCGGTCCCTCGCAACATGCTTTTGTTCCTAGCTGTCAAATTTTGGATGCTGCTTTGATTGCTAATGAGTGAATTAATTCTTATGTTGGATTTGGGATTTCAGGTATCCTGTGTAAGCTTGACATTGATCATGTCTCGTTGAGTTCCCTTTTGGCTATTCTTGAAAAAAAGGGGGACTTTCCTACCAAGTGGAGGAAGTGGATCTCTTTTTATATTTCCACTGTGCGCTTCTCTATCTTGATTAACGGTGGAGCATTTGATTTTTTTTCTCAACCTCAAGAGGTCTAACGCAATGTGACCCTCTGTCGCCTTTATTGTTCATTTTGGTTATGGAGACTCTTAGTGAGTTGGTGATTAAAGCAAGTGAGGATGGTCTCTTGAATGACTTTCATATTACCAACCCTCATTTCGAGGGTTTGTTAATTTCCCCTTTGCTCTTTGCCGATGATACCCTTGTTTTTTTGCAAGTTGGACGAGAGTAATTTGGGTTACTCAGGGTGCATCATTCTACTTTTTGAAGCTATGTCTGGACTAAGGGTCAATATTTCCAAAAGTCGACTCATTCCCGTTAGCGAGGTGACTAATGTTCATGTTTTGGCGCATTTATTTGGATGTGGAGTGGATTATCTGCCTTCTTCTTACCTTGGTCTTCCTCTTGGTGCTCCTTATAAGAGATTAGCTATTTGGGACCCCGTTGTTGAAAGGTTTTGTAAGAGATTGGTAGGCTGGAAGTCTAAGCTTATCTAGAGGAGGTAGGTTGACCCTTTTGAAAAGCACTTTGTGTTGTTTGCCTATCTACTTCATGTCTTTATTCACCATCCCAGATAGCATTGCTAGTTGATTGGGTCAATTGGAACGAAGTTTGTCGTCCTAAACAAGAGGGATGACTTAGCATAAGACCTCTTCATGTTATGAACGAAGGTTTGAAGACCAAATGGTTGTGGAGGTTTGCAAATGAGGATGATGCTATGGGGAAAAATGTGATCAAGGAAAAATATGGGATCGATGAGTTGGGTTGGTGGAGTAAGAAGAGTTCTTATTCTCATGGTGTTGGTTGTTGGAAATCTATCTTAGCAGGTTTGGAGCGTTTCAAATCTTTAGTGCATTTTGAGGTAAAGGATGGCTCAATGGTGTTATTTGGCATGATGTTTGGTGTGGGGATCGAACTTTAGAGACTCTTTTCCCCCATCTTTTTAGGATGGCTCGTTTGAAGTATGTCGCGGTTCAAGAAGTAGTTTCTTAGAATGGTGACACTAGCCATTTGAATTTGACTTTTGTGAGGAGTCTTAATGATTGGGAAGAGGATAGTATTTGTAATTTGTTGGCCATTCTTACTGGCAAAGAGGTTCTATCCCAAGGCAAAGGTGTTGTTGTGTGGCCTCTAAACTCTAAGGGATCCTTTGGCGTCAGGAGTTTTTGTTCAACACAATTTAAAGCCTTGGATGGTTGTGATTTTACTGCTATGTCCATTTGGAAGTATAAAGCTCCCACAAAAGTACATTTCTTTGCTTGGGCAGCCACCTTAGGCAAGATTACTACGGATGACATGCTTAAAAGAACAAATTTTAGAGGTCCAAGTAGATGCTCAATGTGTTTGGAGGAGGAAGAAACTATGGATCATCTCCTTGTACATTGACGGTGGGTTTCTTTGCTTTGGGATTTATCTCTTATGGGATTAGTTGAGTTCAACCTTCTAATGTGAGAGATGTGGTTGTGGCTTGGAGGAGAAGGATGAAGAAGAATTGGGAACTTGGAGTTTGGAACATGGCTCCTTTGGTTATTTGGTGGGTTACTTGGAAGGAGAGAAATCGTCATATTTTTTATGACAAAGTCTTATCGTTTCAAGATTTTAAGCTCTATTTTTTGAGGTTGTCGTATACTTGGAGTGTACGACTCAGTGGTAACAAAAATTTAAATTTTTTGGCTTTTGTCGATTGCATTATGGATGAGAGCTTAAGGGCACAATGTTTTTGTATTGCCCCTTTTGTACATAGGTGACATCGCCTTAGTGTCCAGCTAATATATTTCTTGATTACTTACCCAAAAAAAAAGAATTTAATCTCTATTTTTTGAGGTTGTTGTATAGTTGGAGTGTCGGGCTGACTGGTAACAAAAATTTAAATTTTTTGGATTTGTAGATTGCATTATGGATGAGAGCTTAAGGGCATAATGTTTTTGTATTTACCTCTTTTGTACATGGGTGACATCCCCTCGGTGTCCTTTTAATATACCTCTTGATTACTTACCCAAAAAGAAAAAACAAAAAAAAAGTGAAGGTGCTCACCAAACATTCTATTCACAAGCATAAGCATGTGGATAAACAAGTACAGGAAGCCCTAAGGGACTTGAAGTTGACAAGCTTCAGAGTGGAATAAATTCAGAATAAATCACAACCACTTGGTCAAAATAAGTATCACAAAGGTTTCTACATCCAAATTCAGAGCAATATGTGCAAGCTGGCACATCTGCAGATGACTTGTTTCCTTTTCAAGCTATGATTGTCCAGGATGAAATGGAATCATGAAAAATGGCTTTTGAAGGCCAAACAATTTAAAGATATGTTTAGCAAACAAGTTGTTTGCATAATCAATTGCTATCCCATCTGGACGCTTGTTTCCCGTTTAGTACCTCTTAGTGATGCAAATAGATATCATAGGAAAATATACTCTAGAAGAAATAGAAAATTTAGAAATTTAGGAAATTTTATTTACGAAGACGTTATCTTTTAGTTATTTCCTTCTAACATTCAGTTAACAAATATTATTATCCCTTTGATTACATTATCATTTGGTTTCCTTATCATTTTAGGTTGTATTTTGTATTTAAAACCACGAGTATGTTTTAGGGAGGCAGACTTGAATTGAACTATTTGAGTACTTGTGAGTTCTTATGTGAATTTTCTTACTATAGGAGTTGCTTTTAACTTCTATAGAGCGTCCACCATCAAATTTTGCTATTAGAGTAAAAGGATCTTAGCCGCTCCCCTTTGTCCTCTTTCAACCCCCCCCCAAAAACCTCCAGAGCCCTAATGCTCGTAGGCAAACCTACCAAACCACTACAGCAACGCACCTTCCACCACCACCCATCGACCCTCCACCTCCGGTTAACCACCACCACCACCATCAGCCGTTCTTGGGAACCCAAAAATTCCAAACTCGAAATCCTAAAGTGTGAATTTCCCCTAATTTTCGAACCCTAAATCCCAGTTTGCCTTCGATTCGTCAGTTTCCTCTAAAATTGATTTAATCTCTTCATCACCCACTAAATTTCGCCCAAAATCCCCAAATCAATTGAGGTGAACTGCAACACAATTCGTTTCAATTGACTACTCAACCGCTTGCAAAACCCTAACCCTAATTCGCGAATTGCAGAAACTCTAGAACCACAAATCATCCTCAATCCACCGTAGATCGTCCAAAATTGACATTATCCCTCCATTTCCCTCTCCATTTCGCCCCTAAATGCCACTTTAATTAAGGAATTCATACCCATTCAAGAGTGAATTGGTTCATCTCGACTTCAGAACCTAGTCGCGAATTCTTGACAAACATTGGCAATTGCAGGGTCTTGCGCCTTCTTCCACCATCAGTGAAGGCCAATACCCCTTCACCAATGGTCTCCTGTCACCACCGGCCCCTCTTCTTGCTAGCGACCATTCTCGGTGGTTCGTCTTCCGTGCATTACCTGTCTTGCTATGCAACTCTTGCTATTCCTGTTCTTGTGTCGAAGTCCCTGGTGTTGTTGCTACTTTGTTGTGTTGTGGTCACCTCCACCACAATGCCAGCTTGTCTCCAACATTCTCTACTACTACTGTGGAAGGCTTAGGACTTGGACCAGTAATCAGGCGCACTAAGAGGTACGAGCAACTCATTTTACTTTGGTGTTTGTGAGGATTTTCTGCAACGAAAATTAAATTAATATCTTATTACTTGGATTTTCAAGGACTTACTTTGATCTTGATTTTCCTGTTCTAACTTCCCTCTTACCTGAGAGTCATATCAATAATCAACATCAGTTTTTGTGCTCTGCTATGCGCTTAGTGATTGCTTATTATTATCATCATAATTGCAATTTAGATTAATCTCAGCACGTGCATTCATTATTCATGTATTCATCCCCCAAATAGCCTTATCATTCCCCGATTGATGCCATTTCTGAAAGACTTGATTGTCAAGATGAAAGGTTTGACGAACTTGAGTCTAAGTTAGACTGCCTCATTTAATCCTTTGAAAAATCGCCCATGTATGACTAAACCAAGTCCGCCCTACACATTACGAAAGATTGTGACCTTGAGTCTTTGGAACCCTGACTTTAGCAAGGTCTTTGAGGTTTGCTTGTGATGCCTCATGGTATAGCGTTGGTGGAGACGTAGAGTGTTAAGTCAGGAGAGACATCCTATAGCATTTTTCTAGCGAAAAACTCAGTGATTCTAGGAGGGTGAAGTACACCACATTTGAGAAAGAGTTATATGCCTTACTCCAGTCCCTTCGCCATTGGTGGTATAGACCTTTTACCTCAGGAGTTTTTTGTGTACTAAAACCATGAAGCCCTTAAGTATTGGAAATCTCAATCTGGTGTCTATCCTAAGCATGCTAGGTGGATTGATTAAATTAGTGAGTATTCTTTTATGCTTAAGCATAAGTTTGGTGATGAGGACAAGGTCGTTGATGCCATCAATCATATTGGTTGTCTTTTACACATAGTGAGGGTTTGAGGTCATAGGCTTTCACAGACTGAAGAATGCTTACTCTTCTAGTCCTGATTTTAGCCTTATCTTTTCAGAACTTTTGGTTAATGATCGTCCACCTTATGTTGGATTTTTCTCTATGATGGTTACCTATTTCGAGTTTCTCAATTATGCATCCCTAGGACATCATTTAGAGACTTCTTAGTTTATGAAGTACACGTGAAGGGGTTAGGAGGCTACTTTGGCAAGGATAGGACCATTGCGCTTGGTGAGGATCGCTTCCATTGGCCATCTATTAAGAGGTTGTCTCCCACATTATATCTCAGTGTTGGCCAAGGCCACGAAGCATAATACAAGGTTATACACTCTCTTACCTATCCCTCATGCCTGGTGGAGAGACATTAATATGTATTTTGTACTTGGTCTACCTAGAACATCCCATGCTCATAACTCGATTCTACTTGTGGTTGTCAGATTTTCCAAGAGGCACACTTTATTGCCTGCAGTAAGATCGATGATGCATCACATGTTGCTTAATTAGTCTTTTAAGAGATTGTTAGGTTGCATGGTATCCCCTTTTCAACTGCGTCTAATCAGGATGTAGAGTTCATAAGTTACTTCTGGAAGGCATTATGGAAGTTGTGTGGCACTAATCTCAAATTTCTCGCATCTTTTCACCTCACCCTAGACTGATAGGCAGACTGAGGTTGTCAATCAAAGCCTTGTTGACTTACTTAGGTGTGTTATGGTGGGGAAACAGGGTACATGAGACTTGACCTTACCACTTGTTGAGTTTTCTTATAACAATCTATCAATAGGTCATTGGATAAAAGCCCTTTTAAGATTGTCCATGTTACTTGCACCCCTATTGACCTTATTCCCCTCCCTCCTGATGCTCAAGTCCCCCAATTTGCCTCCACATTTGCCCAGTATATCCATGATTTGCATGCTGAGATTCGTTGTAAAACAATAAGTAATGGCAGTTATAAGTTGAACTTTCACCTGATGTGTGTCACAAGCACATTTTTTTTGAGCTGGGTGACTTTGTTATGGCTTATACTCGAGCAGAATGACTGCCCAAAAACTTACACAAAAGCCCATACTCGAGCTATGGGTCCTCATCAAGAAGTTGGGATTCAATGATTATGAGCTTGATTTACATAACCACTTGGGTATTAGTCCCATTTTCAATGCGGAAGATCTAACCCAACACCGAAGTACTTTTGAACCTCCTAGTCTTCTATTTGGTTCTTCTATAGGTACCTAGGTCCCTAAGCTTCCCCTTTTCCGTAGTCGCATACTAGCATTGAGGCTATGTTAGATTATGAGTACGTATCGTCTTCTCGTAGTGGATTCCGTCGCTTCTTGGCAAAATGGTTAAGCCGCCCACAATCAGATGCCACTTGGATTACTAAAGGGGAGTTCCGTGAACTGAACATTTCGCTCTTAGAGTGGTATCTTCAAGACATCGAGTCCTTTTCTGATGGGGGAATATGATGCAAATAGATATCGTGGAAAAATATGCTCCGAAAGAAATATAAAATTTAGAAATTTAGGATTTTTTATTTAAGAAGACGTTATAGCATTTAGATAGCAAATAATATCCTTTTGGTTACATTACCATTTAGTTTCCTTATCGCTTTATATTGTTATTTTCTATTCAAACTTTCGAGGAGGCTATAAGGAGGCCAACTTGAATTGAATTGAATTGAATTTAAATATTTGAGTATTTGTGAATTCCTTTGTGAATTTTCTCGGTGTAGGCATTGCTCTCAGAGCGTCCTACTCACACATCACTTAGTCATTAACAGAAAGATTTTTAAGCAAGCAATTATGTTCACTAAATTAGCTATTCGATTAACTAATATAGAAAGCTGATATAAAAGAGACATGGATGGCTTTCCCAATATAAAACTAATAAAGAGATCTTAACACAAAAAACCTAAAACCCTAATTTTGAGACACTAAGCTATTCTACCCTTTATGGAGCAAAATCCTATTGAGAATTCCTAGCCCTTAAGTGCTCTTTAAATAACTACTAACACAAGCAATAACAACAAGATTATTCATTCATCACATGAATTTAAAAAAAAGGGAAATATCCACTCTCATTTGACTGAATTGCAATCTTGGAGCCTTTTGCAGTTCTTTTTTCTTTTTTTTTCAGGGGAGGGGGCTATGCATCTATTTAGTTAACATCATCCTTCTTATCGACCAAAGTAGAAAAATTGAGAAAGGGGATATATTCACTCTGCTTTGACTTATTTAACTCATTTTTGACAACTTCCTCTAAAAGATTGATTTTCATTTACACAGATTTCTAACAAAGAAGTTCTAGAAATTTACCATTATAATGATAAGAATTAAGGGGAAAAAAAACTTTTCATCTCCTTCTCCTCAAAATTGAGGAACTATTTTGTCTTCCATGTATCCATATTGTGTCAAGTTTCCATCCTTCCTAAGAGTGTGATAGGTTAGATTGACGAAAATTACAGATGATTTCTTTGGTACTCTACAATTGATGAATGTAAGAAATGAACTGATGTATATTTCCAAGGGTATCATTTTCATTCTTTCAACTCAAATTTATTGGGGGCAAGCTCTAAACAAATTCATGCATGGCAAGGCCCTTATTCGGTCCCATTGTTTGAATTTCATGATAAAAGACACTTTATGGAGTTTTATTCAAACTTCAAAGTGCCTTATTCAAAGGTGATGGGGACCATCAAAGATCAAGCCTTGGATGAGCAACCAGATAGCCTACACATCTATTCAAGCTCCAAGGAAGTCAATAACATGCATACTTGGAATATGGTCCCCCCAAAAACTATTTGGGAGATTGGCGTGTGCCATCATTGACCCGACCATGTCAAGCAATGTTCGATTCCTTCGCTCTGCCACACCATTTTGTTGTGGAGTGCCAGGAATCGTGAGTTGTCTGCGTATACCTTTTTCCTCACAAAATTCTTTGAACATATGCGAGAGGTATTCACGACCTCGATCAGTTCGAAGAGTCTTAACTCTCCGATCTAACTGGGTCTCAACCTCAGCTACAAAACGTTTGAACATATCTAGTGCTTCACAGCGATGTGATAAGAGGTACACATACCCATA
Organism: Selenicereus undatus; assembly: GCA_017589665.1. Taxonomy (NCBI): domain Eukaryota; kingdom Viridiplantae; phylum Streptophyta; class Magnoliopsida; order Caryophyllales; family Cactaceae; genus Selenicereus; species Selenicereus undatus. The sequence goes on along the minus strand of JACYFF010010365.1, from coordinate 9,698,360 downwards.
TCTTGAATAGTCATCTATGAAAGTGAGGAAATAGAAAGCCCCATGACGTGCTTTCACATTCATGGGTCCACAAATGTCAGAGTGAATCAGCTCTAGAGGACTTGACGCCCTTGAAGCCTTACCAAAAGGCTTCGCGGTCGCCTTGCCAGCTAGACATGACTCACACCTAGGCAATTTAACCTTAGTGAGTCGGTCTAAAAACCCATCTTTAGCTAGCCGACTCATCCTATCTTGGCCAATATGACCAAGCCTTGCATGCCACTTAATCAATTCTAAATCGGAATCAAAATGTGAAACAAAAGCTGAAGGAGAATTATTATATGATTCGTCTAAATCCAATACAATAAAATCGTCCCTTAGAGTAGCGTAGCCAAAAACATTGCCACAATACAAAATGTTCAAACCATCATTACAGGAAGAAAAACCAAAACCTGATTTCATTAATGAAACTAAGGACACAAGACAAGTTCGCACCCCAGGTGCATAGAGAGCATCAAACAGGAGCAACTTATTTCCTCCTTTCAATATGAGCCGGTATGTTCCAACACCTAGAACATCTTCTTCACTGCCGTTTCCCAGCACGGCAGATTGTGAACCCACCGAATAGCAGTGAAAGTCCACGAAGCCAACTCTGTCCCGAACTATATGTTTGCTTGCTCCCGTATCTACAATCCAATTAGGAAAGGATTTAGCAACTAATGCATGAGAACATACATATAATTCAGGAGAGTGAGTGGAGAAAGGTACCTTCTTCGGCTCAGGACAATCCCGAGCGTAGTGACCTTTCTTACCACAGTTATAGCACTTCACACGTGCTATTTTTGTCTCTCCATTGCCTTTAGTCTTTTGTTTCTTAGCCACTCCAGCATTTGGCCTACCTTTTTGAGGGGGGCGAGAACCTCTCTTGAACTGCCTACCTCTTGTGTTCTTGTTGCTTTTAGGCCTGATGCCCTCGGCGACAAGAGCCACATTGGGAGTCCCGAACATTTTCAGGCGCTCCTCCTCCATTTCGAGGCGGCTTTGTATCTGACCAATGGTTTTCAAATGGTCAGAATGAGTCAAGACTGTCCTGACTTGTTCCCATTGTGGAGGTTCGTCAGGGAGAGCCCGAATCACATTCAGGACTTGCTCTCCCTCAGAAATATCTTTTCCTGCGGCCTTGAGATCACGAATTATGCCACTCATAATTCGTAAATGCTCGATCACAGTGCGACTGGGATCCATTTTGTAGTTCATCCATTTCAATTGCAAGGTACGTAACCTTGTTTCGGATGTCTGCCCAAAACAGATTTTGAGCTGGTCCCACATGTCCTTAGCTGTGAGATGAACTTCAAATTCGCCAATCAGATCGTCATGCATGCAATACAACATTGTAAAGCGTGCTCTACGATCTTTCTTGGTTCAGTCTTGGTAGGCCTGAAAGCTTTCTTGATACTGCACAGTAGAAGTATCAATAGGCTTACCATCTGAATCCTTATCAGATGGAGGAAACTTAGCTACTGTCAAGTGTTCCAGCACGTCTTTTCCTTCCAGAAGATACTGAATCTTCCGTTTCCACATGTCATAGTTAAACCCATCTAACTTTTGACTGGTGGATAGTTCGGTGATTATCGCGTTGTTAGTTGCCATATCTACAAGTGTTAAAAGATGGACATTAGGCACATTACTAAAATAATTAAATTACAAAAAATTTCATCATTCATGTCATATGATCGAAAATTTCGCAAGGCTCATAATCATCTCATATAATCATGAATTAGAAATTTAAATAATTTAATCACCATATTTCCATAAGAACTTTGTCATATTGACCTTCATAAGAAAATTGTTAAACAAATTAACGTTTATTTAAATATCACATAGATTTTTTTTTATGTAAAACTAATTTACATTCTAATACTATTCTAAACATATGAAACGAATTCATATATCACTATTTACTAACTCTTATTTTACATGAAATATAAAACAAATTTATATTTCAATTAGGCATGTGATTATTAAGCTCATTATAATATTTACCAATCCATATTTCATCAAAGAAATATTAAATATCAATTTGAAATATAAAACTAATTCATATATCAATTAGCATAGGGTAAATATTGAACATTTTATATGCCACAATGGAAACAATAACATGCCATTCCATTAAACGAATGCAACAAAAAAAAAACTTCTAAAACCCGAGACCCCCAACCCCACATTTATTTTGGGCCTTTGTGAAGTGAAGCACTCAGCCTCTCTCACTCTTAAAGCTCGGCTCTCCCTCAACCCTCAGCCTTCGGCCCTCTATCTTTCTTCTACTTTTGAGCTCTCTTCCAGAACCATCAATCCTCGATTCTCTCTCTCTTCAGCCCTCCATGGGTTTGTTCGATCTTGGCACAAAGTCAAGACCACGCCGGTCTCCGTTCTTGACCATCGTCCCTCTCGACGACCAGACGCTATTACTGGCCACCACCACCACCCAGATGATGGTACACCCTCCCTAACCGCCTCCTTAAACTCAATACCGGGCTCAACCACCAACCAAAACAACCCAAAATCACTGCTGACGAGTAGATCGGCGGCCAAACTTTCGATTGATGCCGCCCACTCGCCCAACGCGCCAACCCTGTGACGGCACGTGACACACATGCGCGGCTGTGATGGGTTTGTCTGGCTTGATTTTGGCCGGTAATTGCAGATCGGGGGTCGGTGAAGGGTTATGGAGGAAGAAAACGACCAAAACTCGTTTTCGTGGCGGCGCGTGACACACACGCGCCACCCCTCCCACGGCGGTGCTGATGGGTCAGGTAAGTTTCGTCCCTTTTTTTTATTTTTTATATATTGTCTGGGCATGAGAGTGGGCCGTTGGTTTCTAGGTTGAGAAGGACGGGAACAAATCCGGGTCCAGTCTCAGTTATCAAATTATGCGAATGAAAAAAAAAAAACAGGGGCTCCAAGCATGATTCATGTGTGAATACTGGATAAATTGGATTTTCATAAGCATTTGTTCAATTCAAGAACATTTGTAAACAAACAATTTGTGAATTATATGGGCATGAATATATTTGTCTAGATCTCTTGTATCATGCGAAATATGTCTCCGTTTATTCACACAGAATATAGTTTGTTTAATCGAGGCATATGAATTCAAACAGATTAGCATGAGAGTCATTATCGCATAAACACATAGTTTTGCATACTAGCATATTATTCAGATTCTTGATTCAACCAGAAATTATGATTTCGGGACTAGCATCATGCAAACTAGGCTCTGATACCACTGAACGTAATTTAGGATTACCTGAATGCAGAAATTCGATTGTCCGGATCTGATGTTTGCTCGACTGCTACCCACGAAAACCGGTGGCTACCAGAGTCACCAATAAGTCACACTCCAAACCCGAGCCTCTGGGATGGTTAGGCAGTGAGAGGGAACGACAGAGAGAATTTGGGAAGTATTCTGATATTGCTTGAAAATGCTTTTTCTGTATATGTCACTTACACAAACACACATGTTTATATCGTTAAACTGAATCAGGATATAATTACTGATTAATACACAGAAGTTGTTGCCGGAACCATAAAAGTTGTTAGCAAACTAGAACAGAGCCTCAATATGCCGGAACCATAAAAGTTGTTGCTGCCCGTCAGACCTTTAGACACAGAAGTAACCGGATGTATGCCATATTCTATGGGCAGCATAGTTTGATAGCATGTAAAGCTCCAAGAATGAGTTAGCAAACTAGAACAGAGCCTCAACAAGCAAGATAAAACAATGAAAATGAGATTAGAAAATCCCTTGACACATGCTCTGTTTTGAGAAATGCTAAAATTACTTATCTTGTTTGGCCAAAAAAAAGAAGAAGCATAGATTAAAAGCTTTACTTTCAACCAATTAAAATAAGATAGAGATACTAGCAAAAACAAGATCAAAAAAATAAAATAAAAAGCCTAGGTTTTAAACTTGATAGCTTGTGGCTTCTACCTATCTTGTTAATGGCAACAGATTGTTTGGGAACAAAGAAATTACGAACTGTCAAAGAAAGTGTTGGTAAAATCAAATATAATCAAAATCAAAGTCTTACAATAATGATTGTGTTGCAGGCCAAGGTTATAAAAAAAAAGAACAAGAAAAGGGGCAAGAAAAACAAGAAATTGCAACTGTTTCTGCTTCGTTGAAGACAGGAAAAAAACAAAGCCTCAAAGATAAAGATCCTTTACAAAATGGTTCCACTTTTACAAATCGCTGAGTCTTTCAGGGCATTCGCAGCCCTCTGTCATGCGTGTCAGAGTTGGACTCGCGTGTGACACGCATTGGCTCCAATTGGTGACATGTGTGGCACAGAATGGGGGGCGGAACTGTGCACAGTTTCGTCCCGCGTCCCTGTTTTGTTGTTGTTATCTATGCCCAAAGCGCGTCGTTCGAATAGTCCCAGATAAGTGAACAAAAATGGATGGTGCTTCAGATTGGGATTAAAATATCATTCGTTGTTTTTTTGTTTTAAAAAAAAGCATTAAGTGACTCCCGGTTCAATATTAGTGGGGATATATACCACATGAAGTTAACAATGTATGCACCCACAAATTATGAGTAGATGTAAATAAACTTCTATGCATCTACTAACAAATCTGCAAAAGGGAAAAATAAATATGCTCAAATCAAGCATTGACAAGAACTATGTTGATTTGATTCCACTAAGGATATGTAGGAAACCCATCAATAAATCTCAGGTGCAATCACAAGTTGAACAAAATTAACGGACTGACCCTAATGAAGGCTTAAGTTGGTATATAAAAATCGTGAAATGGCCAAGATTACAACTTAGTCAATGGCTATAAAAATAAAAAATAAAAATTGACATAATCTTTAAAGTAAAATTCAAATATTAAAATTATGGTCACGTTTTTTACGGCCAACATAAATAATTAAAATGGATAATAATTTAACTAAAACAAAAAATAAATTAAATAGAATAAAATTCCAGAACTACATCGATTTGATATCGTTAAGAGTACATAAGAAACCCATAAATAAATTTTGGGTGCAAGCGCAAGCCAAAATAAAAATAAAAAATAAAATAAAAGGATCGACCCCAAATACAGATAAGTTGGAAAAAAAAAATTTGTTGCGAAACGGCTAAATAAAATATTACAATTTAGCCACTAAATGTCAAATAATCAAATGATAAATTGTGGATATTAATTTAATCCACGTATATAAAGTCCAAAACCAAAAACTCAAATTAAATTATGGTTATTGATGTAACCAAAATAAAATACAAATTAAATCAAACGAAACTAAAGAATTACGACTAATTTGATCATCTAAAAGAGGTTGTAGGCAGCTCACGATAAATAAGTGAGTGCATCCCAAATTTTAAATTAAAATAAAATTGTCTGTGCCCTAACCTGCATATGAAGAATGTGTACGTGTAGTAACTTTCCTACGAGGTGCCTATACGACCACTATCTGATACAATTAAGTTTTGGATAATGGATGACTCGGCATAGAGTATACATGTTGACCCAAATTATAGAAAATCTTATTAATGCAAAATAAAATAAAGAAAGAAAGAAAATAATTAAATAGAATGAATCGGAATCAAAAGGTGATTTCTCGAGACAGGAGACGTAATTGAGGTTTATCCTCTTGAATAGAGTTGCACTCAAAGTAAACCGATATATATTTTTTGTACGTCGGAAAGTTGTGTTGTGCATATTATTTATTTTTCTTAAATTTTTCCTCAATATAATTTTTGGCACGCCTGGTGGGACCCTATTTTCCTTTTCATCCCCGATTTGTTTATATTGGCTAATATCTATTATCTTCTTTCATTTTGTTGTTTTCGTTTTTGTGTGATTATTCACAAAAAAAATGGCACCTCAAGTCACCATCAACTTCAATGAGCTTCCTATCATCTTCGTGCTCAAGCGCGAGATGTTCCAAGCAAGGAAGAGCGTGTAGGTGGTCTTCACTGTTGGGCTACGATCTATCCTTGCCGAGTTTCAATTGTCAAATTCAATGGAGCCTCTTAGGGGCCTCGAAAGGGTAAGCAGACCCGCCCCTAAGGCCAACAAATTGCTTAAAAAGAAAGCGGTTAAGAACTTGAAGCGCAATAAGCGCAGAAGTGACAAGTGTCGTGCTAAGTCAAGTACGCCTAAGCTAGTCCCTTCACCAGCCTTGGAGCTGGCCAAAACAACCTTGAGGAGGGCTTTTTAGCCAGGGTCATCCTCCACGGCTTGCCCCTCAATGGTAAGGTCGTTCAACCCAGTGCTAACTCCATGCCCCAACCAAGTTCCATCTTGGAGGGGAACCCACACAAGGGAGGCACCAGCAACTCGAGGGAATATCCGACCAAGGCAAGCTCTGGTCCCTAATTTGGCCCCAAGTCAAGTTCGGGCCCCTACTTCAGCCTCAAGGCACGCTTGGGTCCTTAATCTACCCATAAGGCAAGTTCGAGTTCCTTCCTCAGGCCTAATGCACACTTGGACTCTTGTATCCACTAGGAAAGGGGCAAAGCCAAGCAAATGAACCCCAACCTTAAAGAACCCCAATAAGCCACTTGGGTAAGGAACCTCAGGAGTCAAAAAGTCTTCTCAAGTTCGCCTTACAAGGCGGATTTTCATCGGGACTATCCCCATTGATATTCCCGTGGCTGAGGTAATGATGACCTCCTATTCAGAGGAGGGCACAACATCTAAAACTTCAAAGATTAAATTTGTCAAACCTTCAGCCTCAAGCACCCCCACTATATTGCAAAGACATCTACAGGTCACGAAGGATACTCCTCCTCGAAGCCTTACAAAAGGTAGGAGGATTTTACCTCCTAGGTCACAAAATCAAACTGATTTAACCTCTGAAGGGATCAAATCACAGGTATACAGTGGCCCGGTAACAAGATCAAGGGCCAAAACATTAACATATGCCGAGGTGACCTTACAATCTTCAATCACCACCTTTCAGCAAGGCAAGGATCAACTTGAAGAACAAGATGAGGTTACAAGGCCTGCCTTTTTTCAAGAAGAAGAGGCGTCAACCGTCATCCCATAAGATCAAATTAGCGAGGAAGATCAGGCTGAAAACATGCCAGTCTTGGTTACCAGTATCGTGCCTCGAGGAACAAATGCAAGAGCTGCAAAGGAAACTTGCAGAAAAAGAGGATGAAATAGCTAACCTCGCTATGTGCCTTGAAAATAGGGAGCATGAAAAACCTAATGAAGTTAGCAGTAGCAACACAGTTATCACTCCGCAAAATATCAAGGAGCTAATAGCTCAAGGGATTAGAGAGCACCACGCAGGCATGAATCTCCCAATGTTATGGGATAGGAGTCTGTATCCAAGTCACTACGACTCGGTTCCTTTCCCCAAAGGTTACTAAAAACCGAACTTTAAAAAGTTTGACGAAATAAATGGGTCACCGCATGAACATTTGGCCTATTTCTACTCAGCATGTGGCGAAACTGCCTTCAATGACGCATTATTGATTAGGCAATTCATACAGCCCCTAAAAGGGGCAGCTTTTACATGGTATACTCAGCTTCAGCTGAGGTCAATATACACTTGGGATGATCTTCAAAGGGCATTCTTGGCTCAGTTCGTGAGTTCAAAGCGAAAGGCTTTTATAATAGACCTTACTAATACACACCAGAGGCCACACGAGAGTATGAATGACTTCATTATGAGGTGGAAGTGCCTAAGCTTGCAATGCCCAGAAAAGCTAAGCGAGCAATCAACAGTTCAAATGTGTGCTAACAATTTAGACCCTCAAATCGCTACATACGTTGGCATTGCTGAGCCTCAAAAATTCGATGTCCTTGTGTCTAAGGCGAACAATATAGAAAGACAACTTGCTCGTCAGAAAAGTATACAACCTAAGAGGGAAGAAATCAAAAGGCCAACCAAGAGGGAGATTTGATGGCCACCTTTGTCAGAACAAGCCTAAAGCCAACCAATGACGAAAATTTCAACAAAAATGGCAAAGGCAAGCAGAAAAAGGAAGGTCTACAACTCACCCTCCAAGAAAGGAAAGAAAAGAAGTATCCCTTTGATGATGATGATGATGATGATGTACAAGGGATCTTTGATGAGTTGATGGTTGCAAAGGCCGTCAGCCTCCCAGAACCAAAGCGACATGCTAAAGTCAACAAGACAAATGATCCTAAGTATTGCTCATACTGTAGGATCATTAGCCACCCTATAAAAAATTGTTATGTTTTCAAATATATAATTGAAGACATTATCAGAAGGGGAGAAATTGAGATAGAAGAAGCTCTACCCAAAGGGCCCACTGCATCATCAAATGCAACTTCAACAATTGAACAAAAGGATGACTCTCACACATCGTCCTCAGAAATTAATGAAGGGACCCCAACAGTGTCATTACCACCCCACGCTGTCCCCATCAAGTTGATTGCTAATGATGAAGTAACAATAGTGTGGGCATATCTAGATATGCCTATCCCTTCACCAGGCGTACCAACCTTGTATGATTTCTACCTAGACCCAAGTCTAAAGGCATGGGCAACATCAGATGACGATGATGGTGGTGGCTTTGAATGGCAAACCTACTTTAGCAGGATGTCATTTCGGTAAGGAGTAGCCCAAGCTTCTCAGTCCCCACGAGTTAAAATTTGAGGACAGAAGCCGCCACCAGAGAAAAATAAGAAAAACAAGAAGTAGAAGTCGAAGGCTAAAAAGAAGTCGGAAATAACTTCTGAAGAGGAGTATGAGCCGCCGATTAAGACCCCTTTCACTTTAGGTGATTACATCCCTGAGGGCTTTCTCGGCAGTGACTCCTCGAATGATGATCCTGTAGAAGGGGAAGTAGCCCAGTGTTGTATGGTTTCATGGGTTGATGAATGTGAAGAGGTAAATGTTAAGACTACAACTACCACTCAAGAAGTAGATCAAATAACTCTTTGGTCCAGTTGTTAACTCCAGCCACCCGAATCAGCGGGAAACGAGAAGAGGAAGGAAGCAACACCAGGTATACCTCTAATATCAGTGAATGCTAAAGAAAAGGGTGAAGAGGAACTAATTCCCTCAAGCTCAAATAACAAAAGCACAGCTGAGAACAAACAGTCAAATAAGGAGTCTAAGAAGGATCTTCCTGTCACAATCCCTTTTCAAATTCGCCAAGGGCCTCATAAGGAAAAGGTTTATTATGATGTCATCTCTCATCTCAAGCGAATCCCAGTGCGCCTAAGTTTCTACGACGCTTTACAAATGTCCAAAGAGCTAAGAAGGGCACTTATTCAGGCGTTAATGGACCCTGACAATTACAAAGATCAAGTTGACCCTATTGAGGTAGAAGATGTGTTGTCCGCCCCTTTAAATCTATATGCTGCATGCGGCTTGCATAACATTCTCTGATGACGACCTCCAGTTGGGGTCTATGAATCACAACAGGTCTTTGTATGTTATTGGAATGATCGGAGATAAAAGAATAAATCGTATCCTGCTTGATTGTGGTTCTGCAGTCAACCTTCTTCCATTAAGGGTATTGAGGGCAATAGGGATAACACCAAATTAGTTGTCCCTAACTTAGTTCAAGGGATTTAATCAGGTGGGGCAGAAAGTCTTAGGCACCATTGCTTTGAAAATCGAGCTAGATGACCTATACACATATGTTCTTTTTCATGTAATAGATGCCGACACTTCTTATAGTACCCTACTCAGGCGGCCATGGCTTCATATTAGTAAGGCTATCGCCTCCACTCTTCACCAGTGTTTAAAATACACTGACGAACATGGCAACGAGAAAACAATCCATGGGGACGCAAATCCTTTTCATGGGGAAGACGTTAATTACGTTGATACCAAGTTTTACAAATCAACGGATTTAGGAACCTCCCAAGTTCTTTTAGCCCAAGAAAAGGATAACAAAAAAGAAAATCCCAAGGTTCTTACTTTGCCTCAAAAGGTCATTCGGGTTGTCAACAGTTACGCCAGTGACACCAAGGAATGTCAAGCCCCACAATCAAAGGTGTTATTCAAATACACACCCAAGGAGAAAGGAAAGGCTAGCCAAAAAGCCTTGACACAAGTAAAGGAAATTGTGAACTCTCTTGTCACAGGTTACACTATTCCCCTCCGACGAATTGACCAATCAATGCCTAAAGAAAACTTGGTAATAAGAACATCACTCAGCAACAAGAGGGTCATTTTAAGAGGAAACTCATCAAACTCTCCGATAGAAGTGCCTTCTTCAAGCAAACCGCCTCCAAGAGAATTATCACAATCTCGAAGGATGAAGAAGGACAATAATAAGAGGGGCTTTGCCGAAACCAACAAACAAATAAACATCTCTCATGAAGGTGGGGTCCTAAAAGCATCATTTCAAGCAGATGCCTCCGAAGCACTCCAGGTATCACATGATGAGGGAGTTCTCAAGGCTCATGCCACAAATGATGTAGTCTTTACACCCCAAGAGCAAAAATGAGCAAGTTCAACCCCGAATCTTAGTTTTTCAAAGACTTGGGGAAATCAATGAACCTAAACAAAAGAATGTCCGAGTCAGAAAGCAGAAAAAGTGAAAGCTGAAGAAGAAAAAGCAACAGCCTAGGAACTATATTTGGGTTCGCGAACAAAATGATGTAATCCAAATTGAGCAAGTAGAACAAGTTAATGTCGTATCCATTGCAGACAAGGAAGATACTCAAAATTTTGAATTTCCTTGTCAAAGAGCTCCCAAAGATCATAAGATTGGCATGACAAATCATGAAATGTGTGGTGAAGTTCAAGTTCAAGTTGATTCACCTAAAAGTTTAAATGATGGCTCAATTGCTATAGAACAAAAACCCTATGAGGATTTTGTCGACGCTGTTCAACCGACACCACCAGAAATGGAAGATGGTGGTCAAGCAACAATTGATGAGCTTCGAGAGATAAATTTGGGAACGACTGATGACCCCAAACCAATTTTTATTGAGTATCATGTTGAATGATAAAGAAGTGGTACAATATGAACAACTCCTTCAGGAGTACAAAGATGTATTTGCTTGAGGATATCAAGACATACTAGGCTTAGAACCAAATGTTGTTGTCCATACGTTAGTTGTTTCTGGAGGAGTAAAACCGATAAAGCAACTTCAACGGAGCTTTCATCCCGAACTGACAATTCAAATAAATGCTAAGGTGGATAAACTCATAAGATAACTTCATTGGTGAAGTTCAATACCCAACTTGGTCAGCTAACATCGTGCCGGTGCGGAAAAAGAATGGTCAACTTCGAATATGTGTGGATTTTAGGGATTTAAACAATGCATGTCCCAATGATGATTTCCCAGTACCAATCACCAAGCTCCTCATGGATGCCATTGTGGGGTTTGGAGCTCTATCCTTTATGGATGGTTTCTCAGGGTACAACCAAATCAAAATGGACCCTGAATATGAAGACTTAACCGCCTTTCGAGCACCACAGGGCACATACTGCTATTCAGTAATGTCATTTGGTTTGAAAAATGTCGGGGCCACCTACCAGAGGGCCATGACAATCATTTTTCATGATTTTCTCGACAACCTATGTAACGCCCCTCCCAAAGGGGGCAGGTGCGTCACCGCCGTGGACGCTCGATCAGGGGCGCCCACAAGGCTCTATAAACTTATTAATCATACTTAACCTGCTGATAGCCGATAGCAGCGGAAGCTCATATCAAAATCTAACTGAGGTTGGGTGGGTTATTCTAAAACATGCATTGCATATATACTTTAACCATGTCTGTAATATTCTTATATATATCCGAACCAAAATACATTCAGAACTATATTTACTAACATAATCCATAACATATACATACAACGAGCCCTATAGTTCCAAATAAGTTCTTCAAAAGTGTTTCACAACTGTTCCAGCTTTCTTAATGCTCCTACGATCCCTTTTTGCTTTCAAAACCTGAAAAATAGTGAGGTCATGAGCTCCCCGAGCCCAGTGAATAACCCTTACCTTCCCCATTGCTACACTTTGCATATTAACCGGTTAACACATAATCACACAGTACAGATATCTCATGACATATAGACAGAACATATCATATGGCATATAGAAGGCGATACGAGAACATGCATATACTTCAAGAATCAAAACAAACTCATACCATCCATATATAACATGTTCACAAATATCACAAACACACACAAATACATTTATGTCATGGAACGGGCAATTAGAGTAGCTTAGTCGTACTTGTCCCATACCAGATACGATTCAAGGACTCTTGTTTTCACTTAAATCCCTAAACAAACTCTGCTGTTAGTCTATTCACTAAACTAACCATGATTCTCCCATACCAGTCATGTCCTTTGGGCTCATAGTCCTCACTAGAATCCAAAAGAAAGCAAAATCTGCTAAGCAACCTAACGGCCCGCCCATAACCATAATTGGCACACACATCAAAGCAACCGTAACACAAAAGTTCACATACTAGCCATAAACACATAACATGTATCTTAAAACATACTTATCACTCACGTATACATTTCAAAGTCAATCACATGCTCATAGATATTTTGAATGAACCTTCAAATCCAAAACCAAATCCAAAATCCAAGATTGAGATCAAAATTAATTTCATAACTTATCCAAATTTCAGATCCAAACGAAACCCAATTTCGTATTACATCTGAAACTCAAATCCAAACCAAACTAATAATTCCATAACATATCCAAAGTCCAAATCCAAGCCAAAATCAATTTCACAACACATCACATTTCTTTAACTGATTGCAAAACCTTTAGTTTAGGGGAATTCACCTCATGACTCACGCAAAGAACCATCACAACAAAGGGTCACAAACACATCCTGACGGACCAGGCGATGCCCATTCAAGGTACCAACCAGGAACCCAACGCTCTAGAGTACGTAGATGCCCTAAAATCACAAACTGTGGAGTCACATTCACATCCTGGAGAACCAGGGACCCACACAGCTTCCAAATAACACAAACTGAGGAGTCAACGACTCACACAACTCTCAAATAACACAAACTGAGGAGTCAATTGGCAGACCGGGCAGTGTCCACTCAAGGTACCAACCAACGACTCACACAGCTCCAAATACAAAGACAACCACTTCTATGGTCATAGGTCTAGAACATCATGTAATAGCCTCAGGGAAAGACACGAATCTTTTTCAACAAAAACATAACTTAATGAAATCATAAAATCCATATAATCACATTTTATTTCCTTAAGAAACTCGATTTCTCAACTTTTAATAAAACATAGTCGAAATAGGATATAATTCTACCCAAAATAATTTCACAAGTTTACCATACTTCATCACACCATTAGAATTCCTAGGAAGCTCAACAATGGCCTTTTCATATCTAATTTATGGATTAAACATACAAATAATCCATAATTACACTAAACAAGGTACTTTAACTCAAAAATTCATAACTCACAACATACACATCCAATATTCACCAAACTTTGCAGGAAATTGACAAATAACATATAGATTCTAACATATAAATTTCATGGTTTTTCTCCAGGCCCATCATTCCCAGAAATTCAAACAATCAGCCATAATAATCAAAAATCTGCAAATTAAACTCAAAAATTCATAACTTTTAGCATACACTACCAAAATTCACAAAAATTTACCAGAAAACACCAAATACCATGAGGAATCTACAATAATATTTTGATAATTTTTCTCCAAGTAAATCCTTCAAAAAAAAAAATTAAAACAGTGAGTGAAATCAAAGACCAAAACAGAGCAGTCCCAATAAAAAATTCATAACTCCTAACATACACTTCCAAAATTCAAGAAACTTTTCAGGATACTCTCAGACATCTGCGTTATTCTACAGTAAAAATTTCGTAATTTTTTCCCAATTCAATAGCTCACAATAATTCAAACAGTATCTCAATTTCTGCCCTCAACAACAGGGCAGTTTCACTCAAAAATTCATAACTTATAAACTACACGTCAAAACATCATGAAAATTTACAGAAAGTTGCCTCATATCATGGGTAATCTACATAAAAAGTTTCCAAATTTTCCAACAAGCCAATAATTCCCAGAAATTCGAACAGTATCACCATATCTGAAAATCCGAAAATTTCCCCTATATTTTTCTACCATATTGTTCAACCAAATACAAGCAATCAATCCAAAAATCCAAAGGATAGCATGTATATGAACAGACCCACAATATAAATATCAATCCAAAACACTCCCATCACCCTAAAATTACAAACCACCATAAAAATTTTAGTTGTGGGTTTCTACCGATTGAAATTAGGGTTCTAATCTACTAAATCCTAAAACCTCATATTCAAAGCTTCAATTTGAATTCAATTTTGCAATTTCGAGCAGGAACCTCAAATTTAATCTTTACCTAATCAATTTAAGGTTGAAAAAGAGCAAAAATTACTCACCTTAGTTGATTTCCAAACCCTAACCTTCTTCTTCTTCTTCTTCTCTCTCTTTTCCTCCCTCTCTGCGTGGTGTGCGTGTGTTGAAAAAAAAAAAAACAGATAGCCCCCCCAAAGTTCACGTAAAACCCCCCTCCATCCCCATTTTCCTTTTCTTTTTCTTTTTTTTGTTTCGCCCAGCCCCCCTTTTTCTTTTTGGTCTTCTTTTCCGTTTCTTTTTTTTTCCGATCAAGCCCTTTTTCTTTTTCTTTTTTTTTTTGAAAACCAAAATCTTAGTAGAACATGAACTCAACTAATTTATTTCCCAAACATAATCATATGAACTTAAATCACACATATATATTGAAATAAAACACTTAAAATACATAAACATAAAACACGCATTCACATATTAATCGAAATTAGTAACTTAAATTTTCAGGGCGTTACAACCTAGTTGAATGCTATGTTGATGATTTGGTTGTGAAAACAAATGATAGAGAAAATCATTCTCATGACCTAAGAAAGGTCTTCGAGAAGTTGCGTGTACACCAACTCAAGATGAGCCCCCTAAAATGTGCGTTTGGGGTTATTTCAGGAAAATTTCTCGGTTTTGGTGTTCGGAAAGAAGGAATTGAAATTGATCTCGATCAAGTCAAAGCCATAATCCAAATGCCCCATCCCAAAAACCTAAGAGAATTATAGAGTTTGCAAGGAAGGCTAGCTTATATAAGGCGGTTCATCTCGAATTTGTCAAGAAGGTATCAATCTTTCACAAGACTCTTAAAAAAAACACACCCTTCATTTGGGATCAAGCTTGTCAAAAAGCTTTTGAAAGCATCAAACAATATCTCACAAGACCACCTGTCCTAATGGCTCCAGTACAAGGAAGACCCTTAATCCTATATACAGCAACCCTTGAACGATCATTAGTGGTTATGTTGGCTCAAAATAATGATGAAGGGAAGGAAAACGCCTTGTATTACATTAGCCGGACAATGGTGGGTGCAGAAATAAATTACTCCTTCATGGAGAACATTTGCCTTGCCTTAGTTTTCACCATTTAAAAGTTACGATATTACCTCTTGTCCCATCAGATTATTTTAATGTCGAAGGTAGATTTATTAAAGTATATATTATCTAGGCACACACTATCAGAAAAATTGGCTAAATGGGCTATGCTTTTAGCCTCTTTTGACATCAAGTTCATGCCTCAAAAGTCAGTAAAGCGACAAGCTATAGCCGATTTTCTAGCAGCACATCCATGTCCAGACAACGATGAATTGCCCGACGATATGCCAGATGATGAAATTATTCTTGCTGAAATTAAAGCATGATAGTTATATTTTGATGGACAACAAGGAGTCGAGGAGTCGGAGTAGAAATTGTGTTTGTCACACCATCAGGAGGACTTATCCCTTACTCATTCTCTCTCCTCGAGATCTGTTCAAATAATGTAGTTGAATATGAGGCACTCATCGTTGGCCTCGAATTGGCCCTTGAAATGCGTATTGACCAGCTTGAAGTATTTAGAGATTCCCAGTTAATCATATGACAAATCAATGGTCAATACGAGGTCAGAAATACCAAATTAGCGTCTCTCTACAAAAGGGCAAGAAGCCTTATGAACCAATTCCTTCAAGTAGAGGTCAATCACGTGCCAAGGTCTGAAAATGATAAAGCAGATGGCTTAGCAAAGTTGGCTGCTTCACTGACACTCCCTGATGAAAAGGAAATTCAAATAACAATTGGAGAACGTCACTTGTTGGCCTCAACTTTAGACCATTTTGATGAAACTAAAGAAATAAATGTGGTCTCGGTTTTTGAGGTTGAAGAAGAAGCAGATTGAAGACAACCTCTCATTGAGTATATTCAATATACCCATTGACCCAAAGAAAAGGGCAAATGTAAAACGACGAGCACTAAGGTTTACATTTAAAAATGACACCCTACACTGAAAGACTTTCGATGGGGTTTTACTTAGAAGCTTGTCAAGGGAGGAGGCTACTTATGTCCTAAATGAAGTTCATGCCAGGGTATGTGGTGCTCACCAAGCAGTCCAAAACTTGTTGATCAAATCAAAAGGTTGGACTATTACTGGCTAACTATGGTTCAAGATGCGATAAAGTTTGCCAAGGCATGTCAAGCTTGTCAAATACATGGTGATTTTATTCACCAACCACCACAATTACTCCACCCAAGTATATTATCTTGGCCCTTCTATACATGGGGGCTAGATGTCATAGGACCTTTCAAGCCATCTTCCTCTCGCGGCCATATATTCATCTTAGCAGCCACAGATTACTTTTCAAAGTGAGCTAAGGTTATTCCGTTGAAAGAAGTGGGGGCAAAACAAGTCGCTGACTTTACCAAAATTTATCTCATTTATAAATATGGAGTCCCATACAAGATCATTTCAGACAATGCCCTCTACTTTAAAAATCAACTGATGATAAGGCTTATAGAGAAGTACAAGTTTAGACATAGCTTCTCGTCAAGCTATAATCCATCATCGAATGGTCAAGTTGAAGCATTCAACAAAGTGCTCTGTAAGATTCTAAAGCAAATGGTTTCAAGATCAAGGAGGGATTGGCAGGAATGACTACCGGAAGCTTTGTGCGCCTATCGAACCACAGTTCGAACTACAACTGATTGTACGCCCTACAACTTGGTGTTCGGATGAGAAGTCGTACTACCCCTTGAGGTGCAATTGCCTTCCCTAAGAATGGTCATGCAATTCACTGATCCAGATGAAAATACTCAAGTCAGGTTGGCTAAACTGGAAGTATTAGATGAACATCAGTTAGTGGCCCAACAAAGGCTTGAAATCTACCAAGCTTAAATGGCTGGTGCATTCAATAGGCGAGTCAAGTTTCGATGCTTTAGCATTGGTGATCTAGTCTTAACAATAAGGAGGCCTATTGTCATTAATCAAAGGGCATGACTTCAGGCCATTAATCGAAGGGTATGACTTCAGGCCATAACCAACAAGGGTCATACACAAGTAGTTTCATTCTAAAACAGGAATTCAAATCACTTTTGGGATTAGAACGGTTATCCTTGATATTCTAATAACACTCTAAAGTGATGAGGGTATCACACAGCATCACGTAGGATCACCTTCACACAATGACATATCATGGAATCAATAATTCAATGGTTTCAGCCCAAGAGTCACATGCAACATGAATTAGTCCATAACGTATGCATGGTAAACAACTTACAAGAAAATAACATATGCAACCACCATTAGTCACACAAGGAAACAACTTGGAAAGCTACATAACATGAATGTGGGTCGATGCGCAGTACTAGGTCCGTATAGGTCCACACATCAATTGTTTAAGGAGAGTAGATACATGGTTCCTTGGTTGTGGTGGGTTTGGCACAAGGTTCTTATACTTAGTGTTGCCTTTATACAACTCATCCATCATTTCGGTTACTTACATTGACAACAATCTAGGGTCACAGGTATATCTTGGGGCTTGTCCAAAATCATTAGAAATTAGCCATCAATCGACTAACCAGGAGTAAGAACAATGGCATCAATGGTCTTATGGACATACGTTGAGGCTTTGCAACATATTTGTCTCATAAGGTAATTGTAAAGGTTCGAGGCATTCTTAGTACGGATGGGAAGGTTCTACCTTCTACTATAAGGCATTCTAGCTTCTGCACTTGGTGTTAGCGCTTAGAAGATGTCGAAAAGCATAAATTGTTGCCTCAGGTGGTAACGAGGTGATGCATATGGTATAACAATTCCAAAGTTTGTCAGGCCATTTCTTTTATCTCCACTCTAGGTGTGTTGGGGTTGATATGGCTAGAACACCATCAGGCCTATAAAAAGAATAGCGTTCCATGCCATGACAGGTATAATGCTTGGTTGACTCGAGGGTAACAGTAGTTACATGTCGGGATGCAAGGAACATTCCCTATGTAAGTGACGCTCCAGATTAAGGCCACATCTTAGTGTCAATAGCACGTATAGAATAACACTTAGGTAACAATCATCAAGGCTCTATCACAACCACTCACGCTAACATGCACGCATACGAAGTTCTTGCTTAGTTCCCTTAGCAATTGAGGATTCACGTAAAAACAGGGTATTGTCTAAAAGAACTTTCAGTCAAGGGAAGTAATCATTAATCACTTACAACTTGTCATTAACACATCAAGCAACATATGCATCTTGGCATGTAAACATCCAAAACATTTAGTCACACCCAGAGACTTATGCTCATAGAATGAGACTCAAATATCATTACAGACCAAATGCAAGTCTTTAGACGCAACAATGAGGTTTAATTGTATAATAAGAAATGTCTTTCAATGCGAAACAAAAACTTTAGCTCACTGTTTAGGAAGACCTTTAACTTTCAATGTCCCTAGGTTTCGAAAGGAAAATAGTTTGACTGCCTCTAGCCCTTTCTCTACCAACCATTAAGCACGTCTGCTCACTCTAATATAGCTCCCGAGGAGCAAATCATATCTTAGGAGCAAGAATGAGTTTAGAGCTCAAACATTTCCAATCGTTTGAGTCCGAACTAAGCGTACTTTAAACCTTTGATTTAAATCACTAAAGCATATATACAAGACAATCATTATTGAGTTAACACCCAACTCACTCACAAGAACATAAGTCATTCAGTCTATGCTCTAGCAAGCGACTCATTCTTTCAATCGATCAGCTTACTCAAGCCACACATAGCTAACTAGACGCAACGACTTTCATACCAAAGGCGCATTTGCACACAAAGGCACGACAAATCGCACCTCGTCATAACGCGTTCTTAGATAACTATATGAAATGTAAGACTCAGGTCGGGGCCTATGGTCGCAGGACCTTACTCTGATACTATCTGTACTAACATCCCATGACCACCCGACACTGAGGTATTGTCCGCTTTGGGCCGAGCCATATCCCTCATGGTTTTGTCCTAAAAGGCGCTTCGATGTGTTGAGGTCTCAACACCCTTATAAAGGATGCTTCGTTCTCTTCAACTACCGATGTGGGATCTCTACAATCCACCCCCTTAAGGGCCCAGCGTCCTCATTGGCACACCAATTCAGGTCCATGGCTCTGATACCATCTGTAACACCCCCAACCTTATGGCTAGGAGTGATAGTGTTTTTCTTAAATTCTGGAGCGAAATGGAAAAAATTTTGCCTGAAAACTGACTATTTTCCAAGCTTAGAGCCTTACATTAAATCCCTGCAATGCATAACAGCAATAACGAGCCAACCCGCTCAATGGCTACTCACCGAAATTCATAGCTCTACGGACCACTCGCCCAAAGTATACCAACCAACGCAGTTCAACACTAGAAACAAAAAAAAAAACAATGAAAAGTACAACTCAACGGATCCCACATCCGGAGTATTGAAGTTTACATTCGAATCATAAACAGCCTTCGCTAAAAGATGACTGGCAACTCAGATGGTTGGTTCACGTGGCCATACAGAGCGACTTCTAGATGATATGCAACACATGTACACAAGGACTAAAATTACATCGTAATATAATGCTACATCATAATATAATGCTAAACTCGCAGCTTACGTACAAAGCATATAGCTTTATTCCTAGGGCAGCAATAACTCCACCTCGGCTTATTTGGACCGACTTT
The DNA here is from genome assembly GCA_017589665.1 of Selenicereus undatus. Classification (NCBI taxonomy): domain Eukaryota; kingdom Viridiplantae; phylum Streptophyta; class Magnoliopsida; order Caryophyllales; family Cactaceae; genus Selenicereus; species Selenicereus undatus. The sequence continues at coordinate 9,678,382 of JACYFF010010365.1, read as the reverse complement.
TACCTGTTGTTTCGGAAACCTGGGGAAAAGGTCAATGATAGATGAGAATGAGCAACCATCGCTCAGTGAATAACCCTCTCTCCCAAAGCAATACTTAAAGTGTATAATAACTTACGAAAGTTGTTCGTAATTCTTTTCCTTTGAAAAGCTCACCCATCATACAGTATATTCCAACCATAATCCAAGAGAAAGAGTATTCGTACCAATAGCTTAAACTTTAGAATAACCGTACTACATAAACTTACCATAATAAATTCACGTAAACTCATAAACTTAACGAAAAGAAAGAGGTGTAACCCATAAGTACCACTTGCTAAAATTTCTGTTATGAGAGGCTTAAATGTTACACATAAATCGCTAAAACTTTACACATAATGCCCTGTACATCAGTCTGTTAGGAAAGGCTTACTCCATTTTACATAATTTATAACGTACCTAATCATTAAACTTCGTTGAAGATTCTGTCATGTAACAGGCTAGATGCAGACACAGATCTCTTTAGTAACGCATGGAATGATAAATCATAAAGTGAAACATATAACTATGACATGTGATTAGTAAACTAATAATATAGCAATATGATCTTTCAACTTCACATGCTTGTCAAAAATAGCATTTTGTAAACCATCACATGAATTGGGATTCTCCATTGATTGGGGGACCCCTTGTTTCTCTGCCAGTTGACGGGCTTTGTCACGTATGAGCTTTGATTCTTCTACCTACTGACACAACCATATAACATATTAGGGGTGTTCATGGTTCGGATACCCGAACTAAAAGAGATTTCGGTTCGGTTCGGCTACCCGAAATTTGGGGTCGGCACAATAGTGAACCATATCCGAAGCAAAAATATTCGGTACTCGATAATTTCGGTTCGGGTTTTCGATTACTCAATAATCCATTTTTCTCTAAAATCTTTTTTCCTACTTTGCCTAATAAATTTGGTGTTTGGTTAATCCATAATATAATTATTTCTATTTATGCTATAAAATATTTTCGTATTACGCCAAGTTGCATATGGCAATATTGCCCGATATCTTACTACCATTTATATTTTAATTAGTCCACACCGGCATAAGGCATAGGCTTATTAAATCATATGCATGCCCAACCCATTCAAACAAAATAATGTAACAAAGTCAAAGTGCTTGTTTTTTGGGTTTGGGAATATTTGACTTACAAAATCTTTAACAAATAGATTATATAAAACAAGTTTCGAAAAAGTTAAAAAAACGTTTTCGGGTACCTGAATCCTCAAAATGCCCGAACCGTACCTGAATCAATAACTCGAAAAAAATATTGGTTCCGGTACCTGAACAAAATTTTTCAAATATTTCGGTTCAGGTACCCAAGATTTCGGATCGAGTAGCGGTTTTTGGTTCGGGTTATTGACTACGGATATTTTTCAACACCCCTATAACATATGAACTTTGAATCTTCTGTCTATTGACAGAACTATGTAACATATGAACTTTGAATCTTCTGTCTATAAACAGAACTATGAAACATTGAACTTTGAATCTTCTGTCTATTGACAGAACTATGAAACATTGAACTTCGAAGTTTCATGTTAACTTCAAGGGAGGGTACTGGGCTGGTTAAGTTGAGAATAACAATTGATACAACGTAACCAACTGCTCATTACTTCTTTCGGGGTATTGTGCACAATCAAACTATTATTCGTAGTACTTTACCCTTTTGTTCATTAGTTATTTTTTTACTAAAACGATACAACTGATAGCGTACCCTCAACCATACCATGTTTTCTGGTTTCAACTTATACCTTTACATTTTGCCAGGCTCTGGTTTGAGTTTCATGCCGATGGAATGGAGGTACATGATCGATACGCATACGTATATACATATATATATAACCGTAAATTCTGAAGCAACGTTAGTGATGGAATCGATACCCGTAACCGTTTCTCGTATAAAGGCTTAACTAGCCATAATAGTCGATCCCTAATTCATGCACCACGTTTACACATATTCACAGCCTGCCAAAACACCATATATACTTACGAATTGCTACTAAATGTCCTGTTTCACATCCGATTCATATACTGAAACTTAGTTAACCAACTTATGCATCAATGCTTGCAATCGAAACAAAAGGATGCGCACCCAAACTGTTCAAACATGAAAATGGAAGTCTTCTAATATCACCTACTCAATCATCCAACCACAATTGAAATAGCCCAAATAGTAACAATTGAATTGTTAACCACGACTCAATTTCCAGATTCAGTATACGAATTTGAAGGGACAACTCATACTATGATCTAAGAAAAACGTAGAATAAGGGAATGGAGAGTTTACCCATAAGCGTAATATTCATATGTAATCACTCAAATAACTTTAAACATGTTTAAACTGATTTTGGCGACAACATTAGAGCATCATTTGCCTACTCTACAATTCCCCATACAATTCCCCAAATTGACAGATTAGCGAAAACTATGCGTCAATTCAACATGCATGACCCCAAATCAGCATCATCACTATTTTACCAGATTTCAACCTCAAATCCTCCAATTACTGATAACAGTTTCAGAATTAAACTTAAACTACCCATAATCGTTGAAATTCGTTTGAAATTACTAATAATTTAGGGGAGGGGAAAACCCACCTCGATCTAGCTTGAGGCTTGCGAATTTGGCTTGATTTGAAGAAAAATCGAACACCACACGACCGGAACCCTCACTGCTCTTCGCGCAAGCCTCGACGAAGCCCAGAACAAAACCTTAACTTGTGTTTTCTACACAATTTGGGCACGGTTGGGAAGGATTTGAGGTGAGGATTCAATTTATGGAGAATGGAGTTCGAATCTTACGTAGCATGCTCGAAAATGGCCAAGCGTTCGGCCTTTCCTCGCGCTAAAATCGGCGCAGCCGCGGCCGCTTTTCGCCCGGCCACCACGCAAGGCGGTCGCCGGCACTCGGGGGAGGCAGGTTGGGACTTGACTTGCAGGTATGTGGCCGCGTGTGTGGGGAGGGGGAAGGAGAGCTTGGTTTGTGTGTGTGCTCCGAAATGGAGAAGCGAAGCAGAGAAGAGGAAGGAGAAGCAGGCAGCACGGGGGTCGCGCCAGGCGGCAGCCGTGACCGGCACCCTGTCACCGGCGTGCCGCCTCCGTCGCCGCTCTCCGCTCTCTCTCTCGCTCTTGCTGGTGGTCGATCGGGGCTGGGCGTCAAGAACCCCCCCCCCCCCCTTTTCTGGCCTGCGTTTCTCCCGAAGAAGAAAGGGCCAGAGGCCCCTTTTGCCCTCTTTTTTTTCTCTCAATTGATAAAAGATTTGTCTGATAACAGATTGTCTACCAGTTAGACTGTTAGTCTAATTCCGGGCATTCATTCCTAAACCGATATCGTTAAACAATCGTTCGTCGACTTACTCGCCCTTTAATTATATTAAGGTTCGATTTAGTGAATTATAGAACTAATCCTAAGATCCGACAATTCAGTCATATTCAGAAATCTACTTGATTTAGTACCCAATAATAATCCTTCCTAACAATAAGAATAATAATAATACTAATATTCTTTTTAAAAAAAATCAACACTTAAGCAGCCACATCGATATTAATTTAATTTATCGAAATAACAAAATACGATTTTACAATGTCGTTAAATAGCTTAGTCGACTTAACGAAGGGAATGAAAATCACGGGTGTTAGGGCATTCCCAGCCCATTACCCGCGACCCCCCCCCCACGCGGGACACCCGACCTCCTCGCAGCCCGTGCCACATGTGTAGGGGCACGCAGGCCTCCTCGGTCAGCCGAGCCTCCCCGCGTCCCTCTCCTTGCTTTTTTTTTGTTTTTTGTTTTTTGTTTTTTTTAGGTTATAAATAATTTTTATATGATTAAAAAAATAGGTTGTGTGTTATGAAGTGGGTCCATGGTAACTTTTTTTATTGGGTTATTCAAATTGGAGTTTCATGAGTTGGAGAAATTATGGAATGCAAGTTCCAAAAATCTGAAACTTTTGCTGACGTGACATGTCAGAATTCCAAAAAGTAGAACTCTGGTTAGGAATGCCCTTACAGTAGACCATATCCTACTATGGGCAGAAAAGTATGATAGCATGTAAAGTTCCAAGAATGAGTTAGCAAACTAGAATAGAGCCTCAAAAAACAAGATAAAACAATGAAAATGAGATTAGAAAATTCCTTGACACATGCTCTGTTTTGAGAAATGCTATAACTACTTGTCTTGTTTGGCCAAAAAAAATGTATAAATTAAAAGCTTTACTTTCAACCAATTGAAATAAGATAGAGATATTAGCAAGAACAAGATCAAATAAAAAAAAAACCTAAAAAGCTTCGGTTTTAAACTTGATAGCTTGTGGCTTCTACGTATCTTGTTAATGGCAACAAATCGTTTGGCAACAAAGAAATTGCGAATTGCCAAAGAAAGTGTTGGTAAAATCAAATATAATCAAAATCAAAGTCTTACAATAATGATTGGGTTGCAGGCCAAGGTTTAAAAAGAAAAAAAAAAGAACAAGAAAAGGCGCAAGAAAAACAAGAACTTGTCGCTGCTTCGTTGTAAATCGCTGAAAACGAAGACTCCAAGATAAAGATCCTGTTTGGCAAACAGCTGTTAGCTGTTAGCTGTTTGTATTAGCTGTTAGCTGTTAGCTGTTTGAGTTAGCTGTTTGAATTAGATGTTTGTTGAAAAACTGTTTGGTAAATTAGCTATTTCTGACAAAGTTGTGAGACAAAAAGCTAATTATTCAAAAAGCTCTTCCAAAAAGCTCATGAAATTAGCTTTTTCAAGTGAGCTTTTTGGACCCAAAAAGCTCTTTCAGCAAACACCCAAATTAGTTTTTTCACTTGGTTAAAAAAATTCTTTTTGACTAAAAAACTCTTCAAAAAGCTATTTACCAAGCACGGTCAAAGATTATTTACAAACTGTGAAGTTATTTACAAACTGGTGCCCCTTTTACAAAATGGTTTTCTCTAGATAAATGAACAAAATGGGATGGTGCTTCAGATTGGGATTGAGATATCATTCGTTTTTTTTTTTTTTTGGTTTTTAAAAAAAACATTAAGTGGCTCCCAGTTCAATATTAGTGGGGATACGTACTACAAGAAGTTAACAATGTATGTACCCACAAATTATGAGTAGATGTACATAAATTTCTATGCATCTACTACTTAAGCAAATCTACAAAAGGGAAAAATAAAATATGCTCAAATCAAGCATTGACAAGAACTACGTCAATTTGATCCCACTAAGGGTATGTAGGAAATTCATAAATAAATTTCGTGTACAATCGCAAGTTGAACAAAATTAATGGACCGACCCTAATGGAGGCTTAAGTCGGTATATAAAAATCGTGAAATGGCCAAGATTACAGCTTAGGCAATGGCTAAAAAATAATAATTTTGACGTAGTCATTAAAGTAAAATTCAAATATCAATGGTCATGTTTTTTTAAGGCCAACATAAATAATTAAAATGGATAATAATTTAATTAAAATAAAAGATAAATTAAATTGAATAAAATTCCAGAACTATGTCGATTTGATCTCGTTAAGAGTACGAAGGAAACCATAAATAAACTTTGGGTGCAATCACAAGCCAAAATAAAAATAATAAAATAATAAAATAAAAGGATCGACCCCAAAAAAAGATAAGTCGGAAAATAAAATTATTTTGTTGCGAAACGGCTAAACAAAATTATTATAACTTAGCAACTAAAAGTCAAAGAATCAAATGATAAAATTAAATCAAAACTGTGGATATTAATTTAATCCACATATATAAAGTCCAAACCAAAAACTCAAATTAAATTATGGTTATTAACGTAAGCAAAATAAAATATAAATTAGATCAAATGAAACTAAAGAACTACAGCTGATTTGATCCTCTATAAAAAAAAACAGGTGCGTAGGTAGCTCGCGATAAATAAGTGAGTGCAACCCAAATTCCAAATCAAAATAAAATTGCCCGTGCCCTAGCCTGCATGTGAAGAATGTGTACATATAGTATCCTTCCTAGAAGGTGCCTATATGACCACAATCTGATGCAACTAAGTTTTGGATAATGGGTGACTCGGCATACAACATACATGTCGACCCAAATTATATAAAGTGTTATTAATGCAAAATAAAATAAAGAAAGAAAATAATTAAATAGAACGAATGGGAATCAAAAGGTGGTCTCTCGAGACGGGAGACGTAATTAAGAAGGTTTATCCTCTTGAATAGAGTCGTACTCAAAATAAACCGATGTATATTTTTTATACGTTGGAAAGTTGTGTTGTTCATATTATTTATTTTTATTAAATTTTTGCTCAACACGTGCCAAGGACGACATTGTTCCTAGTTTAGAAGAAAAGAAGATTTACATAAAATAAATTAGAAGGAAAGCAAATTAGAAAATATAAAAAATTGTTCTTTATTTTAATAAAAAATTGAGGTTGGGTTTATCACCACCGCCTTTTATTGACTAACTGTTCTTTTTGTTAGTGAATATGAGTTAGTAAATAGGTGAAGTTGGTTGAAATTGGTAGAAGTATGTTGAAGTTGAAGTGATATTTTTTTGTTGATGTAGGTTGAAGTGATTAGAAATTGAATTAATTTTTTTTTTCTATGATTGGTAGGAATTGGTTAAAATAGTGGGAAGATGATTGAAATGGGTTAAAATTGACTAAAGTAGGTTAAAGTCAACATTTTTCTTATTGCAGTTCCTGAAGTGGTTGAAGTGAGTTGATAAGTTCCTGAAGTGGTTGAAGTGAGTTGATATGGTTGAAGTTGATTGAGGTTAATCACTTTGGATATACCAATGAAAAGAATAGGGCCTATAGGCCTCTCTGCCTCTGGTCATATTTCCATCCACACTTAACAAACTCTTCCGATCTCAGTCGTCTCCCCCATGCAGTCACGTCAGTATTCTTGTTGCACCCATTTGAGAATCATTGCCGAAATCCAAGGGAACAAAACCACGACACACCATAATAAAAACTGGGCGGTGCTCAGATACTAGAGCAAGGCAGCAACACCAGGATCCTCCACCTTCCATTAGACCAAAAGTGTCTCCCGGTTTACTTATATAGCAGTTGTAGGACTTTAAACCTGATGGATGAACGACTTGAAGTCAAATATTTGAAAAGAATAGGACTTGAAATCCAAGGGTGAGAAGGACATGACTTGAGATCCGAGGGCATCAAGTCCCCTTGTCCGGAAGGACTTGATAACCTTGAAAGTACGACTAAACACTAAATAATAACACTTAATACCCTTATAAATCCAGTTATATTTCTAAAGACCCCTTTACGTATGTTTCCATAATTCTTCTACTATGAGCCCATACATCATCTTAGAAATTCCGACCCCTTTTTGTCGTCCTAGGTTGAAACCAATGTGTACAAGCCTAATTTTAAAATATCAAAGAATCTAACTGAAATCACGGAGACAACAATGGAATGACATTGAGAGCAATTTCACACCTTGGAATTAGGGTGCAAAGACAAATCACAGATCAGTTGATGTGAAGCAACATGCAAGGTTAAATTTTTTGCCCTGAACAAAATTTGGTGAACCTCATGTCAAAATATCACATCTCTAATTTCTAACCCTCTTATGCTCTCTGATTTAGCATGATGTACAAAACTGTAAGAAAATTATGGAAAGATTACAAAATTATAACATCAAATTTGGGGAGGGACTCAAGAAACCCACCCCACAGACATCATCATATTTACAGCCTTTGGGGGTGAATTTTCAGCCTCAAAAAAGAATTAGATGACAGAGGAGATGAGCCATGCGCATTCAATTGATCTCGTTCTTAAAATAGGGAACCGAAAGATGCAAATGATGGGCTCGAAGAGCAACCTAAATGTGCCTTTTTAATAAACACTTGATCTTCAACTGCTGTCTCCTCATGTAGCTGCTGAATGTCCTTTGCCCTTTGGCATTTTCTTTGTTCCAGCTGCAAAAACAATGACTTTAGAACAATTCATTAAGGCTAAGCAAAATTCATCGCCCATCAAAATTACTAAACAAAAATGGATGTGTGAGTGTGTGTGTGTGTGTGAGAGAGAGAGAGAGAGAGAGAGAGAGGCTAGGCATACAATCTTCAACATCCTTCAATTGGTAGTAGTGAGGGGCAATCTCCACCAGCCACTCTGGCTTCAGCTCAGTCACCTACATATGGTCAAAAGAATTAAACGAGCAATTATTTTAAAACAAAAACCATAAGAAACTGACAACAAGAACAGAAGCAGTTGTTTGGTATTAAGATCTTGGTACTTGAAAATACTTTGAGACAAGAATTATAACAAAAAGCCGGGAAAAAAAAAGGCACCTGTCTCATGTACTCCTTTGTTGTCAAAACCAGTTCATGATAGATAACCCATCGTGGTAGGGGCTCCACCTGTTCCACAACAGCACACACATAAAGTTCAGGAATGAGTGAATGACTACTCCCGCATTTCAAATGCTTCTCTGCCAACTTAAAAACAAATCTAACATGTCGCACACCTAAAAGGTGTTATGGTTAGATATAAATCACTTTTTTTTAATATAGCTAGCACATATATAAATATCCAGATATCAAGGATTAGTCCCACACTATTGAATATGAAACACTAATGTCAGAGGACTTTGTCTCCTTCTGAGTGTTGGGACTACAACAATTTCCTTTTAACACAGCCAATGAGCATCACAGCTCCAACATTCTGAGACCAATGTCACACCAACCCTCCATCCAACAATAAATGTCACCCAGCTGATGGTGTGCAATCTCAAAGAAAGAGGAAGGGAAGGAGAATCTCAAGTTGCCATGACAAAGCCATAAGAATAACTATTAATAATCCAGGGAACATGATACTTATGAGTGCTCTGGAAACTGGACCGCTCACCCCACTTTTCCGCACCCATGCTCCCTTATTTGTCTTCTGTTAGCTTTGGTTTCACAACATTACACTTGTACTATGCTCTTTACTGCAGGTTACACGCCTTCAAAGATTCGGGTTTCCAAGCTGACCTACGTTTATTATCTAGTCCGTAATCCTTCTGCATGCAGCCTAAACTACACTAAATTATTCGATACATTCGGCCTTGAAAGAGATCTAAGTCCAGTTTGCAGCGTAAATCAAATGGCTATGACTTAAAATGACTTACCTGTGCTAAACCAGAGCTTGGGTGAAGGTAAACTGTCTGAGGATGCTTTACCGTCCTATAAGATCCATTTTTCTGAAGCCTTGCAGAGTTAGGAAAGAAACCTGAAGCAGGGTTTGCAAAAGCAAAAGTAAATAAGTAATCAGACAAGCACTGGACTGACGTAGTATCCTTCAGTTCATCAAAGCTCAAAAACCAGCTGCAAAAAGAAGGCATTAGAAGAGAACCCGCTGTGATAGCCTTTTTTATTGCTTCCAAATCATTCAGGCTAGATGTGGGTTCGATTTCGACCCTCTCCAAAAGCCCTTCAAGCTGATCCCTTATATCCCTAGCCCGTTTCATACTCCTGACCTGCAAAATCAATCTCAGAAATTTTACTTACAATCACATTATACGGAATCATAATTACAAAATGAGAATAAAATATCTAAAGCACCCTGACAGCAGGATAAACCTAGGAACCTCATCTGCAACAACAATTCAGCTCCAGTCACACATCGGAACAGCTGAAGCTAAAGACAGAAACCTATACCTGAACATAATTCTCATAGCACCACATGGTTCCATAGTCGCATGCCTTCCAATCATTGTAAACCTAAAAATGAGGAAGAAAACAGCAAAAGTATAACAAAAAGAATCAGCACACTTGCCCAGCACGAACACAAATAAAGAAAGCTGTCTTAGATAGGTTCAAGGTAATCAAGCAAGACTGGCAATTGAATAGAATAAATCATGCACATTTAGCCGCAATCTAAATCTTTTTCATGATATGAGGAACCTCAAACCATCAGTTCTTTTTCCACTTTTTTTTTGGAAGGGGGGAACAATCAGGAGCAGAACGATGATTGTTGATGCTCTACCTTAAGCAATGCAATATGGTCCCCGACGTTTCCTTCATGAAATCTCATCCTTGCGGTGTCCGCATGGACTTGTTTGTCTTTTGGGCGGTAAAAGATAGAATTTCCAATAGAAAGCATCGCTGCGATAGTGATTATCTCGTCTGAACATTTGTACTTATCTGAAGCAACAATCATCTTGGAAAGCATCGGATCAAGGGGAAATTCTGCCATCCTCCTCCCAACTTTAGTCAATTCCCCCAGTTTGTTGAGAGCACCAAGTGCATATAGCAACTCAAGAGCCTTTAATAGTGCTTCAGATGGTGGTGGGTCCATAAAATCAAAGTTCAGTAAGTCATGAATACCAAGACTCTTGAGTGTCAGTACAACATTCGCTAGATTCGTTCGCTGGATTTCAGGGACAGTATTATCTTCCAAATCATGGTAGTAATTATATGCAGTGTACAACCTGAAGCATTTTCCTGGACCAGTTCGTCCAGATCGACCAGCGCGTTGATTTGCTGATGCCTTTGAAATGGGCGTCACAAGCAATGATTCCATCCCTGTGCGTGGATTATATGACTTCATTTTACAAAAGCCAGGATCTATTACATACTTAATACCATCAATTGTAAGAGATGTCTCAGCAATATTTGTAGCCAACACAACCTTACGAGCCCCTTCAGGGGTAGGCTCAAATATCTTAGCTTGCATATCAGTCGGTAGGTTGGCATAGATGGGACATATAATGAGCTCCGCAATCTTTGTGCCCAGGCCTCTGGTCCTATGCTTCAATATTTCCTCTGCTGTTTCAATCTCCTCTTGCCCAGTAAGGAATATCAGAATATCACCGGGTGGTTGCGTGACATGTATTTGCAAAGCAGTAACAATTGCAGCATCCAGATAATCGGCCTCTGGAGCCTTAGTGTAGTTTATCTCCACAGGGTAACGCCTTCCTGGAATTTTGAAAATTGGGGCAGAATCAAAATAGTCACTGAACTTCTCAGCATCAAGAGTTGCACTAGAGATGAGTAACTTCAAGTCTGGCCGAAAACGAGCAACATCCTATGACCAAAAGCACACAACCAGTAAGAAAAAGAGATGAAACAAGAACAAAATTTACTTTCAAGAACAGACAAGGGCTAAGATCTAAGCTCCAGGAACACCCTCTCCCCCTCCCCCCCCGGGCGACTGAGATCTTATAGATCGACCCACTTGTGCACAACACAGACACAAAGACAACAATTAGTACTCCCACAAATTTGATTAGTTACCAGCAGATGTGTAAATAAATCCCGCAGCCTACAGGAACATAGATGAACATGATTCCTATAAAAGTGAGCTCACCTTCACCAACCCAAACAGTATGTCAGTTGATAGGGTCCTTTCATGGGCTTCATCCACCATTATCACGCTGAATAATTAACATGTAACATGAGCATCTCAACAAATGGATTCTAGTTAAGCAAGAAAATCACATGGATGCAGGATGTCACCTGTAGCCAGCAAGGTCAGGCTCACCGAGGAATTCTCGTAGGAGCATTCCGTCTGTCATATACTTAAGAACAGTCTTCTCAGACGTGCAATCTTCAAACCGAATTGAATAGCCAACCTGCATGCACACAGAAAAGACGATTAAAGAATCCCTGCAGCAGAGCAGATAATGCATTCACTTAGAGTAGTTGATAGGGAATGGAATCATGTATCATATGTCAAAGATTGACTTTTTCCCACAAACACAACTTAAGCTTGAGTTGTATTTCACAAGTCAGAATTACTTAATCACATAAATAATTTGCCAATTTGCTTAATGCTTCTATTATATGGCTTGACATACCAAAATGCATCCTCAAAGAGGATATATTCAATGAGCATCCATTTAGGATATGCTCCCATTTTTCAAACTATCTCACAGACTTCACCAAAATGACAAATATCCCTACATACGGAGACATGATGCCGGAAGATGCAGCTAATCTGAGGTCAATAAGGGACAGAGAGTTGAAAAAAGAAGAGAGAATTAACATCAAACTGAAAACTGCACTATAAAATGAAATGCTTACATGAATATTGAAAAGCCCATAATTTTTAATTTGGAATTGACGGTCTTATAATATCAGACTACCCTACATAATCAGCAGAAGTTTTATCCCAACAGATATTGTTCACTGAAATCCAAACAGCTAAATACTTGTGCCCAAGAAACAACAACCAACAAGAGAAGGTTAATGCATCTTATCACAAATCATTGTGGTTAGCAGGAGGAAGGGGGGTGTTCTGTTCACTTCAATAGCCTCTCCTCCTCCATAAGGAAAAAAAATTGTCAAAATAATACTAAGCAGGATAAATCATCTAGCCACAAGCCATCAAAGCAAAGAAGGATTACCTCATGTCCCAATTTCACACCCATTTCTTGAGAAACACGAGCAGCAACACTCATTGCGGCAACCCTCCTTGGTTGAGTGCATCCAATCTGCATCACAGGCAAATGGACAATCTCTCAGCACTTCAAACAAAAATTTCAGACACATCCTTTACCAAGCATGTTTCTGCAACACTATAAGTAAGCTCAAAACCCAAATTGCTAACACCATGGCAACGAAAAAATATAAGCTCCAATGTGAGCCTGAGTAGGGCATAGTTTCTAAAACAAATTATTTATAAAAAAAAAAAAAAACTACATAAGGCGAGCAGATACCAGAGCACGAAAATTAAAATACAAAAGGAGGAAAATCAATAGAACTTTTCTCTTCTGAATTTCATCACCAGCAAGGCCAGAAGATTCCGCTTTCTCATCCAGAGAATTGATAATTCCTATAAGGTTGTACTTTTGAGTCTTGATGCCTCCAAAAACATCCCTTTTCACTTCTTAAGCTTCTCTTTGATAAATTTAAGTTTATTCCTGTCACCTGTGCAGGTGTGCCTCCTTCCACCACTCTCTAATAAGATCAAAGAAACCCTCAAATTCCAACCATCATCGTCTCAAGACAAATAGAAAAGTGATCAGAAAAAGGTCTAGACAGCCTTTTCTGAATCATGTCCGGAAAGAACTCCTCCCAGTCTGCCGACACAAGAAAGTGGTCCAACCTGGAATACACCGAGTCGTTGAACCATCTCTACTCCTTGACCATGTGAAGTCTCCCCCCCCCCCCCACCCAAAAGGAAGATCCATCAGGGTTGAGTAATTGATGAAATCCTGGAACTCAGCCATTTCATTAGACGGATGAACACCGGTGCTCTTTTCTTGAAAAGGCATAATTTCATTGAAACCCCCTTGTACCAAGAACCAGACCAACATCTCTAATACAACCCAAGTTGTCCCACATCCTCAATCTGTCAACTCTGACATACACCACACACCACCGCCCAGTGTTTAGTAGGGTCTGGGGAGTTCCAACTGTAGGCTACCTCAACCGGCATTCCTGCTCGTAAAAAGGCTGATTCCAAGAGACATCTGTCAACTCTGACATGCGGACCATAAACACCAGTAAAGGCCCAAGAGAAGCTACCATTGAACATTTGTAGGAAGCAAGTGATCGAAAATTCACCACACGAAGAAGAGACCAATGGAAAGTGTTTTTATTCCACCATACTAAAATACCATCAGCTGAACCCATCACCTTAAGAACAACAAACCCAACATGCTAGCTCCCCCAACTATTACATATATTAGAAAGCTCAACATCCTCAAGTTTTGTCTCTTGATGGCAAATGCGATCACAATTCCAACCCCTCATTAAAATTTTAAGTAGAAACTTCTCGTTGCGATCATTAATTCCCCTCACATTCCAAGATAGAAACCTAAACATAAGACACCATCATCCCACTAGAAGAGGTACAAGGCCCATCATAGTCGACTCTAGACTCAAGTTTCCAGAGCTCCCTTTGCCTTCTGGTAGAAGGCAGTGCAGAACACTAGGCTTCTCTCCATTGTAGATAGTAGCTGAATAACCTCATGTTCACAACCAGATAAGGCCATACCAATGCAGCTAGCAATGCTTCTAAGTTCAGAGGCCACCCACTTGGAGACATTCTCAGAACTAATATTTTCACCATCCTGACCATCTTCAACTGAATGGAAATCGTTAGGGCTATTAAAACAAGAGAAATCAACTGCCAAGGGTTCTACCAAATCATCAGCTCTTAAGTGATTACCCAACGGTATCAAAAGCTCAATCATGATCAGCAACACCTTGACTGTTGTCCCACATTCTGGCAGCAGAAGCATTACTGCAAGAAGTAACACTCATTGCAATTGCATCACGAGCAACATCCCAAGGTAAATCACAAGGAACACCACCAAACAAAATCCAAGAACCAATCATGAGCAATAAGTGTTCACTTGTTACCCAGAAAGAACAAAGAAGACGAAGAATTAACCACCATGGAGGGGGATTACTCATTCTCTTCAAAGAACCAAGTCAAGCTCAAAGAAGATGATGCAGCCACCTCATTAGAAATATTAAAAGAAGCCGAAGTTGGGAGAATATCCAGCACCACAGAACCCGTGTACTGCGTGAGAGACGACAGAATCCCTTACCCATGAAACAGAATGATTGCTCGATACCCGGCCACAAATATTCTTCAAACAAGGCAGGGTCAAAACTGGTAAAAAGAGGTAGCTTCATTCAAAAAACACGAACTTGTATCAAGCACTAATAATGCATCTGGAGGCCATTTCGCAGAGACCCCCCGCCCTCACTGCCAGACCCTTGCACACACCCTGACACTCCATGCCAGAAGCTTCTGCATCGGGAATAAACTTTAGTGCTCACAGAACTAAGCTCGTCCATCAAACTCTATAACGACACTTTACCTCTCCTTGTCCACCTGCAACTCCTTGCGAGACCAAGGCTCTTCGACAGCTTCATTAACAATCCTCAAAGGCATAGTTGAAACAGCATGCGTGAAAGTTACGAGAAAACATGCTGGTTCACGGACAAAACCACATTAGGACAACACCCCTGAGGTAGAGGTGGTGGTGGAGGTGAAGGCACCACATCAATGGGCAATGGCTCTTGAAGTGGGGACCTATTAGCCCACTGAGCCCAAGTTGGAAAGACCAACAATCTCATTGAGTACGGCAAAGATTCCAGCCCAACCCCCGCCATGCCATCTAGCTGGGAAAATAACAAAGGATCCCATACCATTTTTGATAACAGATAATTGCAAAAAGTTACCCGCCCAATTTCTCTTGATTCCAATTTCCAAGAGAAAAATACTTGACCATCGACGCATTTGATTACACCAATCACAAGACTTAGACTTGCGAAATCTGCCGAAGGCCTTCAATAACCACAAAACATGCTCAGGTAGCAAGAGCAAGGTCCTCCCCTTCCCATTCACAGAAATTTTTAACAAATCCTCTTCAGTCCCAACAATAGCTAAATCAAAGGACTTGCTTCGATTGTCACAAACCTTTAGCTGCCTCCTCTCATAATAGTCAAACAGGAGATTACTTATAGGCAAAGACCATAATGAAAAAAGCAAAGAACAGCAACTAAAGGGGACGGCACACTCAAATCAGACCCTAAAAACATAAGTTGGCCACTTCTGTACAGGAAAAAGAGAAACTCTGGCAACTTTCTGGTGACCAAAATAATTTTGAAGGAGGAAATCTCTTGAAGACAAAAGCCAAGAGCTTTATGGCTTAAGGTGGGTGATCGTAACACCAGTTCTTCTACAGGGTGGCCAATATGCATAGAAAGTTTAATTTTATGCTACTGTTGCGGTGGATGGGGTTCAATATGATACTTGTCCAGATCCGAAGTCCGCAATTTTCAGCTTCTACAAATCCTTATTTTCCGAGCCTGAGCCATGGAGACATAAAATTGACAAATTGCTTCTGCCCTTGTTATGGTACTTAGATAAGGAGTTTATTGAGATTTTTTTCAGAGTGGAAGAAGTTACTAAAGCTCTTTTAGATTGTTGTAGGGATAAGTCTCCCGGACCAAATGGTATGACTATGGCATTCCTTCAGAGTAATTGGGACATACTGGAGATGTGATAAGAATGGTCACCGATTTTTTCTCTTCAGGAAAAATTTGTGGCAAGGTCAATGCTACTTTTACAGGTCTTATTCCTAAGAGAGAAAATACTGATAACATACGAGACTTCCGACCTATCAGCTTGGGGCGTGTTCAGCAACAGCATTTTGGATTAGCGTTTAGCATTTTGACAAAGTCAATACACTAATCAGGTAATTTTTAGTGTTCGGTAACATAGTACTTTGACTAGCATTTTAAATAACGTTTAGCGTTTTAAGCAGCATTTCGGCAAAGCTAATAGTATTAACGTTTAACATTCAAAAGTAGCGTTTCATATTTTTTGGTCAAAAATATCCATTGGGAATTTTATCTTTGGAAATTATTTATACCCTTTTATGTCAATTTACATTAATCAGCTAACCCAACAGCTAAATTTACTGAACACATTTGTTTCAACCGCTCATCTAAACAGCTATCCGCTAACAGCTAAATGAAAAACGCTATTCGCTGCGTAAACAGCTATATGCTACTTGAACCGCTATCCGCTACTTGGATCGCTAATTTTATCGAATAGGGCCTTGGTCGGTTGCATTTACAAGTTGCTTTCTAAGGTTTTAGCCGGAAGGTTGACGAGCAGTATTGTGAATCTTATTTCAAAGAACCAAAATGGCTTTGTTAGAGGTCGTTAGATTCTTGATGTCGTGCTTACAGCAAATGAGCTTATCGACTCCAGGGCCAAGTCTGGAAAGGTAGAAGTTGTTCGTAAGTTGGATATCGAGAAGTCTTCTAATCATGTGAACTAGGACATTTTGTTTTATATCATGAAATCCTGATTTATGAGTACTTCTTAGTTCAATTCCTTGTTGCTTATCCTTAGTCTTGGTCCATATTATGTTTCACAAAATCCTTCTTCTGTTAAATGTTTTCACAAAATCTTGTTGTGTGGGCCTCTTGGAATCAGCATCTCTACGGACAGGAATGCCAGCGAGGTAAGGCTGCCTATAGCTGGATTTTCCCAGACCCCGCAAAAGTGGGACCCACACTGGGAGGAGGTGGCCATGTTGTTGTATCATGAAAAGAATGGGTTTGGGGGGAAAGCGGATTGATGGGATCCACAACTGCATCGACTCTACATCTTTTGTAGTCTTGCTAATGGTTCTCCAATAAAGTTCTTTTCGACTTCTACATGGCTTCATGGGGGAGACCATTTATCTCCCCGTTATTTTTGCTAGTCATGGAGAATTTACTAGAATGCTTTAATTACCTTCTAGTGCTAGCCTTATGTCTGGGTTTTCAGTGGGTCACTAGAGTATGACAACTACAAAAGTCTCACATCTTCTTTTTCCAGAAAACACGATTGTATTTTGTATTTTGTGATGATGATTGTGAGTAGATGGCCTTCATCGTGTTCTTACTTAGTTTCAAGTGGTTTCCCGAGGGTTAACTTGGCAAAAAGCTCAATTTTGCAGGTGGGACAAATGGACAATATTCAGTTGCTTGAAGGCATTTTAGGTTGCAATATTGATACCTCTCCGACTACTTACCTAGGCCTCCCTCTTGATGCTAAATTTAAAAAGAAGACCATTTGGGATCTAATTGTTAAGAAGTTTGAGAAAAAAATTATTTGGATAAAAGCCTATTTACCTTTCAAAAGAGCGGAGATTAACTCTCATCAAGAGTGTTCTCTCAAACATCCCGACTTCCTACTTGTCCCTTTTTCCCTTATCTTTCTTGAGTGGCCAATAGATTAGAAGCAATCCAGAGAGAACTCTTTTGGGGTTCTTTTGGGAGTGATTTCGAGTATATTGTGAGATGGAAAGTTGTGGAGCAACTACTGTTTGCAGGAGGGTTACGTGTGAGGGATTTGAGCCTCTTTAACAAGGCTCTTCTTAGAAAGTATGCTTTGGAGATTTATGTATGAGAAGGACAATCTTTGGAGAAAGGTCGTTACCGTCAAATATGGTGAGGAAGGATTCGAATGGCTTCCCTCTTCACCGGATGGCTCTTATGGGTATAGTCTTTTGAGATACATCTCCAAAGGTTAGGAGAGATTCTTTCCACACTTATCCTTTGACGTAGGTGGTGTTTTTACCTTCTTTGTTTTTTGGGGCAGTGTGGCGATGCTCCCTTGAAACATCTTTCTCCTGGTCTTTATGTTCTGGTGGGTGACAGAAATGCTCCCATTGCAGATTATCGGGAGCAAGTGTAAATGTCAGGTAGTAATGTTTGAGTGCTATTTTTGTCCGAGATGGCTTTATTGATGATGACACTATGACAAGCTTTTTTAATAAGCTTAGTGAGGTCAAACTAGGGGAATCTTCACTCGATAACGTGAGATAGGATCTGAATACTACAAGGGGCTTCACAATCAGATTTTTTATTTGAAGGATTGAAGCTTCTACACTTGAATCATTCATCATTGGAGGCTCGTTTTGAAAGAGGTTTCCCTTACAAGCTCATATGGAAGTCTTTGGTCCCCTTAACAGTTCCCTTCTTTGTTTGGGAAGCTACACGTGGAAAGATACTAACTTGTGATAACTTACAAAAGAAGGGGAAGATCTCGGATAATAGATGCTTCATGTGCAAAGGGGATTACTCAACGGATCATTTAATGCTCCACTGTCAGTTTGCTAGGGCACTATGGGACCTAGCTTTCAGTTGCATGGGCATGGCTTGGGTTGATTCTGATTCCATTAAGAACTATCATTTAGTTTGGGAGGTTTACTTTGGCAGGAAAGTAAAAAAGAAGAAGGCAACAATAGTCCTACTTCATGTCATTTTTTGGAGGGAGAGAAACAGAAGAATTTTTGATGGTGTAGAGACTCCTTTTCAGCACTCGAGAGACAATTTCATCAAGACCGTCTATTTCTATGAGAATGAAAAGCTCAGCTCTTCCTCTTTTGATGTGGCCGACTTTGTGGATGGTTTGTATTTTGGATGAATATAGTCTTTCGTCTCATGCTTAATGTGCATCTAATCTTTTGACCTTTCTATAGTAATACATTACCGTTTCCCTATCCCCAAAAAATAATCAATAAAAGAACTAGACAAACCTTAGGCATAGCTCCATAAGATCAATACCTTTCCAACTTTTGTGTAACCATCTTCATGAAGATACTGCGGAATCTGAGTCGTCTTACCGGAACCCGTCTCCCCAACAATAATGAGGACCTAAAAACACAGACAGAAAAGGGATCATAATTTACTACACTACCCATCAGAATAACAGTACTCCATTGTTAAAACAAAGAGAGAACAACTAGAAAACCTGGTGATCTCGGACAGCTTTCAGTAACTCATCTCGATAAGGATAGATGGGAAGTGTTTTCCGCTCTTCCTGATCACAGAGGAAAGCATAGTCAGTTAAGAAACATATACTTCATCGGTCAACCAAAACCAACAACAACATTACTGAATGAGAAAGAGCCGTAATCTTTTCTAATAGTTTTTTAAAAAAATATTAGGTAATTAAAAAGAGTACTACTATGACACCAATGCGATCACCCAACTACAAAAGTGGGCAATAGGATGCACAACAAAAGCATGTGTTATAGTCTCAAACATTGAAATATTGATTTAATAGATGAGTGGAATTCTCACTTTCTTTACAGGTCTTATCCATTTGAATCTTTCGCCCTCTCCTGCATCCCCCCCCCTCACGCACATGTAACGTTTGGTTAGATGTAATCAATTTTGTAATGTAAACAAGTTTGTAATTGTGTTTTCATTACCTTGTTTGGTTGGAAGAAAATATTGCAATAAGAGAACTATTTTGTCATATGATTGCCACAAACTAGGTAATCATGATTGCAATGCAAAGTTGATTGCATTATATTACATCCAACCAAACATTACAACAGAACATTTAGAATTGGCAAATGCACATCATTCAGATTCATTATCTACCCCTAGAATTCTTATGCTATTGTTGATGTGAGATTATAATTCCAGCATGTTAGCGGCAGCACAGCACTTTGTCAGCTGCACAGTCTGCTAAGTGTCAATCCAACTCGTACACTGAGAAACTATCGATACTCGAACTTGGGAGGGGCGGGGAGAGAGAGAGAGAGAGAGAGAGATGATAAATACAAACCTTAAGCTTTTCCAAAGCAGACTTTGCATTGGACTCCTCTAGTGACTCGGTTGACATCTCCCCAAACTGCATTAAAATTTAAAAATAAATAAATAAAAAAGAGGCCAAAAATTAAAAATTGTGCATTAAGCTGCAGAACATCAGAAGTTTATGATGTCGTGAATCGCATACGTTGTCTCCTTCCATCACAGATGCCTTTATGAAGTCAATCTGGTCCTCAAAGACAAACCTGAAAGTTTAAACAGATGTAACTGATAAGTTGAATGCGTAGACAAAGCCAAACATCACCTAAGAAAAGAATAAGCGGTACTCATAATTATCAGCACTCTGTTTTTTGTCTTTAGAACCAAATTTCAGGGTTGCTTTTCCTGCACAAAGGAGAACAAGTTAGAGGGAAGAAAGCAAAAGACAATAAAGAAGGCAAATCACTTGAGAAGATATTTGGCGTTCCCTTACCAATCTGGTGTTCCTCCCATGCATCCTGTTCAGCAAAGGGGTTCATCTTACCCCCGGACTCACCACCATCTCTGAAGCACATATAGAAAAGAAGTAAATACACTGGGATCCACAGAAACCATAATCTCGTGGCATTTTGACCACTCGTGAGTCAGAAGTTGGAACTGGTGACCATAGAGATCAGATAAACATAAACAGGCCAACCTATAACGCTGCAAAGCCACAGCAAATCTTTTCTCTTGATTCACACCTCCTTCCACATCATATGCATCCGGCATCCTATACTGCATTCAAGAAGAAGTGCACGCACACCAAATTATCAGAAAGTCTTCAGCGAGAGCTCGATATAAAGCAGATAGTTCGGATGGTGCAAAATGGAAATTTAGAAACAGGACTTCCATTTTCTAACAGGTGAAGTAAGGATAGCATGTCTATGTCATCATTTTACATAGTTAATTGCAATTTCATCTCTTAAATCATGTTGAATAGATTGATTTCCCATAATCTAAGTAATGTTTGAGGGCAGACTTTCCAACCACTATCCCATCAAAAGAATATCGTTCAATCATTCGAGAAGTTTGTAGCCCATATAATTCAAGAACCAACAAGGTAAAAAAATTAAAATAAAAAATAAAAACTCAGAAAAGTGATCAAAATGCGTTAGACTCCTACATACATGTAACTGACAAGCAAACTATTTTTGGTTTAAGATTATCAGCATGCTTCTGACAAGTCACAAGTGCAGCTTGTGGCAACAGTATATTAAAGATCAAACATATCACAATTGTTCTAAAGGAGGAAACAGAAACTCAAACATATCAAGGCAGTTCTCAAGGAGGAAACCAAGGACAATGCAAGGAAAGCAAGACTACTTTTTGGCTATCAGGTTTCAGGTGGGATGAAGTTTGATCATGTAAACAACCAAAGGACTCCTTGATTCCACCAACCTGAGATGGCAGTACGTGAACAAAAATATTTTTTGTGTATGAGCTTGTTTTTCCTTTTTCCTTTTCAGAAGGGGAGGGGGGTAAAGGTTGGTAATCCAGAGATCAATATATCTGCAAGTGACAATCTGACATGAGAACATAAAGATTCTTACTAATGAACGAGGTGAGGGTAAAAACTAGGGAATCAATCTCACGAATAAGAATAACTAGTCTTAAGACAAAATATAGTACATTAATCAGCCAAGATAAAGTCAAAGATCACTTTAAGAGAACCAAAGCCACATATTACCTCGCTTATCTCACTGGCATCTTCTGTCCGCCTCTTGGTAACAAGTTCGTATATTTCCTTTTTGTACCTGCAATAATATAGATGTCATCACTAGCGGAGAGAATTACAGACATCACATCCTTTAGAGAGAAACACGGCAGATACAGGAAGCCAGGTTATACCATATATATGGGAATAGGACTACGGGATTTAGAGAATTGAAGCCACGGTTTTATGAAACTGTGAAAGTCTGAAAATACAGCACAGATGTCATTCCATTTTCTCTAGAATATGCTTTTGTAGAATCATTTGTCTAACTTTTATTTCTAGACCGATTCAAGTTTGGTTCGGGAAGGGATCAAGTTTGAATATTCATTCAGTACTTGAACCTTCGATCACTCGGCAGGCCTAGGGCTTGAACAAATGAAGCAAAGCATATTCAACAATTTGATCCCGGATCACAATCCTCAAATCCTCCAGTGGCCCACAAATCTCTTGGTCTTGCAGGGCAGCCAAGCCCCCAGCAGTTACAAATGCAAAAAGGTTAAAGACTAAATAAAATTAATACACATTCACTATTTATCACCTTAATTCACGGCGTTCTGCTTCAGTCAGCTCAACACCTTCAAACAAATATTGCTCATCCTCTATTTCATCTCTGCACAATGACAAAAATGACAGTTGTCAAACACGGGGAAGAAAACCAAAGAGTATTTGAATTCACAAACTACTAAACCATTAGGGCCAAAAATATTTTAGCTTTTAGGCAAAGACGAAAGCAATCTTGCAGGCATACCTGAGTTCCTCCAGTTTCTTTTCCTCCCTTTTCTTTAAGTATTCTTGTCGTGAAACTTTTCTGCAGTAGACAGAAAAGAAGACAAATAACACTAGCAGAGCTCACTATAAGCCACAAACTACATTAAAGAGATAGCTTAGGGCCTTAGGCTTTATTGGACATGGATTAACATCAGTTGACAGAAGATAACATATCAGTTGCAACAGTAATAATGGCTATGACATGTATATCAAAAGTCCAGAACCAATGCACTGAAAAAGAAGACAAAGAAAAAGGTGGCTTTAAGTTAAAGATATACCGAAAATAAGCATCAGTAGGGAGAATTATTTTCTGCTTTTTTCTTGAGTGAGAAGAGAACATATATACCCAAGAAGAGAAGTCATGCGCAAAGAAATCTTTGACCGAGATAGATACCCTCCCCCCTTTCTCTTCTTTTGACAGTCCACCCTACATACCAGACACAAATTGATCGCCAAATTCCTCTCCTGAACTATTCCTCCCTGACTAGAAGTTCTATAAATATAACACGAAATCAGGTCAACTCCACCTCAGGTTTGGTCTTAATCTGCATCCCCAACATCAAACAAACTGACCTATTGGGGGGGGAGGGGGAGATTAGAGAATCATCTAAATAAAAGATATAAAAAGACCATTCATATATCGCTTCAGAGAACATTAGCAAGGCAGGCTCTGTAAGTGAAGTGAATAGCAAACTTAATTATACCATGTTCTACACATATGTACACAATGTATGAGATATAATCATTCCAAATACTTGACCAGAAGATCAAGCAAGCAACAAACCTTAGAGCTTCAAGATCATCTTTCTCCAAAGCATTGGATCTCCGAATTGCCTCCTCTGCAGTAAGGGAATACATATTCAAAAATCAGTCAAGTGAAAGACAGCAAATGAAAAACTGCTCTTCTGCCTATTTCCTACTATGTGCACAACTTGGGCGCTTATCGAACATACCTTCCTCCTTCTTTGACATCTTTGGCTCCGTAAGCTACAAATTAAACCAGTACCATCAGCATGCTATAAACAAAATTGTGCGAACACAAATGGAACAACATAATATAATACACTTTCTAAAACAAAACAAAAGGCTAGAATCCAAAATCATTGCCGTGCACAGTTGCATGCTTCATTGTTCAGCAATCAATGCAACAAGAAAATTGGCTAGTGGAAGTTGCACAGGCAGAATATATAAATACGGAAGGAAATAGTTGAACATGTAGCACAACCAGAAACCTTCTTATATACAAGCAAATAGGAAACCCACACACAAACCCAACAGCTTTTACTGTCGACAGAGTTCACATAATGGAAACCACTTTTCAGCAGTACTTATGTAAGGCCATCTCCAAAAACCACCGTGGAAAGTGGCTAATTGTATGCCAAAACCCTGTTAAGCATCAACCAACCAGGGAACGCGACATACAAATCATACACCTTCCACAGTTAAGAAATTAGTCACATAATGGAAACTGTTTTCATGCAGTAATTGTGCAACAGCATGCTAATAAAGTTGTTCCCACAATAAGCAACCCTACGTCAGAATTTGCAGTTAAGACTGCAATAAGCCCAGTTTTTGAGATAAAAATATGTTGTCGTCAACATAAAACAGCAGGTTCATGATGCATTCAGCACGTAACATGTTCTGCAACTTAGGAAAAAATAGTTTATTAAAGATCCAAAGGGATAATAAGAAGGCATGCTTTGCTACATATTAAATTTGCAGTCCCATAATAAGAAGGGTTATTCCTTTTTTTCTTTGTAAAAAGGCCCACCCTCCCATAGTTTAAGCGTGTCAATAATCAATATTATGGTCTGAATGGCAACTGCTAAAGCTTTAAGTAGAAACTCCCATCTGGATGGCAACTGCTAAAGCTTTAAGTAGAAACTCCCTCTAGTATAATGATGCTGGATAGGACAAGAAATAACCATTGCAGACATGAAAAAAAGTTACCTTCCGCGTCCGAGCAGCATCCCGTTCTCGGATATGTCTTTCTAATTCTTCCCTCTCTCTTTGATCGCATAATCGTTCTTCCTCTGACTGCAAATTCAAGCAGTAGAATCAGCCAAGAGTTCAACCAGCAATCTCACTTAGTAAACAGACATACCAGTGTAGGAGACATGGTGCATTTATATGTAAGCATCATTCTTTTCTAGGTTAATATGATGCTAAATGCCAATTATACAATACACAATTCATTAACTTTGCTCGCAGGCATCCGGTTTATTGTTCGTTCATTTGAAAGCATCATTCTTTTCTGGGTTAATAATGAAGTCCAGGGTGTCATAAATAGAAGACCTGGTTCGTGATGTTATCCTTGCACACTAATTGTCTGCTTGGCATATAAAAAGGCTCACACAGCCATAATCATCCCAACGTCCCACAGCAATAATCATTTCTGAGAAATTCGATTGCATTATGGATGAGAGCTTTAGGGCATAATGTTTTTGTATTGCCCCTTTTGTACATGGATGACATCCCCTTGGTGTCCATTTAATGTATCTCTTGATTACTTACCCCAAAAAACAAAATAATCATTTCTGAGTTTTTTTTTAATTTTTGGGGGAACAAGAATCAAAAGTATATTGTAAAATACCATGGAGTATCACTGTGTACAGAAGGGACAATTACAAAAATCCATCACGTTTGGATTTTCTTGCAGTCAAGAAAAGTGGATTTTCAGTTCTCTTCATCAATTGCGGAAAACCTAATTATCCAGGCTTCTTAGATAACAGCATCTTAAAATGTGCAAGTTCTTATCTAGATGAAGATTGTAAACTGCAAAATGCTCCAAACATTGATTGTAGTCATGATTCATGAACTAAATTTGAGACAACATAACTGAAGTATCAGTGTCTTCTGCTGCATCCATTGAGCTTCAAACCATACTAGTCAAGCTAGTACGTCCTTCTAAACCTCTAGTGTTTTCAACTTTAGTGGTCTAGTTTGATGGTGATTGCTCATATGCTACTTAATTTATTGTCCACCAAGACTGCAATTCCTGTAACTTCATTACTTACGCTTGTGTTGTAGGGGAACAAGAAACGATCTAATTCAGCTTAAACCACAACTGTGAGAAGAACAAGCACAACTGTGAAAAGAACAAGTGATCAGCTATCTACATCATCAGTTTATAGCCAAACTTCATGAATAAGCCACACACCTAACTAAACTAGATAAGTAAAAACTTCAGCATATTACAGCTACTATTGCACGCACGATCGTTGGTCTCAAGAGGATCCTCTACGAGATCTCTTCCCAACTTCTTATGTGCTTGCTGTGAATAGAGATGCTACCATTGCAGATAATGTCAACGTGGGCCTGGCACTATTATGTGGTCTCCAGTTTTCATATGCAATGCTTTGGTTGATGACACTATTCTTGCCACCTTTCTCAGCAAGTTGAATGAGATTATACCCTAACACTCACCTGTTGTGATTACTTGGGATCTCAAACTCCAAAGGAGTTTTCACTATCAAATCTTATTATTTAAAGGCAAACTCCTCTCTTATTTTGTCTTCGTCATTCAGTCTAGTTCTTTGGGGTGGTTCCCCTGGAAAACTATTTGGAAAAGACTTTAGCTCCCTTAAAGGTGTCAGTTTTTGTGTGGGAAGCTTCACATGGTAGTATTTTGACATGTACTAATTTACAAAAGAAGGGAATTATCTTGGTGAATAGATGCTATGTGCAAAGAGGATTTGGATACGCCTGATCAACTATTGTTTCATTGTCAATTTGCAAGGGCTCTTTGGGAGTTAAACTATAGTTGCTTGGTGTTTCTTCGGTTGTATGTGATTTTGTGAGGAATCATCTTTTGGCTTGGGATGGTGTTTTTGGGAGGGAAGTCAAAGACAAAAGTGTCTTATTCATCCCCCATGCAATCTTTTGGACTATTTGGCGAGAGAGAAACAAAAGAGTCTTTGAAGGAGAGGAGACGTCTCCTCAACAGATCAAAGATAATATTATCAAGACTTTTTTTTTCTAGGATAGTAGGAACTTTTGCCAATCTTCTTTTGATGTAATTCATTTTGTAGATAGGTTCCATCTTGGTCGCACATAACCCCTTTGTAGGATGCCTGCTTGCATTCATCCTTTTCTTCATATTTTATTTATATATAATCTACTCCTTTTCCTCATCCAAAAGGGGAAGGAAAAATCTTTAGAACATTAAAGCTACAAGGAATGGGCATGCGCCCACGCCCATCTTTTGAATTAAGAAAACTGTGGAATAACAAATTATCACTTGGATACCTCAGAACCATCGTCATTGTCGTTGTTGCCCCCAGAGGTTCTTCTTTTCACCCGCTTATCTTCTTCTCTGCTTGGAGCCAGCTGCAGCATTGTTTAAAGTCAACATAAATATGAAAGTCAACACTTGAACTATTAATCTGGCAGCTTACCGTTAGAAAGAAAACTGAATCAATCAGTAAAAGAATGAACACTATGCCTCATTATCTTCATCCTCATCTTGATTTGCACTCTTTCTCCTGAAACGTTTCCTGTTAGAATCTGACTTTTTGGACTCAGAAGTTAGAGCAACTGGCGCATCATCAGCATTGTCGTCGGCATCTAGAAGTTGGTAAGTTTTCTGCTTCCTTGCCAAAATTGCTGCCTCCCTCTCTTGTTTTTGATAAAGCTGGCAACAAAGAAACAATAAATTCTTAACAACTTCTCAGGTAAAACTGGACCATACCCTTTCCCTTCAAGTAAATTGAAAAAATTAAATACATATCCCAATGCTCAACGTTAAAGCAAAGCAATGAAAGTTGACATAGACAAAGAGAAAAGCATAAAGGAATTTGGCTCCAAAACTAACAATATATACAATAGTATATATTTTCCATTTTTTCATTACATCCTCAAGATGTTGCATTCTAGAAATTTTGGACGAGGAAAATAATTTCATACAGCTACACCAACTTCACCCAGGAAGATGAAAAGACTAGGAGACATCTAGCCACAAATCAAGAGTAAGAGGGGGGTGGTCATGCTCCCATCATGCCGCAGGTTATGGGGTCAGAAGCATTTGAATGGCTACACAGGTATTGTGTTTGCCACAAGGCTGTATACATAGAAACCATATTCCAGAGGATCACGTCCTTGCTCTCCAAGCTCAGCACAAACAAAATAGCCAAACAGGAAAACCTTCAAGGGAAGTTCAACCCCTCACCCAGAACCTTAGTTCATAAAAGCCTACCTGAGGCATGCCCCGGTATAACGTTACTAGGTTAGTGCCTCGGAGGGGATGAGATGCGCCTTAACGATGCAAGGCTATATCTTCCCCCTTTTTCTTCTTTTTCTTAGTCTTGCCTTTACCTTTTTTCTTCTTTTCCTTCCTTGGGAGCTTAAAGGTGAGCTATGCTTGTACGATAAGTGTGTTCATTGGGGAATTACAATGACATGATAACATATCTTCAGGTCATTTGCAGTTTTAGTAGTTATATTGATGTCTAATCACTTTTTAATGCATTTATCTAACTTGTTTCTGCAAAATATGCTTTGTAAAATGTGAAAGACTTATAAAAATCTTTGCATATAAGTGCTTTCGCCTCATGCCTTGCACTTTGCACTTTGGGACCCTATGCGCCTCAGTGTGGCTCGCGCCTTTTAAAACTAAGCTCAGAACAAGCCCGGCATAGCTACCTAGAAGAGTCAAAATCAAATCCATGTTCATACTACCCAAAAAAAGTCTTTTCCAGCTCCACAAAAACAAGTGTTTACCAGTCTCTCCCTTATCATAGCACAATCGCACAAACCACATATAGGATATCAGGAGGCAATATTGTCGGAAAATTTTCAGTTATGGTTCTAATGGATTATATCTTGATGAAGCATCTTCTAGCTCCTACGTGTTCAATCCATAGAATAAGATGCCATTCAAATCAAGGGTAATTTTTAACAAGTTCACCTCCTCTCCTTCCAAAAGAAAATTAAGGAACATAATAGAAAGGCAAAACCAGCAAAGGCAGAAGAGTCACTAGAAGCACTTAGGTTGACAGCATAAAATTCTATAAAGCACTCACATTGACTCCACCACTCTTCCGAGGAACCCGAGCAAACATCTCTTCCGCAAAAGCTCGAGTTTCACCGGAGGATGACAAGCCGAACTCCACAAGCTTCCCAACAACGTCAACAGGTGAAGAAGCTTGCTTAGCTGCAAAAGGAACCACCAAAAATCAACCCAAAAAAAAAAAAACCCCCAACATTAAATTCCCAAAACCTATCTCAACCACAACCACCAAAAAACCAAAAACAAAAACAAAAACAAAAATAGTGCTTGAATGTAAGCAAATTCAACACTTACTCAAGCCAATGACATACTGGACAACTGTAGGCTGAGAATACCCAAGCAAAGACATCAATTTGTCGGAAATCCATGATTTTAAATTTGCTTCACTGCCCATTGGAGCAGAGACACCGCTGCAATCGAATCACAGAAATAGATTTTAAAAAACAATGTAAATGACAAGCTGAAAATCGAAGTGTTATAACATCGTATGAGTGAGTTTGACGAAGTAACGAAGAAATCACTGACAAGCAACTCAACAATTAGGGCATCTAAAACCGAGGAGAAGGGTGAAGTGAAGCTCATATAAGTAATTAAACGCCAAATAATTAATAAATTGACAAATAACGGCTAAAATTATAAGTAGTTACCTAGAATTCTTGAAGTAGTTAGGGTTAGTGCCTTTTCCTTTTCGTCGTGGAGTGGAGTGCCGAGGGCGGCGGCTGTGACACTATGGCATATGCAGACGGCGAGCACGGAGGGTGGCAGGGCGGCGACTTGGATTGTGTGGTGGCAGAGTGGTGGCCGTGGCGGTAACTGTGGCGGCGGAAGTAGCGGGGCGATTTGGATGTACGACTGCCTGTGCAACAAGCCAAGAACAATCAAAGAGGGAGGAAGGGAGGACTCGAAAACGAGGATTACACCAAAAAAAAAAAGGATGGTTTGAGCAAAAAAATTTTGGGAGTCATCGGACAACCGACCTTAGGCATAATGGCAAGAAATCAACAATACAAATCACAGCCTCACAAGCATAGGCAACACGTCTGGTCATATCTAATATAGGCTAGCTACCAGTCACATTAGGTTAAAGTTGACTTGTTAATAAAGCAGATCAAGTCAAGCGTTTATGTATGTAAATAAGTTAAGTGGGCCAACTTTTTTTTTTTTTTATGACCCAGGGTGTCCGGGCCAGCTTACGCGCACCTCAACTAAATCCCTGGGGGCCCTGAAGTTAACGACCAGGAAAACCTCCAGTGGCCTTGATGGGGAGTCGAACTCGTGACCACTGGGATGCAATCCCAATACCTTCACCAGCTGAGCTACCCCATCAGGGTTAAGTTAAGTGGGCCAACTTATGTTGCTTGTTTTTAAACTGTTTTAAAATAGAACAACTTTATACAAAAAAATCTCCATTTAACAATCATTATCGCTCATAAATTGTTTGTGACACACTCCACCAAAGTTTATTACATAAGTAAGCTAAGAAAGTCGTACCAAAAAAAAGTAAACCCAAAAAAAATCGAATCATTAAATTGATCGGGAATGGCCAACTCTTCCCTACTTATTATTGACGTTATTTTAAATTTGTTGACTTTTTAATCCAACAAGAACTTGGGTCATTAAGCTTGCCTACTTGCAAGTCAAACAATCATGTAAATGCCTTGTCATTAATGGCAAAAATTGTTGCTCATAGTGCTCTTAAAATTTCGGGTTTAGTTCAATTCAAGTTCAAATAATTCAAAATTTTGGACAAAAACATCATACATGGATCTATCGGAGCTGCAAATTCAAACGTTCTAACAGGGCTTGAACTCAATTTTCGGAATTTCCAAATTTATGATTTAAACTTTTCGTAATTTGACCGAAACTATGCATATGACCTAACCCGAACCCAAATTTTTAATGTTCGAACCTAAATGTCTAAATTTTTGACCACAAATTCAGGAGATCTTGGTTCAAAAATATACTTAAATCCAATTGTCCAAATGCTTGAACCATGATTTTTCGAATGTCCAAATTTGTCCATGCTTAAGATTTGTACAACCCATACATGAATTGTGAAACCTAAACCTTACCCAAATTTCAATTAAGATAGGACCAATTATATGAATTTTAAATTCGAACAAAAATTTCATACCCTTTTCTGAGTCGGACAAATTTTTGCCAGCACTAATTACTAAAATTGACGGAACATTTCATTCATATATCCTAATCTAGATAGTCGCCAGAGGCATTCCTAAGAATTTCAGATACAAGGGTAAAAGCCCACCGATGAAAGGGTACATGATTACACTTTGATTTCTTTTCCCACACTTTGGTTTCTTGTGAAGAGATTAGGCTATAATTATACGCTATGTGCACATATAGAAAGATTATAAAATGTTGTACTTTTATTTAATTACTGTATTTGTATGGGAAGCGTACATGTAGAAAAAGGTGTCTTGTAAAATATTGTACTTAATATTATATTTGTAAAATCATAGGGAAATTGATACATTGCTTATAACTTACCATGCGTTTGAAAAGTGTAATACAACATAAGCGCCCATATAGTTGATGGCTTGATGCATCCTTTATCATGTACTACACAATACAACACTCTTATTTTATTGTAATTGTTATAGTTGGGCTTTTTATTAAAAATAGATGGGTTATTTTCATTGAGTAGAATAGATATTTTAAATTCAATGGACGAACAAATCTTAATGTTTTTTTATATTTTTATGATCTTTTTTTTTTAAAGTTGGGTAAAAAGTTAATCTTAGAATGATGGATAAAAAAAGTGACCTAAATGGTTATAACTTGCTTCTCAACTTTACAAGTTCTATACTTCTACAAACACCTAATAACCTTAAAGTTAAAAAATCACACCTAATTCGATGCTAGAGTACAACAATACATCAAGACTCTATCACCAATATTAACAAACATTTCACTAAGGTAGTGTTTGGCTATGGGTAAAATGATTTTCCAAATTTCCGTTGTTTAACACAATAGTGAAAACTATTTTCCAAGGGAAATGATTTTCCCCCAATAGAGGAAAATGGATTTCTTTTTGAGAAGATAGGAAATTGATTTTCTCCTTTCAACTCTTTGACGATATGATCAACTGGAATTTAGGCGCAAAATTTGATTTCAACCATTTGAAATGAAACATGACCATCCGATGTATAAGATTAAAATAAACTCAACTCAAGATTTTAAGCTCAAATTACTTTCAATTGGTTAATATTTATCTCCGTCGCGATAATTTAATCGATATTTTTTGCAACTAAAAAAATTCAATTGATTCACGACTAGACCAATTTCACGGTTTGGATCAGAAATTAATCACCGGATAGAAAAGATTAAGACAAGCTCAATTTCAATTTTTGAGCTCTACATTCTTTTATTTGGTCAACATTTTTTTGACCTTGATAATTCCATCAATATTTTTCGCCACTTAAACAATGCAATCAATATTTTCCATCACTAAAATAATTTCAACTGTTTGGATTAAAACTTGATCATCGGACAGAAAAAATTAAGATAGGCTCAAATACAAATTTTGAGCACGATATTCTTTCATTTGGTCAACATTTTTCTCCGTCACGATAATTTAATCGATATTTTTCATCACTCAAATAATTCAGTTGATGTTTTCTGTCACTAAATCAATTTCAACGTTTTAGATCGAAATTTGATTATGCGATTGAAAATATTCAAAAAAAGCTCAAAGATGAAGTTTAAGCTCAACATTCACTCACTCAGTCAACGTTTATCGCTGCTATGACTATTCAGTCGATATTTTTTGTCACTTAAACAATTCAGCTGACGTTTTCCTTTTTTTTTATGGAAAATGATTTTTCTTGTTCCAAACCACAGATGGCATGAAATCAATTTTCCTTAGAAAAATAATTTTCGTGGAAAATGATTTTACGAGAATACCATTTTTCTTCAAACTAGGCACTACCTAGGTACGTGTGTCAACACCAACTTAAACAAAACGTGACTTGGGCCTTTGCAAAATGCTCCTTCCAGAACCTTCCATGTGATCACTGTAAGGGATGAAGCTACACGAATTGGCACCCACAATAGGTCAATTATTATGCAACTCCAATGCACAAGCCATGCCACCTCTGACAAATCAAACCAACATTTTAGACTAACAATGCTCACTCATATTTTGTTGTAGCATATCTCCTAATGTTTATTTGATTCAACTCCTAACTATGGACGCCCGCTTTCTTTGCACAATCAATAAGATATGCTCCATTTGTGGAGCTATAAAAACTATGTGGATTGTCCACACTGGATTTTGTAGGTGTCTTTGATAATTGGTACTCCTTAATGGCTTTGCGAAAATCACATCACTTTTTTGCTATTTGAGATGGCGTAGAACTTTTGGAGGTCACATTGTATTTTTCAAGATTGACATGACAACACCCCTTCATTGCCTCTAATTTTGCTTTCTCCTCTCTTTTTTCATAGCATCGGATTTTTAAAGCACAGGAATTTTTATCTCGTAAATTTAAAGGGAACTTCGAACTTGAGATAGAGCGGAGGGGTTTGTATTGTCTAACTTTGAGTCATTAGGTTCTCGAAACTCCGCATCCTCATTTTAAGCTACTGGGATCGATGCTTGAACGACACTATGCCCAAGCTTCTATGATAGGCCAAACAATAAAATGAATCTATGCACACTCTCTTCAATAATGGTGGCTATCTTATGGGTAATGTATATCATACATCTAGGAATGTGTACTCTCACTGCTGCCACCAACATTAAATATTGAGAGAACAAGTGGTTCCTCGATTAAACTGATGGGAAGAACTCGAGTTTTGATATTTATAATCCCAAGTGCAAAGTTTATCGTCGAGTACTCGGGGTGTCGTCCACAAGAAATTGGGTTTCAAGTACCGAGGTTAGCTCGAGTGGTTCAATCAAGGCTAAGTGAAAGGGAAAGAAATGCAAGCTAAATTAAGCTAATAAACACAAGAAAAGAGGCTCGGAGTCATGATTTCACTAATTGACGGACCACTAATCGAGACGAGTCCTAACCTACCCAAATTATTCATAAAACTAGAGATGGTCGGTTGCGCCATCGAAGAGCACCCAAGCTCTTCTCTCTCAAGGGTCATGAGCCACCCTAATTAGTTTAATCACCTATTTTCATGGGGTTAGCCCAATTAAACCATAAAACTAGCAACTCTCGGACCTACCTAGGATCGGGACTATTTTCATGTCCCGAACCCGGCTATCCTCTCTCCCACAATAGCCAATGGACCTTACCTGTAACACCCCCAATCCCTAATGCCTGATTACTCTGGCATAATTACTTATTTCTTTATGATTGCAGCAGAAGTCTTCTCACTGGAAGCGTTAACGCCGTTCTATAATAGAACAAGGCTATCTGAAACTGTCTGTAACACTATGATACTCACACAGTTACCTAATTTACTAAACTTTGGAAACAGAGCATAGTAGGGATGAGGAAGACCAGGTATCCGGTCCAAAAATCTGGACCCGGACCCGGTCCCTGTCCCGGTTGAAACCGGGTCCAAAATTTTGGACCCGGTCCCGGTTGGAACCGGATCCAAATTTTTGGAACCGGTCCCGGAACTGGTTGGGACCGATTCCTAGGCATTTCCTATTTTGTTTTATTTCATTTTATTTAAATTTTTGGTCTGTGGTTATAACTTTATGAGAGAACCAATATACCCAACAAGCCAGCTAATCGATCTTTCAAAATCAAATTTAATAAAGTGGCAGCTAGACGTTTACCATGCATGAAAGTCGAATTCGTTAGGTACTAAATAGCATGTCATTTCATCCAAGTATCAAAAAAATATCTTCTCATACATTAACAAAAAGATTTTGCAATATCAACGTCTAGCCGGAAATGATGACATCATCAAAAGAACAACACCTGACGTCAACGGGTAACTGGTTAACTTAGACATTTTTTTTAAAAAAACCTAATTGGACCGGGTAACGGGTCCAGTTCCGGTTCCAAGTTTTCAGGACCCGGCTCCGGACCCGATTGCAACCAGTTCCAGGATTTTGGAACCGGTCCCGGACTCAGTTCAACCGGGTTTGGAACTGGGTACACCCGATTTTTTTGCTCATCACTTGAACCTACAGTTGACGACTTGTTCAGTCATAGTACACATGGTAACTTAGCGTACAAATACTAAGCAACAACAATTTCAAAGTCCAAAAGAATATACAATTAGCAAGTCCCCATGGGTGCTAGCTTATAGATCACTGTGAGCACTGGCTAGCCAACATTCAACATTCAACAAAACTGTGACTCTCGCTCAATTCTCGCTTCCTTCTGGCTTGCTAGAAGGAGATCTGTTCACTGATCCCTTACCTAAAACAGAAAACATTAAAAATGTTTGAATAATGAGCCTAAGCTCAACACGCACATCTCCATGCAGCAAAATAAATTTTGTATTTAGTTAGTTGGGCGTCCGTATTTCAAAATATTTTGTTTTGCAAACAGGAGAGAGAGAATGTGTAACTAAAGTTGATTTGCTGGTTATTATCTAGAAATGGATCCTGATTGACGTCTGAAGCGATCTTGAGATAGATGCACACCTCCCAGGTCGATCGGAAAGCCTGAGTTGCAACCGCGCAAGTAAATTGAATGACATAAGCCCTGATGATTGATAGTTGATGGGGCCATCTGCTTAGGTGATAAAACATTGCATAAAATGATTCATTATATGAACATTACATTGTTCTTTTTTTTTATATAGCTTGAGAAACATGTGAGTTTTCAAAGAGCACAAGTAATGTACGTACCTGCTCTTTGAAATCTCTCTCATTTTATTAAGAAATGTTCGTTGGCAACTTGAAATAGCAACGGTGGCCTTGCTTCTGCTCCAAATGTGTATTTCACGGTTAGTACTAGTTCAAGAAGCTCTATTAAATTTTCTGGCTTAAAAAGTAATTAGATATCTTTTGGCTCTTCTTTTTAAATATTAACATACCCATTATTATTAACTTAACTTGATTCTATTTCATTTTGTTTCGGCTATTTCTTTTAACACTGTTGACACTCGTATTATTAATGTTATAATTGTGTAATGACATTTATTACTACTACTACTACTACTACTACTACTACTACTACTACTACTACTACTACTA
>JACYFF010010365.1:9618806-9642706 GCA_017589665.1 Selenicereus undatus | reverse complement strand
TACTACTACTACTACTACTACTACTACTACTACTACTACTACTACTATTATTATTATTATTATTATTATGTCATTACACAATTATAACGTTAATAAGACGAGTGTCAACAGTGTTAAAAGACAAAAAAAATAAAAAAAATATATATATAATTGTGTAATGACATAACTACCTCGTTTTTATTAACTTCGACATCATTATTATTATGATTATCATTATAATCATTACGTATCTCTTGTAAACGACATAAGCTCATCAATAACAATATTTTTGTCACACTTGTGAGTAATAATGTTATTATTATTATCATTGTCATTATTGTTGTCGTTATTATTATTATTATTATTATCATTATTATTATTATTATTATTATTATTATTATTGTCGTCGTCGTCTTAATAGCCATATTATTGCTAGCTGCCATTAGGATTTAGATTATTTAATCACGATTCTGCTTATGACAACGTCATGTGCTTGATTTTGGGTCCAAGTCGAGATATCTTCATCCCATCTTCCTCGCTAGCCGCAAAAGTTTGGGTAGAATTTAGCTTATCCACAATTGTTAGGCTTATTAGCAATTTGAGAACAAAACATAAGCCTTGCCAATACCTTAATTACATCACAATTATCACCTAGGTCTGCATAATTAACTTATTGAGGTCCCCAAAGTAATTCCCAAATTCACATTAACAATAACTAACAATTTAATTCTCAAATTTTTATTAAAAATAAACTTCCAATTAATTCAAGACAACACCTTTCCCTCCATGCTTTCTATCTCCCCTCATGTTACTCCCAATAACTATCTTTAATCTCAACTTTATTAGTTAAAATTTCACCACTTTTAAATTAGGCCGCCAACTCATATCCACCCAATAATTTTTCAATTCCCTTAAAGTGAATTTATTTTCCACCTTTCTTCCTTCTCATCTTGAGTCTCAAAATCATTAACATCACTAGTCAAAAACACCACCTTAACATTCCAATCTTGTAAATTAACTTAACACCACACTTATCTCATAGACTTTCAAAACATTAAAGGGTGTTATATTTTCC
The DNA here is from genome assembly GCA_017589665.1 of Selenicereus undatus. Classification (NCBI taxonomy): domain Eukaryota; kingdom Viridiplantae; phylum Streptophyta; class Magnoliopsida; order Caryophyllales; family Cactaceae; genus Selenicereus; species Selenicereus undatus. The sequence continues at coordinate 9,641,652 of JACYFF010010365.1, read as the reverse complement.
TCATTTCTTCTCCACCCTCACTTGGCACAGAGCTTATAGCACACCACGACATTAAAATATCATACCCACCTATATACCTCATTATTTTCATTCAACTACCATTAAAATTCCCCTAAATACCATTAAATCAACGCAACCAAACTTCAATTCCAACCAACTCACAAACCCTAATAATCAACTCCTGAGCATAATACACACTTCCAATATACATAATTTTAACACAAAATTCTCTTCAATTTCATTCAAATATTCATTATCATTCACTTAAAACCACTAAAACAACCACAATCAAGTTTGTATGCTTCTTCAAATCACAAACCCTAAAACTCCCATATCTATGACAATGTTATCAATAAATCCAAACAAGGGCATCTTACTAATTTCTTCCGAACACTTATTAAAATCAACTTAATCACCGTTGAATCAATATAACAAACTAATATTTATCTTCAATCTCCAACCCACGCACCATGGTCACCTCCAACCTCAAGCACTCCAACATAATCAAAACATAAAATAAAACCAAGAAAATTACAAATTAATATTCACTAAAGCCAATTACATCTCTACTACAAAACTTTCAGCCATAAAACAATCAAACTCAAATTAGGAGGGATTGGGGCTTAACCTTTTCCACCCACTTGAGCACTCAAAGAAGATGAAGACGGAGGCGGCGGTGACTGGTGGCGGGTTGGCGGCAACTGGGCGACGTCTGACGGCCAGGCAGGCGGCGATGAGTGAGCGGCGTGACTGGCAGCCGGTGAACAGGGGAGGGGGGTCTGTTTTGTGCTGGGAAGGGGGAGGTTCTCGGAGGGGTTCGTGAAGTGGGGTGGGGTAGACGAGTTTGTTTATTTTAATTTTTTTTTCTTTTTTCTGCAAATTAAAGTTAGATTTATTTATTTTTTTTGGTGTGTAAATTGATCCTTATCAACTCCTTTTTTTCCCCTAATCCATATATGTATTTTTGGGTAAATTTTCGTGACTAACCATCGGTGAGTTAAATTTTACACTATTCGGATGTAAAATTTGAAAGAAGAAATCTTCCTTTTTTTCAACTATTACTTCTTTCACTCTTTTAATTATATCTTAACTTATTATTATTGCATTATTTAGTTTGCTTATTTATATAGATTATTATTATATATATTTTTTCCTAAAAATTACCCATTGAATAAGTAGGCTAATTTTTATTTAGTTATCGTTCAAATCTTTATTAATATTCGAATTGGTTATTTGGGTGTATAATGAAATTCGTTTTAAGGTCACCCTGCCGTTTCAACCTGCAATGCAAAAATACATATATTATAAGTATATAAAATGCTAAACTGAAATGTAGCGCCCAACTTAATTAATTTGTAATTAAGATAATTCAAGGTAACTAGCATAAATTTTAGGTTTGGAGCATTATATCACTTCTCGGCATAAGTCAATCGCCTAAAAGTATGGATGAAAGCTCTCTCAAACATTTCATCGAACACTTGGCGAACATGAGAAAAAACTCTAAGTTCTAGACATAAATTGGTGTGTTTAGACCTAATCCAAGACTAATTAGCCATCAAGAGGTCAATCACAATCCAAACCAACAAAATCTAACTACTAGTCATCACAAGAAAACCATGAAATCAAACCACAACTACACTAGCAAGCATGAAAACAAACATGAACTAGAGAGGAGAAAGAATGAAACCAATCTAATCTAACAAACTAATTAAACAAGGAATAACAAGAAAAACTAAACATTTAAACCAAACAAAATCAAACACAAGAACTAAACTAACAAAATCTAAACAAGAACAAAATATGAAAGAGAGAGAGAGAGAGAGAGAAAAGAAAAAACTTAGGCTTAATTGGTTTGAATGAAAATCTTCAATCTTGAATCCAAACAACCAAAATACAATCTGATCTCCTAATTTCACTCCCTTCTAGGGGTTTTTATTAGATAAAACTTAACCTAAAATTAGCCCAACAATCGCCGAAAGAACCCCCCAAAAAGTCCCGAAGCAAGCCCTTTAAAAGGAATCGAGTCGAGCCACGAAACAGCGCGCGGGAGGCCGGGGTGGTGGCATGGCTGGCACGGTTGGCACTGGGCACCCATGCCATTTTTTAAGTCGTGCATCGCCTTGCTGCTTTTCCTTTTTTCTTCCCGTTTTGCTCCTTTTCGCGGCACTTGTTCGATTGAACTTATTACCTACAAGTAAATAAAACAAGTAAAAATTCTAAAGATTATATTATTATACGAGCTAAAATTAGATGAAAGATGCATATAAAATGCGACAATTTAGCACCGAACGGTCTGAACATAAACAAACCTCATCACCATATGCTAATAAATATTAAGCCCTTTGATCCATTGAGGGTTGTTTGTGCTAAAACCCTCTTGTCTTCATGTGACTTCAAGTTTGAATCAATATTGCTGCGTTAACTTCTACTCGTTTTTCATTTCTCTGTGTGTTGCTGGATTGTTGATATTATTCTGACAAGCCCCAAGATCGATAACCTTTGTAGCGAAGACTATAAACTATTCTCATTGGGATGCAATAAACAATATAACAATGTTTAAAATTATAAATACCTAACTAACAATGTTGTTTTGATTGTTCAAATTTTTTTTATTTGTTCAATAATTTTTGTACCTATTGATTTTTTAATGTTTGTGCATGTGTTATTTTTCATATGTAACGATAAAATTTCAAACTAATTAACCAAAGAGAATATGTGTGTGTATATATATGTGTGTGTATATATGTATACATATAAGAATTGTATACATACTAAAAGGCAAAATGAACTAAACATAATTTATTAATATTCTAACTAAAAGAGTCTGGACACTTGGGTAAAAACGCATGAGTCACTCAATTTTATCATGTCATATCATATCATATAATCATATATCATATCATTGTCATATATAAAACACAAAATTGAATGATGTCAACGGATTAATGGAAGATTAACAAGTAGCACATTATCATTGGCTGTCTTACTTTTATTTTTTTTTAATTCCAAATTTCACAATAATAAGAAGGTAATGTGCTCTTTACTACTAAAATTCAAAAGTCAAAAACAATTTTACAATTAAATTTAGTATATAACAATCAGTGCACAGAAGTTAAAAGGGATTTACTATAAAATGATATAATACAATAAAAGTATTGATGTTATAATAAAGATTAATGTAATCTTTTGCTCATGCATGTAACTGACAAGCAAACTATTTTTGGTTTAAGATTATCAGCATGCTTCTGACAAGTCACGAGTGCTGCTCTCAAGGCAGTTCTCAAGGAGGAAACCAAGGACAATGCAAGGAAAGCAATACTACATTTTGGCTGTCAGGTGGGATGAAGTGTGATCATGCAAACAACCAAAGGACTCCTTCATTTCAACAACCTGAGATGACAGTACGTGAACAAAAATGTTTTTGGTGTATGAGCTTGTTTTTCTTTTTTCCTTTTCTGAAGGGGAGGGGGTAACGATTGGTAATCCAGAGATCAATATACCTGTAAGTGACAACCTGACATGAGAACATAAAGATTCTTACTAGAACTTCAACCTTGTAACTAATCAACGAGGTAAGGGTTAAAACGAGGGAACCAATCTCACGAATAAGAATAACTAGTCTTAAGACAAAATGTAGCACATTAATCAGCCAAGATAAAGTCAAAAATCAGTTCAAGAGAACCAGAGCCGCATGTTAACTCGCTTATCTCACCGGCATCTTCTGTCCACCGCTTGGTAACAAGTTCGTATATTTCCTTTTTGTACCTGCCATAATATAGATGTGATCACTAGCTGAGAGGATTATAGACATCACATCCTTTAGATAGAAACACGGCAGATACAGGAAGCCAGGTTATACCATATATATGGGAATAGGACTACAGGATTTAGAGAATTGAAGCCACAGTTTTACGAAACTGTGAAAGTCTGAAAATACAGCTCAGATGTCATTCTATTTTCTCTACAGTATGCTTTTGTAGAATCATTTGTCCAACTTTTATTTCTAGACCGATTCAAGTTTGGTTCGGAAAGGGATCAAGTTTGAATATTCATTCAGTACTTGAACCTTCGATCACTTGGCAAGACTAGGGCTTGAACAAACGAAGCAAAGCATATTCAACAATTTGATCCCGGATGACAATCCAGTGGCCCATAAATCTCTTGGTCTTGCAGGGCAGCCAAGCCCCCAGCAGTTACGTATGCAAAAAGGTTAAAGACTAAATAAAATTAATACATATGAACTATTTATCACCTTAATTCACGGCGTTCGGCTTCAGTCAGCTCAAAACCTTCAAACAAATATTGCTCATCTTCTATTTCATCTCTGCACAATGAGAAAAATGACAGTTGTCAAACAGGGGCAAGAAAAGCAAAGAGTATAGCAAATTCACAAACTACTAAACCATTATGGTCAAAAATATTTTTAGCTTTTAGGCAAAGAAGCAATCTTGCATGTATACCTGAGTTCCTCCAGTTTCTTTTCCTCGCTTTTCTTTAAGTATTCTTGTCTTGAGACTTTTCTGAAGTAGAGAGAAAAGAAGACAAATAACATTTGCAGATGTCACTATAAGCAACCAACTACATTAAAGAGATAACTTAGGGCCTTCGGCTTTCCAGGACATGGATTAACATCAGTTGACAGAAGATAACATATCAGCTATAACAGTAATAATGGCTATCCCATGTATATTTACAGTCCAGAACCAATGCACTGAAAAAGAAGACAAAGAAAAAGGTGGCTTTAAGTTAAAAATATACTGAAAACAAGGATCAGTAGGGAGAACTATTTCCCCCTTTTTCTTGAGCAATAAGAGAACATATATACCCAAGAAGAGAAGTCATGCGCAAAGAAATCTTTGACCAAGATAGATACCCTCCCACCTTTCTCTTCTTTTGACGGTCCACCCTACATACTGGACACATATTGGATCAAATTCCTCCCCTGAACTATTCCTCGCTCACTAGAAATTCTATAAGTATAGCATGACATCGGGTCAACTCCATCTCTGGTTTGGTTTTAATCTGCATCTCCAACATCTAACAAACCGACCTATTGGGGGGGGGGGGGCATTAGAGAATCATCTAAATGAAAGATTTAAAAAGGCCATTCATATATCGCTTCAGAGAATATTAGCAAGGCAGACTCTCTAAGTGACGGGAATAGCAAACTTAATTATACCATGTTCTAGACATATGTTCACAATGTATGAGATATAATCACTCCAAATACTTGACCAGAAGATCAAGCAAGCAACAAACCTTAGAGCTTCAAGATCATCTTTCTCCAAAGCATTGGATCTCCGAATCGCCTCCTCTGCAGTAAGGGAATACATATTCAAAAATCAGTCAAGTGAAAGACAGCAAGTGAAAAACTGCTTTTCTGCCTATTTCCTACTATGTGCACAACTTGGGCGCTTACTAACAAACCTTCCTCCTCCTTTGACATCTTTGGCTCCGTAAGCTACAAATTAAACCAGTACCATCGGCATGCTATAAACAAAATTGTGTGAGCACAAATGGAACAACATAATATAATACATTTTCTACAATAAAACAAAAGGCTAGAATCCAAAATCATTGCCGTGCACAGTTGCATGCTTCATTGTTCTGCAATCAATGCAACAAGAAAATTGGCTAATGGAAGTTGCACAGGCACAACATACAAATACAGAAGGAAATAGTTGAACATGTAGCACAACCAGAAACCTTACATGCAAAGCAAATAGGAAACCCACACACAAACCCAACAGCTTCTAGTGTCAACAAAGAGTTCACATCATGGAAACTGATTTTCAGCAATACTTATGTAAGGCCATCTCCAACAACCACCATGGAAAGTGGCTAATTGTGTGCCAAAACCTTGTTAAGCATCAAGCAACCAGGGAACGCAACATACAAATCATACATCTTCCACAGTTAAGAATTTAGTCACATAATGGAAACTATTTTCATGCAGTAATTATGCAACAGCATGCTAATAAAGTTGTTCCCACAATAAGCAACCCTATGTCAGAATTTGCAGTTAAGACTGCAATAAGTCCAGTTTTTGAGATAAAAATATGTTGTCCTCAACATAAAAGAGCAGGTTAATGATGCATTCAGCACGTACAAATTAAAATGTTCTGCAACTTAGGAAAAAAATAGTTATTAAAGATCCAAAGGGATAATAAGAACGCATCCCAGAGAGAGTTAACTACATCCCACGAAAAGACAACCAACAGAATCATTACATCAGACATGCTTTGCTCCATATTAAATTTGCAGTCCCATAATAAGAAGGGTTATTCCTTTTTTTATATGTAAAAAGGCCCACCCTCCCATAGTTTAAGCGTGTCAATAATCAATATTATGGTCTGAATGGCAACTGCTAAAGCTTTAAGTAGAAACTCCCGTCTGGATGGCAACAGCTAAAGCTTTAAGTAGAAACTCCCTCTAGTATAATGATGCTGGACAGCAAATAACCATTGCAGATATGAAAAACAGTTACCTTCTGCGTCCGAGCAGCATCCCATTTTCGAATTTGTCTTTCTAATTCTTCCCTCTCTCTTTGATCGCGTAATCGTTCTTCCTCTGACTGCAAATTCAAGCAGTAGAATCAGCTAAGAGTTCAACCAGCAATCTCACGTAGTAAACAGGTATACCAGTGTAGGAGACACGGTGCATTTATATGTAAAATTTTCAACAGAAACCAAGTGCTTCATTTGCAGAATTTCTAACATAGACGAAGCTGGACCAAAGTACATTCCACACCATAGTGCTACATAAAGCAAACAGGTCACCTGGGCTGCAAGTCTGCACTATCTCCTAGTCAGTTGCAACATGACAACCATGAAATCATCCCAGCCATGGATGCAGTAAGTTCCTCACATAAGGAACATAAATACTAAATACAGATCTAACATTCTAACTCCAGTGAAAGCGGTGCTTGATCGAGAGCAACATTATCCCTGACTTCCAGTTAGCCTAATGCGCATAACCTGATGCTAAATGCCAATTACACAATACACAATTCATTAACTTTCCTCGCAGGCATCCCGTTTATTGTTCGTTCATTTGAAAGCATCATTCTTTTCTGGGTTAATAATGAAGTCCAGGGTGTCATAAATAGAAGACCTGGTTCGTGATGTTATACTTGCACACTAATTGTCTGCTTGGCATATAATAAGGCTCACACAGCCATAATCATCCGAAAGTCCCACAGCCATAATCATTTCTGAGAAGCATTATGGATGAGAGTTTGAGGGCATAATGTTTTGTATTGCCCCTTTTGTACATGGGTGACATCCCCTTGGTGTCCATTTAATATATCTATTGATTACTTACCAAAAAAAAAATTAAAAAAATAATCATTTCTGAGAAATCTTTTTCTGTTTTTGGGAACAAGAATCAAAAGTATATTGTAAAACACCATGGAGAATCACCGTGTACAAAAGGGACAATTACAAAAATCCATCACGTTTGGATTTTCTTGCATTCAAGAAAAGTGGATTTTCAGTTCTCTTCATCAATTGAGGAAAACCTAATTATCCAGGTTTCTTAGATAACAACATCTTAAAATGTGCAAGTTCTTATCTAGATGAAGATTGCAAACTGCAAAATGCTCCAAACATTGATTGTAGTCATGATTCATGAACTAAATTTGAGACAACATAACTGAAGTATCAGTGTCTTCTGCTGCATCCATTGAGCTTCAAACCATACTAGTCAAGCTAGTACGTCCTTCTAAACCTCTAGTGTTTTCAACTTTAGTGGTCTAGTTTGATGTTGATTGCTTATATGCTACTTAATTTATTGTCCAACAAGACTGCAATTCCCGTAACTTCATTACTTACACTTGTGTTGTAGGGGAACAAGAAACGATCTAATTCAGCTTAAACCACAACTGTGAGAAGAACAAGCACAACTGTGAAAAGAACAAGTGATCAGCTATCTACATCATCAGTTTATAGCCAAACTTCATGAATAAGCCACACACCTACCTAAACTAGATAAGTAAAAACTTCAGAATATTACAGCTACTTTTGCACGCACGATCGTTGGTCTCAAGAGGATCCTCTACAAGATCTCTTCCCATCTTCTTATGTGCTTGCTGTGATTAGAGATGCTACTATTGCAGATAACGTCAATGTGGGCCTGGCACTATTGTGTGGTCTCAAGTTTTCATACGCAATGCTTTAGTTGATGACACTATTCTTGCCACCTTTCTCAGCAAGTTGAATGAGATTATACCCCAGCTCACCTGATGTGGTTAGTTGGGATCTCAACTCCAAAGGAGTAATGTAGGACGCTCTAAGAGCAATTCCTACGAAGAGAAATAATTGATGTATGAAGCTCTAAGAGCAATTCCCACACCGAGAAAATTCACACAAGAACTTTCACTTAAATTCAATATCACTTCTTATTCATAATCTGCCTTCTTCAATTACATAAAGGGGTTTATATAACCAAGAGGCTAACTAGTATTAGGAAACCGAAATAATAAGATATAAACTAGAAAAGGATAAAAATATATAACCTAATATTATCCTAATAGACTAGGAAACTAAATCTTAATAAAATATCACTAAATATCCTTATTTAGGTTATCCTAAAATATGCTTAAAAATAACCTACGAAAATAATAAAAAAATACCAAAGATCTCCAATATCAAAATATTCTAATGTCCTAAATCTTTTTACCCATTCTTCACTCTTATCCTACATCAATCTCACTTGGTTGGAAAAAACTCAACCTCGAGTTTTGTACAGAGGTAGAAAGAAGGAATCCAAGTAAAAGGACAACTTCACTTCACGCCGCAAATGGAAAAACTGTAGGGCGTTCAACTTCTCCAAGAAAAGGAGCAATGCAATTAGCGGTTGTAGCTTCTTGCCAACTAGGAGTTCACTGGATATAAACAAATCAACATACTCACTTTCAAGTCTTGATATCTCTACATGATAAGTTTTTGGACACCAAGACCAAAAATCTCCAGAATGTGGCAATGTCTTGCATTCATCAATAGCACTTTGATACTCCTCATCCGCATTTTGGAACCCCGTGCCCTCCTTATTCGGACCTTCTTTAATTTTGTTCTCCTTGATTTGTGTAATTTCATCTATAGATGAGATAAGTTGTTGAATTGGGATACACGCATCCAATACCCTTCGACTAATAACTTGATGACTCCGATAGAGTATGGAAATAAGAAATTCCAGCAAGAGGTCATCCGCTTCAGTGAGAATACCCATGAGGATGGACTCTACGTATGCAAGAGTCATAGAAGAATGATCATCTTTAGGGGATGCTAACAGATGGTGGAAAATGTCCAAGACAAGGGCATCACATTCAAGATCTAACAGCACCGCATAAGACTTAACTCTAGACATGGATTCAAGTATGCGTGTCTCTTATGGCATGATTTGCCATCACTATTAGGTAGGGCTTCAAAAGATGACACAATGACTCGAAAGACTTTCTTAAATAGCTCATCTTCAAAAGGGGGATTCGGTGCTGTAATACGAATGAGCTCAGAAAGGCATAAAGCAAGAGAAATTTGCACATCAAAATCTGCTTGATTTGTAGGCACTTTAGAGATCAAAATTCCCTTTACAGGCACTAGCGCATCTGGTATGGATTTTGAAGGGTCTTGATATACTTGAGCCAAAAGGCTTTCAAGTTTTTCCAACAATTCAAGGAGGTTGTTGGAAGATGGCAGGGAAGTAAGCAATTCAGTTCCAACTTTGCATAGTTGATTTGGAAGATCTTGTTTCAATAACCATGCTAGTTTTAGTGATGTCATGACAATTTCATAAATCAGCAAGCAACAGAAGATGAGAGCAAATCTGGCAACCAACAGTAACAGGAAACAGCGGCAGAAGAATGGTAGAGTGGTCTTGGTGGCCAAATCAAAGCATTCCCTTTCAATTGGGATGGGGCTTAGTAGCGAAATGGAGAGGGAAGCGGAGAAATGATGTCAATTTTGGAGGAAATTGATGAATTGGTGGCGATTTTTAGGGTTAGGGTTCGCAGTTGGTGCCAAAACAATTGAAGCACGAAGTGTAGCAATTTAATTCAATTGTTTTAGGTTTTGGGACGAAATTTGGTGGGTAATGCAGCAATGAAATGGATTTAGGATGAATGTGAGGGTTTGGATGTGAATTTGGGGTCTAGGGTTTTGGATAGTTAGGGTTTTCAGGAAGAGGGATTGATAGGTTTCAGGTGAGCCGGCCGACGGTGATGGAGGCGAGGGTGGTGGTCAGGCGAGGCCGGTGGATCTGGTAGTGGTAGTGGTGGTGGGTGGTGGTGAGCGGTTGCACTAGGTGGCGGAATTGAGTGCCGGTGGTGTGCGGCTAGGGTTAGGATTTGCCAAATTTGAGAGTCGAGGCTTTCGACGAACGGCCGGTGGCAGTGGAGGTCCGGGGGGGTCGGCCTGATGTGGCGACCTCCGGGTGGTGATCGGTGGTTGTGGTGGCCAACGGGTGGGCAGCAAGGGTTAAGGTTTCTGGTTTAGCTTCTTTTTTTTGGGAGGGGGGGCTAAACGTGGAAGGAAAAAGGAAAAAGCGAAGGGCAGCTGCTAGGAATGAATAAGAAGTGATATTGAATTTAAGTGAAAGTTCTTGTGTGAATTTTCTCGGTGTAGGAATTGCTCTTAGAGTGTCCTACATTAATTATTTCCCTTTGTAGGAATTGCTCTTAGAACATCCTACATCAAGGAGTTTTCACTGTCAAATCTTATTATTTAAAGGCAAACTCCTCTCTTATTTTGTCTTCGCCATTCAGTCTAGTTCTTTGGGGTGGTTCCCCTGGAAAACTATTTGGAAAAGACTTTAGCTCCCTTAAAGGTGTCAGTTTTTGTGTGGAAAGCTTCACATGGCAGTATTTTGACATGTACTAATTTATAAAAGAAGGGAATTATCTTGGTGAATAGATGCTATGTGCAAAGAGGATTTAGATACGGCTGATCAACTATTGTTTCATTGTCAATTTGCAAGGGCTCTTTGGGAGTTAAACTATAGTTTCTTGGTGGTTTCTTCGGTTGTATGTGATTCTGTGAGGAATCATCTTTTGGCTTGGGATGGTGTTTTTGGGAGGGAAGTCAAAGACAAAAGTGTCTTATTCATCCCCCATGCAATGTTTTGGACTATTTGGCGAGAGAGAAACAAAAGAGTCTTTGAAGAAGAGGAGACGTCTCCTCAACGGATCAAAGATATTATTATCAAGACTCTTTTTTCCCAGGATAGTGGGAACTTTTGTCAATCTTCTTTTAATGTAATTGATTTTGTAGATAGGTTCCATCTTGGTCGCACATAACCCCTTTGTAGGATGCCTGCTTGCATTCATTTTTCATATTTTATTTATATATTCTGTACTCCTTTTCCTTATCTAAAGAGGGGGGGGGATTTCAGAACATTAAGGTTGCAAGGAATGGGCATGCGCCCATGTTTTGAATTAAGAAAACTTTGGAATAACAAATTATCACTTGGACACCTCAAAACCATCGTCATTGTCGCTGTTGCTCCCAGAGGTTCTTCTTTTCACCCGCCTATCTTCTTCTCTGCTTGGAGCCACCTGCAGCATTGTTTAAAGTCAACATAAATATGAAAGTCAACACTTTAACTATTAATCTGGCAGCTTACTGTTACAAAGAAAACTGAATCAATCAGTAAAAGAATGAACACTATGCCTCATTATCTTCATCCTTGTCCTGATTTGCACTCTTTCTCCTGAAACGTTTCTTGTTAGAATCCAGAAGTTGGTAAATTTTCTGCTTCCTTGCCAACATTGCTGCCTCCGTTTCTTGTTTTTGATAAAGCTGGCAACAAAGAAACAATAAATTCTTAACAACTTCTCAGGTAAAACTGGACCATGTCCTTTCCCTTAAAGTAAATTGAAAAAATAAAAAACATATCCCAATGCTTAACCTTAAAGCAAAGCTATGAAAGTCGACACAGACAGAGAGAAAAACATAAAGGAATTTGGCTCCAAAACTAACAATATATACAATAGTATATATTGTCCATTTTTTTGTTACATCCTCAAGATGTTGCATTCTAGAAATTTTGGAAGAGGAAAATAATTTCATACAGCTTCACCAACTTCACCCAGGAAGGCGAAAAGACTAGGGGACATCCATCCACAAATCAAGAGTAAGAGGGGGGTGGTCATGTTCCCATCATGCCGCAGATTATGGGGCCAAAAGCATTTGTATGGCTACACAGGTATTGTGTTTGCCACAAGGCTATATACACAGAACCCATATTCCAGAGGATCACGTCATTCGACTCATTCCTCTCCAAGCACAGCACAAACAAAATAGCCAAACAGGAAAACCTTTAGGGGAAGTTCAACCCCTCACCCAGAACCTTAGTTCAAAAAAGCCCGCCTGAGGCACGCCTATGCGCGCCTCAGTATAACGTTACTAGGTTAGCGCCTCGGAGGGGATGAGATACGCCTTAATGATGCAAGGCTATGTATTCCCCATTTTTCTTCTTTTTCTTAGCCTTGCCTTTACCTTTTTTCTTCTTTTCCTTACTTGGGAGCTTAAAGGTGAGCTATGCTTGTACGGTAAATGTGTGCATTGGGGAATTACAATGACATGATAACAAATCTTAAGGTCATTTGTGGTTTTAGTAGTTATATTGATGGCTAATCACTTTTTAATGCATTTATCTAACTTGTTTCCGCAAAATATTCTTTGTAAAATGTGAAAGACTTGCAAAATTTTTTGCATAGAAGTGCTTTCACCTCGTGCCTTGCACTTTGCACTTTGAGACCCTATGCGTCTTAGTGCGGCTTGCGCCTTTTGAACCTAAGCTCAGAACAAACCCAACATAGCGACCTGGAAGAGTCAAAATCAAAGCCATGCATACAGGCCATGTTCATACTACCCAAAAAAAGTTTTTTCCAGCTCCACAAAAACAAGTGGTTACCGGTCTCTCCCTTATCATAACACAATCGCACAAACCACATATAGGATATCAGGAGGCAACATTGTCGGGAAATTTTCAGTTATGCTTCTAATGGATTACATCTTGATGAAGCATCTTCTAGCTCCTACGTGTTCAATCCATAAAATAAGATGCTATTCAAATCAAGGGTTATTTTTAACAAGTTCACCTCCTCCCCTTCCAAAAGAAAATTAAATAGCATAATAGAAAGGCAAAACCAGCAAAGGCAGAAGAGTCACTAGAAGCACTTAGGTTGTCGGCACAAAATCACATAAAATTCTATAAAGAACTCACATTGACTCCACCACTCTTCCGAGGAAACCGAGCAATCTCTTTCGCAAAAGCTCGAGTTTCACCGGAGGATGACAAGCCAAACTCCACAAGCGTCCCAACAACGTCAGCAGGTGAAGAAGCTAGCTTAGCTGCAAAAGGAACCACCAAAAATCAACCCAAAAAAAACCCAACATTAAATTCCCAAAACCCATCTCAGCCACAACCACCAAAAAACAAAAACAAAAAAAATAGTGCTTGACTGTAAGCAAATTCAACACTTACTCAAGCTAATGACATACTGGACAACTGTAGACTGAGAATACCCAAGCAAAGACATCAATTTGTCGGAAATCCATAATTTTAAATTTGCTTCACTGCCCATTGGAGCAGAGACACCGCTACAATTGAATCACAGAAATAGATTTTAAAAAGCAATGTAAATGACAAGCTGAAAATCGAAGTGTTATAACATCGTATGAGTGAGTTTGACGAAGTAACGAAGAAATCACTGAAAAGCAACTCTACAATTAGGGCATCTAAAACCGAGGAGAAGGGCGAAGTGAAGCTAGTATAAGTAATTAAACGCCAAATAATTAATAAATTGACAAATAATGGCTAAAATTATAAGTAGTTACCTAGAATTCTTGAAGTAGTTAGGGTTAGTGCCTTTTCCTTTTCGTCGTGGAGTGGAGTACCGAGGGCGGAGGGCGGCGGCTGCGACAGTATGGCGTATGTGGCCGGTGAGCACGGAGGGCGGCAGGGCGGCGACTTGGATTGTGTGGTGGCGGAGTGGTGGCCGTGGCGGTAACTGTGGTGGCAGAAGTGGCGGGGCGATTTGGATGTACGACTGCCTATACAAGAAGCCAAGAACGATCAAAGAGGGAGGAAGGGAAGAGGGATGACTCGAAAAAGGGGATTACACCCAAAAAAACACAAAGAAAGGATGGTTTGAGCGAAAAATAAATTTTGGGGTTCATCGGACAACCGACCTTAGGCATAATGGCAAGAAATCAACAATACAAATCACAACCTCACAAGCATAGGCAACAGGTCTGGTTATATCTGATACAGGCTAGCTACCAGTCACATTGGATTAAAGTTGGCTCGTTAGTAAAGCATATCAAGTTTAGCTTGTATGTATGTAAACAAGTTAAGTGGGCCAATTTAGGTTGTTTGTTTTTAAACTAAAAGTTAAGTGGGCCAACTTAGGTTGCTTGTGTTTTAAACTGTTTTAAAAATAGAACAACTTTATATATAAAAAAAATCTTCATTTAACAATCATTATCGCACATAAATTGTTTGTGATACACTCCACCAAAGTTTATTACATAAGTAAGCTAAGAAAGTCGTACCAAAAAAAAAGTAAACCAACAAAATTGAAAGATTAGATCGTGATGGCCAACTCTCTCCTACTTATTATTGACCTAATTTTAAATTTGTTGACTTTTTAATCCAACAAGAACTTGGGCTATTAAGCTTGCCAACTTGCGTGTCAAACAATAATGTAAATGCTTTGTCATTTAATGGCAAAAATTGTTGCTCATAGTGCTCTCAAAATTTTGGGTTCAGTTCAATTCGGGTTCAAACAATTCAAAAACTTGGACAAAAACATCATGGATCTATCGGAGTTGCAAATTCAAACGTTCTAACAGGGCTTGAACTCAATTTTCGGAATGTCCAAATTTATGATTTAAACTTTTCATAATTTGACCGAAACTATGCATATGACCTAACCCGAACCCAAATTTTTAATGTTTGAACCTAATTGTCTGAAATTTTGATCGCAAATTTAGGAGATCTTGGTTCGAAAATATTCTTAAATCCAATTGTCCAAATGTTTGAACCATGATTTTTCAAATGTCCAAATTTGTCCATACTTAGGATTTGTATAACCCATACATGAATTGTGAAACTCGAACCTTACCCAAATTTCAATTAAGATAGAAACAATTATACGAATTTTAAATTCGAACAAAAATTTCATACCCTTTTTTGAGTCGGACGGATTTTTGCCAACACTAATTACTAAAATGGACGGAACATTTAATTCATATATCCTCATCTAGATAGTCACCAGAGACATTCCTAAGAATTTCAGATACAAGGGTAAAAGCCCACCTACGAAAGGGTACATGATTACACTTTGGTTTCTTTTCCCACACTTTAGTTTCTTGTGAAGAGATTAGGCTATAATTGTACTGTATGTGCACATATAGGAAGATTATAAAATGTTGTACTTTTATTTAATTACTGTATTTATATAGGATGTGTACATATAGAAAAAGGTGCCTCGTAAAATATTGTTCTTAATATTGTATTTGTAAAATCATAGGGATGCTGATACACTGGTTACAACTTACCATGCATTTGAAAAGTGTAGTACAACATAAGCGCCCGTATAGTTGATGCATCCTTTATCATATACCACACAATACAACACTCTTATTTTAGTGTAATTGTTATAGTTGGACTTTTTATTAAAAATAGATGAGTTATTTTCATTGATTAGAATAGATATTTTAAATTCAATGGACGAACAAATCTTACTGTTTTTATATTTTTATATTGGATTGCCTCATAAGATCTTTTTTTTTTAAGTTGGGTAAAAAGTTAATCTTAGAATGATGGATAAAAAAGGTGACCTAAATGGATACAACTTGCTTCTATACTTTACAAGTTCTATACTTCTACAAACACCTAATAACCTTAAAGTTAAAAAATCACACCTAATTCGATGCTAGAGTACAACAATAGATCAAAACTCTACCACCAATATTAACAAACATTTCACTAAGGTAGTGTTTGGTTGGGGGTAAAATGATTTTTCTAATTTCCATTGTTTAGCACAATAGTGATAACTATTTTCCAAAGAAAATAATTTTTCCTCAATAGAGGAAAATGGATTTCTTTTTCAGAAGATAGGAAGTTGATTTTCTCATTTCAACTCTTTGAGGACATGGTCAACTGAAATTTAGGCGCAAAATTTGATTTCAACCATTTGAAATGAAACATGACCATCTGATGCGTAAGATTAAAATAAACTCAAATCCAGATTTTAAGCTCAAATTACTTTCAGTTGATCAATATTTATCTCTGCCACGATAATTTAATTGATATTTTTTGCAACTAAAAAATTCAGTTGATTCGCAACTAGACCAATTTCACGGTTTGGATCAGAAATTGATCACCGGATAGAAAAGATAAAGGCAACCTCAATTTCAATTTTTGAACTCTACATTCTTTCATTTGGTCAACATTTTTTCCACCTCGATAATTCCATTGATATTTTCCGCCACTTAAACAATGCAATCAATATTTTTCATCACTAAAATAATTTCAACTATTTGGATCCAAACTTGATCATGGGATAGGAAAAATTAAGATAGGCTCAAATACAAATTTTGAGCACGATATTCCTTCATTTGGTCAACATTTTTCTCCGCGACGATAATTTAATCGATATTTTTCATCACTTAGACAATTCAGTTGATGTTTTCCGTCACTAAACCAATTTCGACGGTTTAGATCGAAATTTCGTTATGCGATAGAAAATATTCAAAAAAAGCTCAAAGATGAAGTTTAAGCTCAATATTCACTCATCCGGTCAACATTTATCTCTGCTACGATCATTCAATCGATATTTTTTGTCACTTAAACAATTCAGTTGGCATTTCCCTTTGTTCCATGGAAAATGATTTTTCTTGTACCAAACGATGGAAAACATGGCATGAAAATCAATTTTTCTTAAAAAAATATTTTTTATGGAAAATGATTTTACGTAAATACCATTTTTCTTCAAACCAGGCACTACCTAGGTACTTGTGGCAACACCAACTTAAACAAAACTTGACTTGGGCATTTGCCAAATGCTCCTTATAGAACCTTCCATATTATCACTATAAGGGATGAAGCTGCACGAATTGGCACCCACAATAGGTCAATTATTATGCAACTCCAATGCACAAGCCATGCCACCTCTAACAAATTAAACTAACATTTTAGACTAACAATGCTCACTCATATTTTGTTGTAACATATCTCCTAATGTTTGTTCGATTCATCTCCTGAGTAGGGACCCCCGCTTTCTTTGCAAAATCAATAAGATATGCTGCATTTGTGGAATTATAAAAACTTTGTGGATTGTTCACACTGGATTTCGTTGGTGTCTTTAACAATTGGTACTCCTTAATGGCTTTGCCAAAATCACATCACTTTTTTGCTATTTGAGATGGCGTAGAAATTTTGGAGGTCACATTGTATTTTTCAAGATTGACATGACAACACCTCTTCGTTGCCGCTAATTTTGCTTTCTCCTCTCTTTTTTCATAGCATCAGATTTTTAAAACATAGGAATTTTTATCTTCCAAAATTTGAAGGGAACTTCGAACTTGAGATAGAGCGAAGGGGTTTGTATTATCTAACTTTGAGTCATTAGGTCTCTGAAACTATAAATCGTCATTTTAGGCTACTGGGATCGATGCTTGAACGACACTATGCCCAAGCTTCTATGATAGGCCAAACAATAAAGTGGTTTTATGCACACCCTTTTCAATAATGGTGGCTATCTTATGGGTAATGTATATCATACACCTAGGAGTATGTATTGTCACTACTGCCACCAACATTAAATATTGGGAGAACAAGTGGTTCCTCGATTAAACTGATGGGAAGAACTCGAGTTTTGATATTTATAATCCCAAATGCAAGGTTTATCGTCGAGTACTAGGGGTGTCATCTACAAGGAGTTGGGTTTCAAGTACCGAGATTGGCTCGAGTGGTTCGATCAAGGCTAAGTGAAAGGGAAAGAAATGCAAGCTAAATTAAGCTAATAAACACAAGAAAAGAGGCTTGGAGTCATGATTTTACCAATTGGCGAACCAACTAATTGAGACGAGTCCTAACCTACCCAAACTATTCAGAAAACTAGAGATGATCGGTTGCGTCATCGAAGACCACCCAAGTCCTCTCTCTAGGGTCATGAGCCAGTCTAATTAGTCTAACCGTTTATTTTCATGGGGTTAGCCCAATTGGGCCACAAAGTTAGCAACCCTTGAGCCCAGCTAGGATCGGGACTATTTTCATGTCCCGAACCCGACTATCCCCTCTCCCACACTAGCTAATTGACCTCACCTGCAATACCCCTAATCCCTAATGCCTGATTACTCTAGCATAATTACTTATTTCTTTATGGTTGCAGCAAAAGTCTTTTTGTAGGAAGCATTACCGCTGTTCCATAACATAACAAAGTTATCTGGAACTAACTGTAACACTATGATACTCACACAGTTACCTAATTTACTAAACCTTGAAAACAGAACACACAGTTGACAACTTTTTTAGCCGTAGTACTCATGGTAACTTAGCGTACAACTACTAAGCAACAACAGTTCCAAAGTCCAAAAGAATATACAATTAGCAAGTCCCCATGGTGCTAGCTTTAGATCACTGTGAGCACTGGCTATCTAACATTCAGCAAAACTGTGACTCTCGCTCATTTCTCACTTCCTTCTGGCTTCTCAAGAGGAGGGTTGTTTGTTGATCTCTTACCTAAAATAGAAAACATAAAAACGTTTGAATAATGAGCCTAAGCTCAGCACATACATTCCTATGCGGCAAAATAAAATTTGCATTCAGTTAGCTGGGTGCTCATATTTCGAAACATTTTGTTTTGCAAACAGAAGATAGAGAATGTACTTGTAAAGTTGATTTGCTGGTCATTATTAGGAAGTGGACCCTGATTGACGTCTGAAGCGATCTTAATATAGACGCACACCTCTCAGGCCAATTGGGAAGCCGAGTTGAAGCGGCGCAAGTAAATTAAAGGGTATAAGCCCTGATGATTGATAGTTAATTGGGCCATCTGCTTAGGTGATAAAAGATTGCATAAAATGATTCATTATATGAACATTATATTGTTTTTTTAATAGTTTGAGAAACATGTGAGTTTTCGAAGAGCACAAGCAATTATGAACCTGGTCTTTGAAATCTCTCTCATTTTGTTGAGAAATGTTCGTTGGCAACTTGAAATAGCAGAGGTGGCCCTGCTTCGGCTCCAAATGCGTATTTTCACGATTAGTGCGAGTTCAAGAAGTTTTATTAAATTTTCTAACTTAAAAAGTAATTCGATATCTTTGGCTCTTCTTTTTAAATATTAACATACCCATTATTAGTAACTTAACTTAATTCTATTTCATTTTGTTTGGGTTATTTCTTTTAATACTGTTGACACTCGTATTATTAACATTATAATTGTGTGATGACATAACTCATCTCGTTTTTATTAATTTCGACGTTATTATTGTTATTACTATCATTATAATCGTTGCGAATCTCTTGTAAACGACAGAAGCTCGTCAATAACAATATTTTTGTCACACTCGTTAATAATAATGTTATTACTATTCTCATTGTCATTATTACTGTTATTGTTATTATTATTGTTATTATTATTGTTGTTGTTGTTGTTGTTGTTGTCGGCATCGACGTCTTTTTAATAGTCATATTATTGCTAGCTGCCATTGGGATTTAGTTTATTTAATCACAATTCAGTTTATGATGACGCCATGTGCTTGATTTCGGGTCCAAGTCGAGAGATCTTTGTCCCATCTTCCTCTCTAGCCGCAAACGTGTGGGTAGTATTTGGCTTATCCACAATTGTTAGGCTTATTAGCAATTTGAGAACAAAACACAAGTCTTGCCAATACCTTAATTACATCACAATTATCACCTAGGTTTGCATAATTAACTGATTGAGGTCCCCAAAGTAATTCCCAAATTCACATTAACAATAACCGACAATTTAATTCTCAAATTTATATTAAAAATAATCTTCAAATTAATTCAAGACAACACCTTTCCCTCCATGCTTTTTATCTCTCGTCACGTCGCTCCCAATGACTATCTTTAATCTAAACTTTATTAGTTAACATTTCACTACTTTTAAATTAGGCCGCCAACTCATATGCGCCCAATAATTTTTCAATTCCCCTAAAGTGAATTTATTTCCCACATTTCTTCCTTCTCATCGTGAGTCTCAAAATCATTAACATCACTAGTCAAAAACACCACTTTAACATTCCAATCTTGTAAATTAATTTAACCCCACACTTATTTCATAGAGTTTCAAAACATTAAAGGGTGTTATATTTTCCTCATTCCTTCTTCTCCAGCCTCACTTGGCACCAAGCTTATAGGCACCACCCCACAAAAACATCATACCCACATATATACCTCATTATTTTCATTCAACTACCGTTAAAATTTTCCTAAATACCATTAAATCAACACAACAAAGTTCAATTCCATCCAACTCACAAGCCCTAATAATCAACTCATGACCATAACACACCCATCCAATATACATAATTTTAACACTAAATTCTCATTAATTTCATTCAAGTATTCATTATAATTAACTTAAAATCACTAAATCAACCACAATTAAGTTTATATTCTTCTTCAAATCACAAACCCTAAAACTCTCATATCCATAGCAATGTTACCAATGCATCCAAATAAAGGTACTTTACTAATTTTCTTCCAAACACTTATTAAAATCAACTTAATCACCATTGAATCAATATAACAAACTAATATTCATCTTCAACCTCCAACCCACACACCATGTTCACCTCCAACCTCAAATACTCAACACAATCAAAACATCAAATAAAACCAAGGAAATTACAAATTAATATTCACCAAAGTCAATTACATCACAACTACCAAACTTTCAGCCATAAAACAATTAAACCCAATTTAAGAGAGATTGGGGCTTAACCTTTTACACCCACTTGAGCACTCGAAGAAGATGAAGGCGGAGGCGACGGTGACAGGTGGCGGGTTGGCGGCAACCTGGCGACGTCTAACGGCCGGGTAAGCGGTGATGAGTGACCGACATGGCTGGGCAGCTGGTGAACAAAGGAGGGGGGTCTTTTGTGTGCTGGGAAGGGCGGTTCTCGGAGGGGTTCGTGAAAGGGGGGTGGGGTCTATGAGTTTTTTTATTTTTATTTTTTTGTTTCCCTTTTTTTGTTAATTAAAGTTAGATTTCTTTTTTGGTTGTAAATTGATTCTTATCAGCTCCTTTTTTTCCCCTAATGCATATATGTATTTTTGGGTATGTTTTCGTGACTAAGCATTAGTGAGTTAAATTTTACACCATTCGGGTGTAAAATTTGAAAGAGGAAATCTTTCTTTTTTCAGCTATTACTTCTTTTGCTCTTTTAATTATATCTTAACTTATTATTATCGCATTATTGCTTTGTTTATTTATATAGATGATTATTATTATATATTTCTTCCTAAAAATTACCCATTGAATAATTAGACTAATTTTATTTAGTTATCATTCAAATCTTTATTAATTTTCAAATGGGTTATTTGGATGCATAATGAAATTCGTTTTAAGATCACTCTGTCGTTTCAACATGCAATGCACATATACATATATTATAAGTATACAAAATGCTAAATTGAAATGTGGTGCCAACTTAATTAATTTGTGATTAAGATAACTCGAGGTAATTAGCATAAATTTTAAGTTTGTGCCGTTACATCACCTATCGACATAAGTCAATCACATAAAAACATAAATGAAAGCTCTCTCAAGCATTTCATCGAACATTTGGTGGGCATGAGATAAAACTCTAAGTTCCAAGCATAAGTTGTTGTGTTTAGGCCAAGTCCAAGACTAATTAGTCATCAAAAGGCTAATCACAATCCAAGCTCAAAAAATCTAACTGCTATTCATCACAAAAAAAACCATGAAATCAAACCACAACTAAACTAGCAAGCATGAAAAACAAACATGAATTAGAGAGGAGAAAGAATGAAACTAATCTAATTTAACAAACTAGTTAAACATGGATTAACAAGAAAAACAAGACATTTAAACCAAACAGAGTCAAACACAAAAACTGAACTAACAAAATCTAAACAAGAACAAAATATGAAAGAGAAACACACACACACACACAGAGAGGAGAAAACTTAGGCTTGATTGGTTTGAATGAAAATCTTCAATCTTGAATCCAAACAACTAAAATACAATCCAATCTCCTAACCTCACTCTCTTATTGGGGTTTTTATTGACTAAAACTTAACCTCAAACTAGCCCAATAATCGCCGAAAGAACCCCCAAAAAGTCCCGAAGCAAGCCCTTCAAAAGGAATCAAGTTAAGCTAGGAAACTGCGCACGGGAGGCCGGTATGGTGGCACAGGTGGCACGACCGTGCCACTTTTTAGGCCGTGCGTCGCCTTACTACTTTTTTTTCTTTTTTCCTTCCTTTTTTGCTCCTTTTCGCGTCACTTACTCGGTTGAACTTATTACCTACAAAAGTAAATAAAACATGTAAAAATTTTAAAGATTATGTTATTATACAAGCTAAAATTAGATGAAAAATGCATATAAAATGCGACAATTTAGCACTAAACGGTATGAACATAAACAAACCTCATCAGCATGTGCTAATAAATATTAGACCCTTTGATCCATTGAGGGCTCTTTGTGCTAAAATCCTCTTGTCTTCATGTGACTTCAAGCTTGAATCAATATTGCTGCTTAACTTCTACTTGTTTCTCATTTCTATGTGTGTTGTTGGATATATATATATATATATATATATATATATATTCTAACTAAACATAA
>JACYFF010010365.1:9596787-9614534 GCA_017589665.1 Selenicereus undatus | reverse complement strand
TATATATATATATATATATATATATATATATATATATATATATATATTATTTCGTTCAAACTTATATCGCAAACTTGTGCTTGCCTGCCCCCTCCTTGTTTCAACCGATCGCGGGTTCGATTCTTACTAGTTGCCCCTTGTATGTTTTTTTTTTTAGTTTTGGAACTTTATTTGATTTCCTTGTCCACTACTTAATTACTCGACTGCCAGACCCAACTCTCTGTTGCTCGCAACTCACGTCAGCCAGCCCCTGCCCACTCCCTCTCTGACTCTCTGACTCTGAGGTTAGCCGCCAGGCCT
This sequence comes from Selenicereus undatus, assembly GCA_017589665.1. Lineage (NCBI taxonomy): Eukaryota > Viridiplantae > Streptophyta > Magnoliopsida > Caryophyllales > Cactaceae > Selenicereus > Selenicereus undatus. The sequence goes on along the minus strand of JACYFF010010365.1, from coordinate 9,614,234 downwards.
GCCTCCACACTTCCTCAGCTCTCCTCCTAACTCTTAAATCTCAACCCCCAATTTGAGGTAATTCTCAAAAATACTCAATTTTTGTTTTAAATTTTGTTATTTTGTAAATAATTATGTTTATTTTACTAATTATAGTTAGATTTGTGTTAAATAATTAATTAACTTAGTGAATTACTCATGATTCATGAATTGAAAAATAAGAATTTTAATCTAATTGTCTTCTTGGTTGAAGATTTAAAATTAGGCTAATTTTGTTTGTAATTACTTCCTTGTTTATGTTTAGTTTACTAATTTTTATTGAATTTGTGTCGAATAAGTAGTTAACTTAGAGATTTACTCATCAATTAAAAAATTAGGTTTTACCTGTCTTGATTGAGAATTTAGAAATTAAAATTGGGATAATTAGTTGGTTGTTGTTTGTTTATTTGTGTTAAATTTATTGACTTTAGGCAGATTTGTGTTTGTTTATGATAAACACAAACTACTCTAATTCTAATTCCTAAATTTTCAATCAACAAAGGCAAAATCTAATTTTGTAAATAATTATGTTTATGATTTACTAAAAACCATGAACCTAATCTCGCACCCCTTTGGGTTAAATCTCGCCCCCCCTTGGGTTAAATCCTGGCTCCGCCCCTGCTTCATCACCATGTTCATCCTCAACCTCAAGCTTTCCACACAAATCAAAACATCAATTAAAGCCAAAGAAATTACAAATTAATAATCCAAAAACTAAATTCATCACTATCCACAAAAATTCAAGCATAATCCAATCAAACCCAATTAAGAGGGGTTAGGGTTTCACGCCTTTCACACCAAATTAGAGCAAAGCAATGGAAGGAGAGAGGAGGTCATGCCTGTTGCGGCTGATTGTTGGTGTCTGGGTGACGGGTGGTGGGCCGGGACGACGAGCAACAGCCGGCGGAGACAGAACAGTGCTGGCGAAGAGGGGACGCTCGGGCTGACGTGTGTCTGTACCAGCAGTCAGAAGAAGACCAGAGGGGTTAGGCTTTGGGGTGGCCGGCGGAGGCGCTGGCAGCAATGGCGAACAGCACGACGAGCAGCGACGGTCAGCGGGCTTGGACAGAGCAAAGGAGAGGAATGGGGTTGCGTATGTCGGGGGTGTGAGGAGAAGGCAGAGTAGATTTGTTTTTTTTTTTTGTGGCTTTTGGCTTGTTTTGTGTGTGCTTATGTCGGTTCTCCTCTTTTTTTCTTTTTTTTTCCCATAATTATACTGATTATCCTCTCTTATTATGATTACTGTTTTTGTCTTATTATATTTTATTTTTCCATACATTACACACACACATATATATATATATAATTGAATTAATATAAAATATTTTGGCTAAATTAATAAATGAAGTTGCACATCTTTTGGGTGCAAACTTTTGGGCATGAATTTTCATTTTGATTATTACTTCACTCTAAATATAACTTACCTTTTTATTATTATTACATTATTAATATATTTATCTGTATATTATTATTATTATTATTATTATTATTATTATTATTATTATTCAAATTAGCCTTTTTAATAGTTAGGCTAATTTTTATTTAGCGTTCATTCAAATGTTTATTGGCATTTGAAGGAATTATTCAGGTGTAACCAAAAATCCATTTCGAGACCATTTTGCTAATTCAACCTGCAATTGCATAAATATATATGCATATATATAAAATGCTAAATTGAAATGCAGCACCCAATTTGATTAACTTATAATTAAGATGATTCAAGGTAATTAGAATGAATATTAGATTCGAGTCGTTACATAGGCCTCCATCAAAAAAGATTCTATCTTCAATCTTCTATATTGACTCAGCAAAGATGTGGACTCTAAATTTTTTAAAGGATGAGAAGCGTGGATACACCATAAGGAAATTCCCAAATAGTTATGCTATTCTACTAAAATTCTTAAGACTCCATAATTAAATAGGTAGATCATAACAAGCTATCCAAATTTTGCGCAAATTGGGGACATCAAATTCCCCCCATGTTTTAATCTTCTTAAACCATGTTGTAAACCAATTCGGGTCCTCATTAAACATGAGCTACATACATTTTACATACTTAAATGTTCCCAAATATAAAGTATTCTTTAAGTGCCTCACTAGAATGTCATTTCTCCGTTCCATGGCAAAAAGATTTTGGATTTGCATTTAATATATACCATTCAACTATTCATCGACACGGCTTTGTGTTAGGCTTTCCATATTGACTTCTGACCTGATTCTCTTCACATGATTTTTTTCTCCTTCCCTTATGGAAAAGTAGTAAACTTATTGCCTTCATCGTTCTTTCTTGTATTGACTAACTTTTGGAGTATTGATGTTATTTGCCTTCAATCTGTTGAATGATGGTGTTGCTGTGTAATTTACTCCATTATGCCCTATCTTCCTATCGAATTTACCCTTATTTGCATACAACTTCTAAGAAAGCAACCAAGTTCTATTACTCTGTAAGCTTAGCTTGCGCTCTTTTTGCTTCTTCCCCTCTCTCATATTTCACAAATGCAAAACGTCATTTTGTCCCCCTTCTCATCTTCGTTGGCACAAAGACATACATCGCCTTAATTACCATGCATGGTTATTGAATAAATTCCCCAACGAATTGTTGTTTATGTACTAAGGTGAATTATCCATAAAAAGTGTGAATGACTGGTTCATAGGTTTCATCAAGTTGGCCCTTTTCATCTTTTTTTTTTTTTTGGGTGGGGGTAATTTTTTATTATTTTAAATTCATTTGATTTCCCCAACTTTTTGGAAGCAGTTGAAATTGCAACTAACATGTTCGTTGCCTCATATTATTTTTATTATTTTTTGGGGATGAATTTAGCAAGTAGTATATGTTACAGTAAAAGCTAATATTTCACGAGTTGAACAATGTTATAGTGAAACAAATTGCTTTTGTACGTAAATATTTAATGTAGAGTTTAAGATATATAATAACCAAATTTCTTAGGATATTTGATTGTAAATAATACAAAACTATAATGAAAATCTAATAATTTGTCTTTTACGTTAATCAAAATTACAACCATATCATATCATATATCATATATACATATAAAAGTGAATGGTATTCCATCAACCAAAAAAAATTGAATGGTATGAATGAGCTAATGTAGATTGACAAATTAAATGTCACATTATCATTGGTTATTTTTGTTTAAAAAAATATTTAATCCCAAGTGTCACAATAATAAAGATTGAATCCACTCTTTTAACGTTAAAACTTAAAATTAAAATACAATTTTACTATTAAATTTAGTTCATAATAAATATTTTTGAGAAGTCCATAATGTCTTTATTATATAGGGATTTAATACAAAAATTTAAAAGAAAAAAATATTTTTACTATTAAATTTAGTTATAATAAATAGTTTTAAGAAGTCAAACATGTCTTTACTATAAAATGATATAAAACAATAAAAGTATTAATAAATTATCATGATTAGTTTTTAGGTAGTACACATACATGAGTCACATGGTCAAAATGAAAGTCATAAATTCACTTTTCTATTTAACGCAACTGTATATAGATTATAGGTTCATGTTTATGCTAGTAATTTTCTTGGAATTTATGCAAAATCTAATATTGAAATCATGAATAAAGACTATTATAGTATGATGTGAAAAATGATAAATTATTATAATTTTATTTATATTTATTTTTAAATTTAATTTGTATCTATAAGTGTTGTGCATTATAATACATCTTAGATGTCAGCAATGATAAATTATTTTATTTTATATTATTAAATAAATATTTTCACATGGAATTCACCCTAGTATATACAGTGGTTATGGAAAATATTTAAAACTATAACTGAAACATTATGCAAATGGAATCGAAATATTGGGGTAATTGACAATTAATAAAAAAATAAAATAGAGTTGGATAACAAATAAAATTAACATCAAACTCAAGAACAACCAAGCAGAAAATAAAATAATAAGGGAATGAACATTACAATCTTAATAAATTATAATTCTACTTGGGAAGAATGAAAAGTCTAGTTTCAACTAATGATATAAGAAGAAATTGTCTACTTTTTTGAGTGGACTGTAATACAAGGTTACCTCTATGTCAGATTTATATATAGCAAAATTTTGAAATGGTTAATTCTGCAAGAATTAGTCATTACTAATTCTAACTAATGTAAAAGACCCCAAAAACAAATTGTGTAAATGACAGAATGATAGAAAGAACCGTTACAATTTTAAAGACTCATAATTTGAAGGTTAATTACGTTGATCCTTAAATTAACAATTTAAAATGAAAATTACAATTTTAATAATTGATAATTTAATATAGTTGTGCATGTATCATTAATATAAGTGGATATTAATTGTATAATAACTGCACAACTACTTAGAAAACAAAGCATATATCGTACTCCTAACAGTACGTGCTCTCATAAGTCACATCAGCGCCACATATTAAAATTTATCTATATGATAAATACACATTAAAAAAATATGTATACGTGATAAGTGGGAGTACTTCCAGATGTATGATATAAATTGCCTTTAGAAAAGAGCGATAAAAAAAAAGAGCGAAAAGAAAATAATTGAACCAATAGTAATGTGATATTTGGTAAGAGTATCTGATTTCACTTAACTAGTTTGGACCCGTGCTATGCACGGTGCATGTTAAAATGGACATTTCATGACATATACTATGCAAGTAATGAATCGATAGCCATTGTAGACATAATTAATATTATAGTTTAGGAAAGATGGTAGAATAATCAATGAAAAATATATGTGGATAGCATTCATATATAACCATTGGGATAAACAACTAAAAACCACATGACTTAGAAAAAGGTCCATAATAGTATGATAGAAATAGTAGATAGTGATTATGACAAAAGACACACTAAATAATATGATGAGCAACCAATCTATCACGCCAATGATGAAGAATCTACCTCCTTCTTTTATACATACAGAGGAAATAAAGTTTTAGAAATAATTTGAATGACAATGATGAGGTTGAAGTTTATATTTACACGTGATCTACCTGGTGTACCTAACATTGGTCTTTCGTAAGTAATAAACATCCTCTTCCCAATGAACTAGTGCAATAAAAGCGATAGGAACCTCTACTTCATAGTGACGTGGGGGCTCCATGACAAATACCCATGGTTGACCTATGTAATCATCTATAATCGCATAAAGCGATAGATAACTATATAGCTGTAGAAAATATTAACATAGGATAGTCAATAGTAAAAGAATAAACTGTGTTAACTATGATACGTAGAAAAAACTGTAATACCTGTGATACATACACATCTAACTGGGCAGTGGTCGTATGCAAAAGAATTCGATCATCCTCATAAAGAACAGTAAACTCTCTACAAAATGTATTATCTTGCAAAAGAACTCTGAAGATAACCCTATTTTTATTTTTATTTTCAATTTTTATTTTGTATTTTTAAATTTTTGTTTTTATTTTTATTTTTTGCTATTTTTTATTATTTTTTTATTTTCTGTTTTTATTTTTTATTTTTTTTATTATTTCTTGTTTTTAATTTTTGTTTTTGTTATTTTCAATTTTTAATTTTTAATTTTATATGTCCCCATTCTATAAGCCCTTCAATGGGTACTGTAAAGTCTGTAATTCCCTCAATGATTTATGTAATCCCCTCAATGGGGCCCCTATCTGTAAGCCCCTCAAGGGGTTGTGTAAGCCCTTCAATTGGGACCCTTTTCTGTAATCCCTTCAATGGTCGGGTGCATCCCGCACCCTCCATATCTAGCTGCCTATGCTCTAGAGGGTGGACGAACGTGGTGGTGCATTTTTTTAATTTTTTATGTTTTACAATTTTGTTTGTTTATTTATTTTTTATTTTGTATTTTGTATTTTTAACTTTTTTATTTTTTTATTTTCTTATTTTTGTTTTTTTTATTTCTAATTTTTTTTCATTTTTTATTGTTTAAGCTTTTACTTTTTATTTTTTATTTTTAAAAATTTTTTTTAGGGTTTTCAATTTCCTGTTCTATCCTTTTTTTAGTTTTGTTATTTTGTTATTTTTTTAAGTTTTTAATTGTGTTATTGTGTTATTGTTTTATTTTTTTATTTTATTATTTTTTTTGTAGTTACTTTTTCATTTTTCATTTTTTATTTTTTGAGATTTTTCGTAAGTTGCTTTTCATAGGTCATTTTTTGGGAATAAAAAATTTAAAAAATTAAAAATATATACAAACAATAAAAGAAAAAAAACAAAAAAGAATAAAATAAAAATAAGAAAATATAAAACAATAAAAAATGTGAAAATAAAAAATAAAAAAATGGGAAAACCAAAAATAAAGAAATGAAAATCAAAAATAAAAATAAAAATTAAAAATTTTAAAAATTAAAATTACAAAATAGAAAAATCAAAATTAGAAAATAAAAAATAAGAAGGAAAAATAAAAAATAAAAAAGTAAAAAAGTAAAAAGTAAAACGTAAAAAAATAAAAATAAAGAAATAAAAAAAAATAGGAACTACAAAATAAAAATTTTAAATTTGGCAAAATATAAAATACAAAATAGAAAATTAAAATAAAATAAAAAATGAAAAAAATCAAACAATAAAAGAACAGAGCCTACTTTAGCCCACTTCAACCTACTTCACCCTTTTACCCACCCAATTTATCCACGAAAAGAACAGAGCCTTAGTAACATGTTTTTCCCTTATATGGTGTGTTATTATGAAGTATAGATTTGGGAAGTATAATTATGTTATTTACATCATAAATATTGTGATAATGTGTGTAGTAACCACTGCATAACGTGGAATCAAAACAAAAAAATGATATGCGAACATAATGAGTATGGTAATACTACAAATTAACCTCCACTAATATGAATATGAAGGGCAAGTTTGCGAACGAAACCTACAACTGAAGAATATCCAGTAAGAATGAATGTTTTTTCCATCAATAATTGAAAGTAGTACTTACTACCACAAACTTGTCATCGTTGTAAAAAATAACTCTACAATCATATTTACATTATTTTGTCATATTTGAATTTTTTAAATTAGAATTGAATTACGTTGATTAGAATACAATTTATTCAGGTTGTATTTAGTGCAACAGAAAACTAATTGCTGGTTATATTGATTAGAATACAATTTCTCTTATTTGAATTTTGAAACAATAACATAAACCAATACAGTTTATCTTATTTGAATTTTTAAAAAATAACCCTACAATCATATTCATGTTGATTACAATACAATTTTTTCACATTATTTTTAAAATACCATCGAATTCATGCAGTACGGAAAATAAATATGGAGAAAATTTAGAGGATTGTTGGATTATTTGTGTTCAATTTTTTCGAAATTTGAATTGTTCACGTCTAACAATCCCTAATGCAGAGGTGACTCATGTACTCATACAATGTTGGGGGAAACGCGTTCGTTATTATTGTTGGACAAATTTTTTTGGCAAAGTATTGGAACTTTAGTCGAATGTAAACTACTACAGATGCAATTGTAATGGAGAGATGACCAAATTAAGTGCATGTGGTCCATGGCTTGTGTCAACCTTCATGGATATATATCATATGCATTGCAATAGTGACAATGAAGGTGTGTTTAATTTGTAATTAATCAAAAAAGGGAGAAAAGAATGGTCCAACGAAATCCACCATCAACTTGTGAACGTTAGTTTGCCAATTTTCTGAAATGATGTTGATATTCAAAAGGATGAGGTTATTAAAATAAGTTACATTTTCAATTATCGAAAAGTAAACTTTGGAAAATGTAATTAGTTACATGTCTTTCCAATTTGGAATTTAACTTGGCAAAAAATGCCAAGATCATATCCAGGAGGTCATTCGTTGCAGATTAGCATTGACATTGACAGAGTCACCACTAATCAATAATAGGAATAGGAATGCAAGAAAAAGTCAATGAAGCACCTTGGGTGCCAAATCCAAAAATAATATGTTCTCATAATATATAATATTCTGCTAGACTGCTAGTAAGTCCAAACACCAGAATATGCATAAATGCAATAATAAGTCAAAATATGTCTACCTCGCAAGATCAGCCCGCTTGCAAAATATGTGTTTAATAATCCAGTTGATTAGTTGCGTACAGTGCAGGAGATGGAAGAGGAGGTTGTAAGATATGTGTGAGATTGGAGGTAATTGAAAATATTGGCAGAATAAAAACAGTGCAATATGAGGGAAAAACGTGAGCAGGGAGCAGTTAGGTATTTGTGAGTGGGTAGGGGCCGACGTGGGGGGAAGAGTTTGTGGGTGTATAGAAGTCTTGTGGATATAATTTCAGAGTTAGTTTTGGGGAGAAAAAAAAAGTAAATTGACATTGGTATTATGTTCAACCCCTTAAAAACCAAATTAAAAAACATCACTATGTTAATACCCAGTAAACCTCTCAATAGAACACCCAAAACCCACAAAATTCTCACCAAATCATATCATAACCGAGTCAGGTTTTTTTAAAAAAAATAAAAGGTAACATAAAAGAGAGATTGTGCAATATATCTGGAAATGCCAAACGACATATCTGGATTCAATCCTCATATCTGAGGCTTATTTCTCTTCACCTTCAATTGAAAGGATTTGTGCAAAACTGAGTAAGATTTTTTTCTTCTCCTTCAATTGGAACGACTTGTGCAAAACACAGTTAGATTTTTTTAAAAAAATCCGATCTAAATTAAAAGAGTGATTGCTCTACTTACATTAACCGGGGGGGATGATAGCACATATTGTCTACAATTATGTTATGAGTACCTTTTCATGTGAGTCAATCAATCCCCATATTTCATACCATATGAAGAGAGAGAGAGAGGAGCAGTGTAAAAAATATCACTACGTTAATAACCAGTAAACCTCTCAATAGAACACCCACAACCCACAAAATTCTCATGCCAAAATACCCAGTAAACCTCTCAGATCTAGATTCACCGGCGCTGACGAACGTGCCGGTGACGGCGACGGCAGCGACGACTACTCCGCCCTCCCCTTCACTAGCACCGCCAGATTCGCCAGATTCAACTTCAAATCCACCGTTTGGTTGCCCCCTCTTCGATTACACCAACGCATCTTCAATGACTTTAATAACCTGTAAAACACAACCAAATGTCAAAATTGAAAAACAGAGACTTACAGGGGAGATTAATAGTGGGTAGAAGCTAGGAAGAGAAATTTGAAAGAGGGTTAGGGGAGGTCATCTTTCTCCTTCTCCTCCACCATTGCCATATTCGGTTCTTCAATGGACATAATGATTTACTTATTTTTTGTTGAAAACCAACCCAAACAAACACAGGGGAAGAACATGACACACACTGGAGAAGAGAGAGAGGGAGGAGCAGCGTTGAGAGGCAGAGAAGGTGTCTGGAAAATTCTAGGGCTTTTCAGACCCAAATGCGTGGGGAGTTATTTTAGGGGGAGAGAGAAGTGGACGCTGGGCAGTTTTTTGTTAAGATGGAGTAATTGATTGCGTGGGATGGAGTAAGGTAAAGGAATACAACTATCTAGATATTTTGGGAGAGAGATTAAAGTAAATCAATGGCTGTTATTTATTAATCATTTAATCCAACGGTTTGAAAGCGGGATCCACACTGGGAGTTTGTTGTTGTTGTTGTTTAATCCAACGGTTGAAAAGTTCAAGTTAATGAGAATTAAGGAAATAGTAGTTATTAAAACTTTACTATTATGTATTATATAGATATAGATATAGATATAGATATAGATTATGTATATAATTATATAGGTGTTTGTGTTGAAATGGCATTGGAGATATCATATTTAGCTTTTAGCGATGCTACTTATCAATCAATACATTATACATGCACCTGTGTTTACCCTATATCATATCAAATTATAGTTCTAGGTGTGGCTTCATGGAAACTTCTCTCTTTATTATATATCGCTTGTGTAAACTAGTACCACCTAGCTTTGAGCACACCCCCCCCCCCAAAAAAAAACACACACACCACAGGCGGAGTTAGAATTCAAAGCAAGGGGGACGAGAATTTTTGAGAGTTATCTTCAATTGGGATTTGGGACTTAAGAGTTAGAAGGAGCGCTGAGGAGGAGTGGAAGCGGCTACCGACACAAGTGGCGGGCCTGGCAACGGAGGCGGCGGCCGGTCGGCAACTGGGCTGAGTAGACTGCAGAGAGTGAGAAAGAGAGTGGGTGGGCAGTGGGCTGGATAGAGAGAGAGAGTGCGTCTGAGGAGGAAAGCAAAGCAAGATTAGGGAGTCGAGAGGCAGAGATTAGGGAAAATGAATGGGCAAACCTAAAAAAAAAAAACATACAAGGCACCGCAAAAGGAAAGTGATAAGAGTTGAACTTGTGACCCCTTGAAATAAGTTAAGAGCAGTCAACCATCCTACTAAACATGCACTTGCAAAATATATGTGAACTAATTAATATATATCTATTTTTTTAATCCGCAAAAATATCTCCTATTTATTTATTTTTTTAAAAAGTTGAGGGGTCAATTGACCCCTCTTGCCCCAATGTAGCTCCGCCCATGACACACACACACAAAAATAGCTTAATTGTCTGAAGTAATAGTACACAATAATAGTCATTGTATAAATTGCATTCCTCTTACGTTATGTGTGATGGAGTTCTCATTAAAAGTCCTAAAAAAATATTGTAGTTCTGTATTTTATTAGCAAAATATTACAGTAACCCTGACAAGAAAAATTACAAGGTTATATATGAGTGTTCCTAAAATAAATTTTAATATCGATGATCCTATCAAAAGAAGACCTGGGACTTGGAATATTGACTATGTAGTGCTCTCGAGGTTTTTTAAAAAAATTTCTTTTTTCCTTTTCATTTTTTTGATCATTAGTGAGAAAAATCTTAGAATGATAGTATTAGGTATCATACAAAGAAATCACTAAAAGTAAAATCCCAACCACTAATACGAATAAAAGATATAGCTAAGTAGCAAAACATGCTATAAGTGATTACTAAAAAAATCTACCACTCTAAGCAACTAAACCCATTTCCCACATGAACTCAATGAACCTGTCTATATTCAATAGAACATTATGGCTACTTTTCCATTGTTTTCCTCAAACTTCTTGTATAATCCTCCCAATTGTTGGATTCTCATCTCCTACAATACAAACACCCGATTGTCTGCCAATTCTAAGTTTTCTCGACCAATCTTTGTAGGGTTATGGGAATCCTGCTTGACAGTCTCTTGCACCTTTTCTTTAGCATTAGAATTCTTGTAAACAGTTGGTATAATAGACTAACCACAGCTAGCGCAATGCTCAGGCTCCTCAACGTCATTGATAGAAAATCCTCTCAGAACACAATCCTTGTAAGTCCCCCCCCCCCCCCGGAAATGGCTTTGTTTTGGGGGAGGGGGGATGTCTTGGCTGGCCTTTTTTGTCTTTGATGTTGCCTATAAACAAAGATTTGATTATTCGATATGTTGAATTTGAGTGGCAAGATTGTCTTTTTTTTTTTAAATAGATAGAATGGTTGCAAGATCAATTTTTTTTAAAGATAAATAATGTTGAAACAAGGTGAATCTTTCTTCTAATATATATAATGCTTATTGATGAGACCAGGGAGGGAGTTAATGTCAAGTTGGAGCATTGGAGACATACACTGGAGTCTAGAGGTTTTAAAATAAGTAGATCGAAGATTGAGTACCTACATTGTTGTTTCAGTGGAAGGGAGGATGCGATGGGAGAAGTCACCATTGATGGGGTGATGATACCGAAGGTCGAGAAGTTCAAATATCTAGGCTCGATCATTTAACAGACATGGGATATTGACGAAGATATTAACCAGCGCATAAAAGCAGGTTGGCAGAAATAAAAGTTTACTTCAGGTATGCTGTGTGATAAGAGGATACTGGTGGGATTAAAGAACAAAGTTTATCGTATGATAGTTAAACCTGCAGTGTTGTATGGATCGGAGTGTTGGCCTATAAAAAAGACACAGGTTCAAAGGTTAATGGTAACAGAGATGAGGATGATTAAATGGATGTGTGGTTATACGAGAATGGATAGAATTAGTAATGGAGTAATTAGAGACTTAGTTAAAGTGGCTTCCATCAAAGATAAAATTAGAGAAACAAGACTTAGATGGTACGACCGTGTGAAAAGAAGGGGTGTAGACGCTCCAGTGAGGAGATGTAAGAGGATTACCATCCCCGAAGGTAAAAGAAGGAGGAGACGAACAAAGAAGTGTTTGAACGAGGTGATAGAGAGGACTTGAAAGTTGTAAGGTTGACGGAAGCCATGACTGAAGATAGGAAACTATGGAAGGACAGTTTTAAGATCTTAGTTCGCAGAGAGTTAGTTTCATATTTCTCACTATTGCAGTAGAGTTAGCTTCATAGTTGTGGTTTTTCACATGTTGTGTCTGCATGCAAGTAGTACATGCATCTGGGAAGAAACATTATGTGTCTACCTCTGTTTGCTAAGGTATAATACTTTTCTCTGCTATGTTGTTCTTATGTTTACAAAGTTGCCGTCGCCTGATTTATGTGTACTTCTTAGTTCAATTCCCTGCTACTTACTCTTGGTCTTGCTCCTTAATAAGTTTGCACAAAATCCTTCGTCTATTCAATATTTTCACAAAATCTTGTTTTATCGGTCTCTTGGAATCAGCCTCTCTACCTGCAGAAATGTCGGTTGACGTAAGGTTGCTTACAATTGGATCTCCTTAGACCTCGCGAAAGCGGGACCCACACTGAGAGGTGTTGTTGTTGTTGTTGCACTAATAATTAGATCTAATAATTAGATTTGCATTTCTTTTTTTTGGGCATTTTTACACATCAATATTGGCAGGATTTGGAGTTAAAACACATACTAGCTAGCTTAGCTTACCTACCAACTTACCAAGTGAATAATAGTAGAACTATAATTTAAATGTAAGTATAAAATAGCGCAACTCAGTTTCATCTACACCCTGGAATCATTATCCATATTGCAAGTACATGGTCTAAAAAGCACCTTTAGGTAGGAGTCGGCATTCAAGCGCGAAATGGAGATTTGAACCTAATGACATATGAGGAGAGAACAAGGTGCAGATTGAGAATGATCTCCATAGTCATTGCAGCAGAAAAGGCACTAACCCTGGCTATTCAACACAGTTGGACTACAATCGAAAACAATGAACATGACATGGCAGTTGAAATTGCTCTAATATTGGAACAATGTATTTTCTTTAAGCAACAGTTTACCTATTGTGTCTTTAAGAAGGTAAGTAGAGACCAAATCCAAACGACTATGAGTTTATCGAAGCAAACTAGCTATCATCATATTTTACCAAAGCATATATTAAGTAACTTAAAGAAAGACGAAGTCATTTGAAGAAAGAAAGGACAACAAATATGTACTTTAGTTAGATGTTCCTTGTAATAGCTTAATCATTTAATATAATTATTCAATATGTACAACAAATATGTACAACAAAGAAAGGACATCAATATAATAATTATTCAACTATACAAAAGATTAACCATTTACATTTCATTGTAATAGCTTAATCAATAATTCATCGTCCAAGTCTGATAAGGAATATAATTGTGGAGTACCCAAAGAGGAAACTTTACTGAATTCATAAACACTGGTAGCAATTTGAGATTCAAATCATGCACTACAATTAAACCAACAATATTGGGTCAAATTGTGGAGATTGAATTCAATGATCAAACAAAATAACTAGAAAATTTTTTCCATTAACTTTGCGCCTTTTCTTGATCACTATATACTTTAACATTATTGGAATATTTTAGAATCAAGCTAAAAGCACAAACAAAGACCACAAAGAAATTGCAATTTGAGAGTCGCACTTTACCTAGCTTCCAAGAAATCTTATGAGGACAAAAATAGTGAAAAAGCAATTATAACAACATCACATCATATGATCTGTACAGTTTTGAATTTAAAATTATAAAATATACTGTGAATCTATACAATATATAATAGCAATTTTGTAGGTCCTACTATTTATCTAAATTCTCAAAAATTAGAGTTTTCTAACCGTTAGATTGAGATTGCTTTTAGTAATTACCATTGAATTTATAAAAAATCAAATTAATTTAAAAAAATTTATCTATCTGTAATCTATCTATATCCATAGTATCTATCATCTATCTCTATATATAATAACAATATTATAGGTCCTATTGTTTATCTAAATTCTCAAAAATTAGAGTTTTTTAACCGTTGCATTGAGGTTGTTTTTAATAATTACCGTTAGATTATAAAAATCAAATTAATTTAAAAAAATCTATCTATCTATATCCATAGTATCTATAATATATATATATATATATATATATATATATATATGTATTATATTATATTATATAATACATAATAGCAATCTTGTAGGTCCTATAATTTATCTAAATTCTCAAAAATTAGAAGTTCCCAACCATTTGATTAATGGTATTTTTAATGGTCACCGTTAGATTTTCTTCAAAAAAACTATTGTAATTTTCAAAAAAGAATTATTAAAAGAAAAAATAACAATCGTTAGATTAATGATCATTTTAATATCTACACTTTACAACTAACAAACCTTATCAAATATGCTAGCAGCAAGAGGAGTCTAAGAGGTTAGGAATGTAAATAAATATAACTACTGAAAAATTGAAACTTTTTGAGGTGAAAAATTTATGGGATTTGATTCACTTAAACTTACTTTACATTTATAAGCACACTCACTTCGTCCTCTCTCTTTCTTCTTTCTCTATCTAAAAATCTAATTCCCCCCCCCCCAAACTAAATGGGAAGGACCAAATGAGAATAAATTAGTGTAAACGATCCAATTGTTTTTAGCTATGTTGAGGTAAATTTAATTTTTATGTCATCTATATATATTCTATATTAATAGTAATCTTTGAAAACCTCTAAAATATAGTAACTTAAAGTGATTTGCAAACTTTGGTTTAATCTCTGCTATAAAAATTATTTATTTATTATATCTAAACAGGCGATTTTAAAAATACAATATCCCTTTATCTTCATTTAAAAAATTCCGCATAATTTTGGATACACATAATGAAGGATAGATGATATCTTATTATCTAGGAAAAAAATCTAGACATTTATATTTTTTCATTAAATCCAAACTGTAAATTTTAAAGTTTTTCTAAAAAAACCCTGTTGTATTCAAGTGAAACACCCCTTTATTTTTTTTTTAAAATCCCTCATAAATTCGATTGTATTGACAAAGGATACGTGATAATACTATTATCTTAAAAGAAAAAATCCCATACAGTTAAAAAATGTGATAATATTTGTGAAATCCTAAAATGCTGCAATGGGAATGATTTGTGGAATTTGATGTAATCTTAACCTTAAAAAATCATACTTCATTAATTAGATCTAAGTTGTCCTTTATCTTCATTTAAAAAAATTCCGCCTAATTTCGGATATACATGATGAAGGATAGATGATATGTTATTATCTAGAAAAAAATATGGGCAGTTATATTTATTCATTAAATCTAATTGCAAATTTTAATTTTTTTTTAAAAAAAATCTATTGTATTCAAGTAAAATACCCATTTATTTTTATTTTCACAAAATCCCTCATAATTTTCGATTGCATTGATAAAGGATACGTGATAATCCTATTACCTAACAAAAATCCTTAGCAGTTAAACAAAAAGTAATAATCTTTGTAAAACCCTAAAATACTACAATGGGAGAGATTTGCATATATAATTTGATGTAATCTCGACCTTAAAAAATATTTATTCATTAAATCTAAGTTGTCAATTTTTAAAGTTAAGATATTTCTTTATTTTTCTTTTAAAATAGCTCATGGTGTTGGATATATATGATAAAAATAAATGATAACTCTATTATCTAGGAAAAAAAACCTATGCAATTATATTTATTTAGTAAATTCAGAACAAAAAAACTTACCATATCCAAGTAAAATACCTATTTATTTTATTTTCTAAAATTCTTCATAGTTTTGGTTATACGCAATAAAGAGTACATGATAATCCTATTATCCAAAAAAAAAACCTCAAGCACTTAAAAGTTGTGATAATCTTTCAAAAATCATGAAGTGCTAACAGGAGCGATTTGCGAGATTTGATGTAATCTTAGCCAGAAAAATTAGTCATCTTTTAAATCTAAGCTATCGATTTTATCTCAGAAAATAATGTACATTCTCAAAAAAACATATTTCTTTATTACTAATTTTTTTAAAAATACCGATATGATAATCCTACATCTAGGGGGAAAAGCAAATGATACGGCATTAAATCAATTCAATTTTTTATTTAAAATATACCCATTTGTTTCTATTTTTCAAAAAAAATTCTTCATAATTTCTGTCATATATGACAAAGAATACATGATAATCCTATTATCTAAAAAAACATGCAATTAAAAGAAAACATGATAATCTTTAAAAAATTCTAAAATGTTGCAATGAAAGTGATTTTAAAGTTAAGATATCCCTAAAAAAATCCCCCAAGATTTCACAAATACATGATAAAAGATAGATGATAATCCTATTATGTAGGGGGAAAAACCTAGGTAGTTATATTTATTTATTAAATCTAAATTATAGATTTAAAATTAAAAAAATTAACCTCCCCAAGCAATATACCTTTTTACTTTTATTTTTTAAAAATCCCTCATAGTTTTGGCTATATTTAGTGAAGCATACATGATAATCATATTATCTAAAAAAAGAAAAATCAAGCAGTTAAAAAAAGATGATAATCTTTAAAAATCCTGTAATGGTGCAATGAGAATGATTTGCTGGATTTGGTGTAATCTTAGCCATACAAATTTGTCACGTATTAAATCGAAGCCATTGATTCTTATCTTAAAAAAAATGTATCTTTTTTCAATAAAACATCTCTTTATCATTATTTTTTAAAAAATACCCATATTTTCAATTATATATGTCATAAAGCATAGATGATATTCCTATTTTCTGAGGCAGTTACTCTTAAATCTAAGCTGTCGATTCTATGTCTTAAAGAAAGTACTTTCTCCAAATAAAACATCTATTTATTTATTTTTTTAAATAATTTCAGTTATATAAGTGATAATGGATAGACGAGAATCCTATTACCTGACAGAGGAAAAAAGCAAATAATCTGCCATGATATCACCTTATTGTTTATTTAAAAAATGCCATTTATTTTTATTTTTAAAAAAACCCTAAAATTTAAACTATATATATATATGTAAGAATATGATTCATGATAATCTTATTATCTTAAAAAAAAATACAAGTAGTTAAAAAAAGTTGATAATCTTCGAAAAACCCTAAAATGATGGAACGGAAGTGACTTGCGAGATTTACAGTAATCTTAGTTATAAAAAATAGTCATCTATTAAATCCAAACCGTCGATTCCTATTTTTTTTTTAAAAACGCATCTTCTCCAGATAAAACATCTCATTATTATTATTATTATTATTATTATTATTATTATTATTATTATTAT
>JACYFF010010365.1:9454943-9595520 GCA_017589665.1 Selenicereus undatus | reverse complement strand
CCTTATTGTTTATTTAAAAAATGCCATTTATTTTTATTTTTAAAAAAACCCTAAAATTTAAACTATATATATATATGTAAGAATATGATTCATGATAATCTTATTATCTTAAAAAAAAATACAAGTAGTTAAAAAAAGTTGATAATCTTCGAAAAACCCTAAAATGATGGAACGGAAGTGACTTGCGAGATTTACAGTAATCTTAGTTATAAAAAATAGTCATCTATTAAATCCAAACCGTCGATTCCTATTTTTTTTAAAAAAACGCATCTTCTCCAGATAAAACATCTCATTATTATTATTATTATTATTATTATTATTATTATTATTATTATTATTATTATTATTATTATTATTATTATTATTATTTTAAAAGTATCTGATAAACATCTCTTTGTTATATTCATTACTTTTCATACCATTTGCAGCTTGATTACTAATTACTAACAATGCCATATTTATATTTTTTTTAGTCATCTGGTGACCTTTTGCTACACACTATTCTAGATAATTGCCAAGAAAAATGATCGTTATTTATTATTGAGCCTCCACACCATCATAAATAGAAGTACCTATCACCCTTATTACGTTGATCGATTGGGAGGAAGAAGTGCTACAGTTAAAGAATTAATCCAAGTACACCATCTAATTAAATACAGTATGCACACATAAATTTGGTTTATATCAATGTCTACAATAAAATGATTACTAAAAAAATTTATTTTATGCACAAGTACTAGGAGAGGAGTGTTTGCCGTCTCACTCTACTCATTAACTTATTATCATGTCGTCTATCATGGTCTTTATCTGTCTATATATTACTATCATATGTTTCCTACGTTATTAATCTCATTTGCGAATATGAAATTGATAACTTTTTATTTTTTTAGTAGTTACTTATCATCTTATCTTTTTAAAGTTATAATATCAATTATGTATGTAATGATAATTTTATAATTTTTCAATAGTACATATGTTATACCGATCTATTTTATCATATACCGTGCATAACACGGGTCTATACTAGTGTTTAAATAATTACAAAGAATTATGGGCAGAAAATTATTTGTGTTTAATATTGGGGCCTTCAACTTTGTGCCCGCTTTTTCCTCAATCATTCCGGCTATGCTTGGTACATATATATATATATATATATATATATATATATATATATATATATATATTCATCCAACAAGACTTAACTAGCCCTAACTTGAACAGTATTCATCCAACAAGATGTAACTGCCAAGTTGTACAAGGATTAAGAAACTATCACAAAATCTTCTAAATATCTTCTAAGTATGAGATATAAAATATTTATTCCTAATATTGAACAATATTAATTAGAGATTAAACTCAAAATTGGCTCATGGTTATGGGAGCTTTCAACCCAACAATAAGGCTTGATCAACCCAACAATATTTATTCGCTATCCAGTACCTTTTCTCTTACTCGGTGAATGGTTTTGCAATTGTTTTCTCTTTAACCCGTTTTCTCAAAACTATTTTGTGGGTCTTATGGAATCAACATCTCTATAGGTAGGAATACCTATAGAGGTAAGGTTGCATACAACTGGATCTCCCCAGATCTCGCGAAACCGGGACCCACGCTGGGAGTTTTTTGTTGTTGTTTGTTGTTTTGATCAGCAGGAGCAGGAGGAAGATTAAGATCAAGAAAGTCTCTGATTTCTGGGCTTGATGACTTCTCAACCAAATTAATTTCATAATTACTGTTATTAGCAGCCAATAAATGGGATCTTTTGTGCCCACCAAGTGCTTGCCCGGTTGAGAAAACCCTAAAACAAATTGTAATTGTGATGATGATCCAATCCCAATCTCAGTTCCAAGTTCTTGATCTCGTTGTTGTTGATCACCAGGTGGACTTAGAAAGCCCTCAACAGTGGAGATGTCATTCGATTCGGGCTTCCATACAGGGGAAAGTTTCATTCCCGCCACCTTCTTAAGCTAGCGAAGTGAAAATCTACCTAAGTCAAACTGTTGATTTGGATATTAAATCTTTGTACACTTTCAATAATATTCTTCTTTGGCACTGTCTTTCCTGTAATCAAAAAAATTTGCACAAGCATTCATAAAACTTATCATGATATATTAAAATAACATAGGGCACAAATAGTTGTTTCTCTTACTCTAAGAAGTACCAAGGACAAATCTGGTTGACACCATTGGTTCAATACAATGGTAATAAGACAACAAGCAGCAGGTCTACTATCCTCCATGCGGCAGGCTATGCAGCATCTCTTGCATCTAATGGACGTGACTTTCAAACGTTATCAAGTAAATTCATTAGCTAAGAAAACAATTAGTTAAAATTTCATCCCCCTTGATTTTTAATAGACAATGGCAAACAAACAAAAAGTAACTCATGGTAAATTAACTTTAGAACTTCGAAAAAAACGTGCCTTCATGATGAGAGTCCAAAAAACCTTTTCAAGTGAAGGTGTTCACCAAAGTCAATTCCTATAGTTTTAGCCCTACAGCTTCA
The DNA here is from genome assembly GCA_017589665.1 of Selenicereus undatus. Lineage (NCBI taxonomy): Eukaryota > Viridiplantae > Streptophyta > Magnoliopsida > Caryophyllales > Cactaceae > Selenicereus > Selenicereus undatus. The sequence goes on along the minus strand of JACYFF010010365.1, from coordinate 9,593,018 downwards.
GCGACTATCATGAACCCCCACCCCTTCACTCTCCAAGTGTTTGTTCTAGGTGGCTGGTGAAGTTTAGGGTGCCCGGAGTGGTCATCGGAGGTCCATCTGAGGTCCGCTGGACTTTGGGTCTCCAAGAGCCTCCGGCCGTCCCTTTCACCGGTCGTCCTTTGCTTTTTCAGGTCTTCCTCTGTTGTTTCTTCAGATCTGTGCACTGGTCGAGGGCTAAGGTGTCTTTCGGTCGGGGAGTTGGGTTTGTCGACAGTATCTGTCATCGTCGGTGAGGTTTGTGGCGGCTTTCCAGTCGCCAGTGCATTTTCTTATCATCGAAAATTTCCCAGGTCGCTTTTAAACACCTACTTTCCCTCATGGTGGTGGTGTTATCTCCGGCCAAGCTCCAGTGTGTGGTTTTTTTGTGTGTTTCTTCTCATTTTCTTCTTCTTCTTCTCTGGCAGTGTACGGTATTGGTGATTTCCGCGGCTAGCTCATTTGCACCCTCTTTTGCTTGGTTTCGCTTGCGATTTTTCTTCCTCCTGGTACTTTTCATTGCCTTGTCTCCGTATCATGTATGCCTTTGTGAGGGTGAAAGGCAAGTTCCTAGAAGTGACTCGGGTGTTGGAGGCCTTTTTCCTTTTAAAGTTGTTGAGTCCAGTAGAAGGAAAAGGTCGTTCATCTGGTTGAGTTTCAAGGAGTTTCGATGGGTCGCAGTTCAAGTGGTTCGCTTTTGTTTCTCAAAGGGAGAACCATTGTGGGTTAAAACTAGGGATGAGTAAGACCGGGTACCCGGTCCAAAAATCTGGACCAGGTCCCGGTTGAAACCGGGTCCAAAAATTTGGACCCGGTCCCGATCCCGGTTGGAACTAGGTTCAAATTTTTGGAACTGGTCCCGGAACCGATTAGGACCAGGTCCGGAACCGATTACTTGTTTCCTAGGTTTTTCCTATTTTGTTTTATTTCATTTTATTTAAATTTTTGGCTTTGTGGTTGTAACTTTGTGATAAAACCAATATACCCAACAAGCCAGCTAATCGATCTTTCAAAATCAAATTTAATAAAGTGGCAACTAGACGTTTACCATGCAGTCCAATTCATTAGGTAATAAATAGCATGTTATTTCATCCAAGTATTAAAAAAAAATCATCTTCTCATAATATTATACATTAACAAAAAAATTTAGCAATATCAATATATAGCCGGAAATCATGGCTTCATCAGAAAAACAACACCTGACGTCAACGGGTAACCGGTTAAATTAGACATTTTAAAAAAGAAAAATTAATTGGACTGGGTAACCAGGTAACCGGTCCGATTCCGATTCCAAGTTTTCAAGACTCGGCTCCGGACCCAGTTGCAACCGGTTCCAGAATTTTGGAACCGGTCCCGGAACCAGTTCAACTGGGTTCGGGTATGGACCCGCGGAGTCTAAAGCGGGTTCCGGTCCGAAACCAGATACCCGATTTTTTTGCTCATCCCTAGTTAAAACTTTTAGGTGGGGTCATAGGTGTCTATTGCTTCAATTTAGAAAGAATAGCAAAGGTAGATTCATTGTCCTCTCTCTTTTGGGTAATGTTGGGCAGTCTAGGACAGTGATCTTTCCCGAGGGTGCTAATGCAGTAAGCTGGTTCGGGGTGACAAAGATTCTTAAGGAGACTTTGATTGAGGGTCATAAGAAGCCATATCCTCCACCAAGGAATGCTTCTCTTCCCTCTAGGTTTTCGGTTGCTAATGTTGTTCGAGGTCATCTGGGTGGCTCCCCTGACGCACATTTGATGTGGTGGAAATGTAGGGATTGTGGTTCATGGGATGTTTTTTCAGTTGCGACTGGCGAAGAACAAAATGGCAGTGGTAACGTACTGAAGCGGAAGATCTCCTTCAAGGTCAATGTTAATGATGTGTCGGTGTCTCCTTGCAAAAAGAGTGGATCCAAGGAGTTTTTGGGTGTTTCTTCTCCCTATGTTAATCAATTCCAAGTGTTGAGAGATCTTTTGGAGAACTATCCCCCATCTGATTGCGAGTGTAGCTCCCACTGTAGTTCTCTATTTGCCTCAAGGATCCCAAAATCACTTCTGAATGGTGTGGAGGAGTTGCATCCTGCAGCTCGCTCACCAACTAAGAGTGTGCTAGTTTACTCTCGTAGGAAGAAGTTTGGAAAGACTAAACTAGTTGTTGATGTTGGGTCGGGTTCTCTTAATATGGAGCTGGGATGGCCTTCTTTGTTTGAGGAAGCATTGGATCAAGTTCACGTTCAAAGTTAAGGTTTAGATGCTACTGCTTCGCTTGGTTCTATTAATTCAAATAATGTTAGTGAAGGTTCTGTGTGGGTCTTGGATAGAATGATCTTTTGTTGTAAGAAGATAGGCCCAGCCATCGAAGGTAGAAAGATGGAGTTGCTCTATTTTCTTGCCTCGTTAGAAGCAAATAGAATAAAAGGTGATCAGCTGGTTGAAGAGTATAGGGGATGAAGTTGGAGGGGATAGGTTGTATTCGAATGGGGGCAACCATTAACGTTCTTGCTTGGAACGTCAGGGGGCTCAATTGTCCAATTAAACGAGGGGATGTTAAGTAGGTTTGGCGTGTTTTTCTTGTGATGAAGTTGGAGGTTATTAGTCATTCGATAGCGATTAGTCTGTGGGGTCGTTGCTCGCTTGAGTGGCTTTACTTAACTTCAGGGGGTCGTTCAAGAGGCATTATTGTCATTTGGAATCCTTAAGTCTTCGAGCTTGCTAACTCTAGTATGGGGTCGTTTGCTGTTTGTTGTAAGTTTAAGTTTTTGGAGGATAATTTTGAGTGGGATCTAATTAGATTTTATGGGCCTAATAACGACTATATGCAACGAGCTTTATTTAAGGAGTTGTCGTTGTTTATGTCTTCTTGGGACATTCTGTGGTGTTTGCATAGGGATTTTAATGCCATTAGGTTTCCTTCAGAGAGATCCACAGGTGGTTAGTCATCTTGGGCGATGAGAGAGTTCTCTAGTTTCATTGATTCTTGTAATCTCATTGCTTCTCATTTGGAAGGTGCATGCTTTACTTGGTCCAGCCATAAGGAGGTTCTTGTGTTATCTTGCATTGACCAATTTTTCTCCTCGGTTGAGTGGGAATATCACTTCCAAGGGGTTCATCAAGTTACCCTTCCGAAAATCTTTAAAGGTAGACATCTTTTTAAATTCGAGAATATGTGACTTGAGGTGGATGGCTTTAGTGACCGTGTCAAATCTTTTTAGGATGAATTGTATGTTACTGGCCCCTTGAGTTTTATTTTGGCAAAGAACTGAATTTTTTAAAGTCTAAACTTTAATAGTCGAACAAGGATGTGTTTGGCCATTTAGAGTACGATGGCTAGTTTGGCAGAAAAAGTGAAGTTCTTAGATGAGAAGGAGCAGTAATAGCCTCTCGTGGGTGGATCGAGTTGAAAGATTGGACGTTAAAAAAAACACTCTTTGCTGCATAGATCCATTGACATTTACTGGCGCCAACGAGCAAAGCAACAGTGGACTGTGGATGGTGATCGCAATACCAAATTTTTCTACCAGGTGGCAAATAGGAGTAGCTTAATGCTACTCACAAAATTAAAGTGGATGGCAAATTTTCTGTTGATGCCGCCTTGGTCAATAACGCAATTGTTCACTTCTACGAAAATCTTTATCATGAAGATCAACCATCAAGGATTTTTCGGAGAGAGAAACTCGGGAGGGGTTTCTGTGCTGGACTTTGCGGTGGCCTTTGATTTACTGGTGGTCAACTCCTTTTTCAATAAGAAGGAAGATCACTTAGTGACCTTCAAAAGCGGCTCCTGCAGGACCGAAATCGATTACTTTCTATCGATGACGGATAGCCGGAGATCGTGTAAGGACTGTAAGGTGATTCCTAGCGAGTGTCTGGGAACGCAACATAGGTTGTTGGTTCTGGATGCAGAGTTCAAGTGTTCAAAGAGGAAGAAGAGGAGATTAGAAGACCCCAGAGTTAAGTGGTGGACCCTCACGAAGAAGAACGCGAGGTTAACAGCAAAGAGAATTACTGAGGAAGGAGCATGGAGGAGGGCAAAAGATGCAAATTCAATGTGGGAGACTATGGCAGATTGTATTTGAAGATCGGCTAAGGAAATCCTGGGTTCTTCTAGGAGAGGTGGCAACATGATGGAGGGTGCCTGGTGGTGGAACGAGGAGGTAAAGGAGAAAGTCAAGCAGAAAAAAGAGGCTTACGCGGAGGTCATGAACAGTGGTTCTGATGAAGAAAGGGAGACTAAGAGTATTAGATATAAGGCGGCTAAGAAGGTAGCTAAGAAAGTTGTGGCGGTAGCAAAGAGCCTGACTTTTGATAGACTGTATCATAGATTGGGGACCAAGGAGAAGGAGAAGAAAGTTTTTAAACTGGCAAGGGCTAGGGCAAGAAAGACTAGGGATTTAGGTGTGGTGAGGTGCATTAAGGACGAAAATGGTAAGGTATTGTATGAGGATGCTGAAATCAAGGAGAGATGGCAAATGTTTTTTGCTAAACTCCTTAATGGGGAAGGGATGGGAGTAGCCTGTAGTAGGGGCAGAGAAGGAAGTGATAGGCATATTCATCCACGAATGTGTGGCCATATAACAAATGATGAGATTAAGGAGGCCTTGAAGAAGATGGCGAATGGGAAGGCAGAGGGTCCGGACCAGATTCTGGTGGAAGTTTGGAAGTGTTTGGGGGAAGCGGGTTTAGAGTGGCTATCGGAGCTTTTCAATGTCATTTTTAGGACCGCTAAGATGCTGATAGAATGGAGGGCTAGTACAGTCATCCCCCTGTACAAAAACAAAGGGAATATTCAAGACTGTAATAATTTTAGGGGTATCAAGTTGCTCAACCATACTATGAAGCTATAGGAGAGGGTGATTGAGAGAAGATTGCGAAGAGATGTTGCAATTTTAGAGAATCAAATTGGTTTTATGCCAGGCAGGTCGACCATAGAGGCGATTTACCTTCTCAGAAGGCTCATGGGTTTGTACATGGATAGAAAGGTGGATCTTTATATGGTGTTCATTGACCTGAAAAAAGCATATGATAGAGTCCCACGGGAAGTGTTATAAAGTTATTTGGAAAAGAAAGGGGTGTCGCCCTTGTATATTCGTGTGATTAGGGACATGTACGTGGGAGGGCGGACGAGTGTTAGGACGTCGGGAGGGGTCTTAAATGACTTCGCTGTTAGTATGGGTCTGCATCAGGGCTCACACCTAAGCTCATTCCTTTTCACCTTAGTTTTAGATGAACTTACTAGAGGGATTCAGGATGAGGTCCCATGGTGTATGCTTTTTCCAGATGACATTGTTCTTATCGATGAGACCAGGCAGGGGGTGCATGACAAGTTGGAGAGTTGGCGGCTTACGTTGGAAGCTAGAGGTTTTAGATTAAGTAGATTGAAAACGGAATACCTGCATTGTTGTTTCAGTGGAATGAGAGAAGGGGGGGAAGTCACCCTGGATGGGAGACAAATACCAAAGGTAGATAAGTTTAAGTATCTTGGCTCGATCATCCAGCAAGATGGGAACATTAACGAGGATATTAAACAGCGCATAAGAGTGGGCTAGCAAAAATGAAAGTCTGCCTCAAGGGTGCTGTGTGACAAGAGGGTGCCCTTAGGATTAAAAGGCAAAGTTTATCGGATGGTAGTCAGACCGGTTGTCCTTTATAGATCGGAGTGTTGGCCTCTAAAAAAGACGCAAGTCCAGAGGTTGATGGTATATGAGATGAGGATGGTCAGTTGGATGTGTAGTTTTACGAGAAATGACAGAGTTAGAAATGGTGTAATCAGGAACTTAGCTAAAGTGGCCCCCATAGAAGAGAATATGAAAGAATCGAGACTCTGATGGTTCAGTCACGTGAAAAGGAGAAGTATGGCCGCCCCAATGAGGAGGTGTGAGTTGATCGACCTTCCCGGTGGTAAGAGAATAAGGGGTAGGTCGAACAAGAGTTTGGACGAGGTGATTAGAGAGGACTTGAAAGTAGTGGGCTTGTCGGAGGACCTGACTCAGGATAGGAGGCTGTGGCGGAATAAGATTAGAATATTGGATGGCAGAGAAGCGTCTCTGTAGTTGTCAGTAGTTGCAGTGGCTTAGTGCTGGTAGGGGTCTGTCGTGCACGTATGCAGGTTGTGCTTTTGTTCGGGGAGTGACGACAGCTGCTTAATGTGGATTGTTGAGGTACGTTCTTTCAGCTTTCTTTTAGCTTCATTCAGCTTCAGCTTCTTTGGCACTAATTTCCCTCTTTAAATGCTTCGCAAGCGCTTTCCTCTATAAAACTTTTTCACAAAACCTTTTCGTGGGTCTCTTAGAATCAACCTCTCTATGGGTAGGAATACCGGTAGAAGTAAGGTTGTCTACAGCTGGATCTCCCCAGACCCCGCGAAAGTGGGACCCACACTGGGAGGTGTTATTGTTGTTGTTGTTGTAGTATCGCTTTTGCCTCTATTAGTCTTGATGATGCTATAAATCTTTAAAAAAAAATTATTGAAGATGAAGTTTGGAATGTCATCACTGAGTTAGGCAACGAGAAAGCTTCAGGGCCAAACGATTTCAATATAGCCTTTTTCCAACATTGTTAGACTACTGTCAAGCGGGAGATTATGGAATTTTTTGTTGACTTTTATAATAAGGTGTCTTTGAAAAAAGTTTAAATGCTTCTTTTATTAGTTTGATTCCCAAAATGGCTGGTGTAGATGATACTAAGTTTTTTAGGCCCATTAGTTCGGTAGGGAGTGTATATAAGATTCTTGCCAAAGTTCTGGCTTCGAGATTAAGAAAAGTTGTTGGATAAGTTGTGGGTCCCTCTTTTGTTCCATTAAATTTTATACGCTGCTTTGATTGCTAATGAATGCATTGATTCTTATATTAGATCTACGACTTCGTGTATTCTTTATAAGCTTGACATTGAGGAAGCTTACGATCATGTCTATTAGAGTTTCCTTTTGGCTATTCTTGCAAAAAATGGGTTTTCCTAACAAGTGGAGGAATTGGATCTCTTTTTGTATTTCCACTGTGCACTTCTGTATCTTGGTGAAACATTTGGTTTTTTTTTTCTCAAGTTCAAGAGGTCTAAGGCAAGGTGACCCTTTGTCGCCTTAATTGTTCATTTTGGTTATAGTGACTCCTAATAAGTTGGTGATTAAAGCAGTTGAAGAGGGTTTCTTGAATGACTTTCATATTAGCAAACCTCATACGGAGGGTTAGTTGATATCCCATTTGCTCTTCGTCGACGATAGCCTAATTTTGCAAGTCGAACGAGAGTAATTTGGGTTACTTAAGGTGCATCCTTCTGCTTTTTGAAACTATGTCTGGACTAAGAGCCAACCTATCCAAAAGTGCACTCATTCCCGTTGGCGAGGTGCCTAATGTTCATGTTTTGGCCCATTTCTTTGGGGTGGAGTTGATTATCTGCCTTGTTCTTACCTTGGTCTTCCTCGTGGTGCTCCTTATAAGAGTATAGCTACTTGTGACCCAATTGTTGAGAGGTTCCATAAGAAATTGGCAGGTTGGAATTCTAAGCTTTGGTCTAGAGGAGGCAGATTGACCCCTTTTGAAAAGCACTTATGAGAGATTTTCTTTGGAATACCAATGATAATGGTAATGGCCTCCATTGGGTCAATTGGAACGAAGTATGTCGTCCTAAACGAGAGGAAGGACTTGGCATAAGACCTCTTCATGTTATGAAAGAAGCTTTGAAGACGAAAGGGTTGTGGAGGTTTGCAAAGAAGGATGATGCTATGTGGAAAAATGTGATAAAGGCAAAATATGGGATCGATGAGTTGGGTTGGTGGAGTAAGAAGAGTTCTTATTCTCACGGTGTTGGTTGTTGGAAATCCATCTTAGCAGGTCTTGAGCGTTTCAAATCTTTAGTGTATTTCTAGGACAAGAATGGCTCAAGGGTGTTATTTTGGCATGATGTTTGGTGTGAGGATTGACGTTTAAAGACTCAATTTCCCGATTTTTTTTTTTTTAGGATGACTCATTTAAATTATGCCATGGTACAAGAGGTAGTTTCTTGGAATGGTGACATTAGCCATTGAAATTTGACTTTTGTGAGGAGTCATAATGATTGAGAAAAGTACAATATTTGCAATTTGTTAGCCTTACTTGGTGGCAAATAGGTTTTGCCCCTAGGCAATGATAAGATTGTGTGGCTACTAAACTCTAAGGGGTCCTTTAGAGTCAAGAGTTGTTGTTCCACACAATTTGCAGCCTCGGATGGTCATGCGTTTGCTGCCAAGTCCATTTAGAAGTCTAAAGCTCCCACAAAAGAGTGTTTCTTTGCTTGAGCAGCCACCATAGGCAAGATTCCTACGGAAGACATGCTTAAACGAAGAAAATTTTAGTGGTCCAAGTAGATCTATGTGTTTGGAGGATGAAGAAACTGTGGATTATCTCCTTGTACATTGTTGGTGGGTTTTTTCACTTTGGGATCTCTCTCTCTCTCTCTCTCTCTCTCTCTCGTGGGGGTCAGTTGGGTTCAACCTTCTAATTTAAGAGATATGGAAGTGGCTTGGAGGAGAAAGATGAAGAAGAGTTGGGTCTTGAAAGTTTGGAATGTGATTCCTTTGGCTATTTGGTGGGCTACTTGGAAGTAGAGAAATCAATGTATTTTTTAGGACAAAGCCTTATCATTTCAAGAATTTAATCTCTATTTTTTGAGGTTGTTGTATAGTTGGAGTGTCCATTTGAATGGTAACAAAAATTTTAATTTTTTGGCTTTTGCAGATTGCATTATGGATGAGAGTTTAAGGGCATGAAGTCTTTGTATTTGCCCCTTTTATACATGGGTGACATCCCCTTGGTGTCTTTTTAATATACCTCTTGATTACTTGCCAAAAAAAAACCCAAAAAAATAAAAGTGAAGGTGCTCACCAAACATTCTATCTACAAGCATATGCAAGTGGATAACCAAGTACAAGAAGCTCTAAGGGACTTGAAGTTGACAAGCTTTAAAGTGGAATAAAGTCATAATAAATCACAACCACTTGGTCAAAATAAGTATCACAAAGATTTCTACATCCAAATTCAAAGCAATATGTGCAAGCCGGCACTTCTACAGACGACTTGTTTCCTTTTCAAGCTATGATTGTCTAGGATGAAATGGAATCATGAAAAACGATTTTCCTAGGCCAAACAATTTAAAGATATGTTCTGCAAACAAGTTGTTTGCATAATCAATTACCATCCCATCTGAATGCTTGTTTTCCGTTTTAGTACCTCTTAGTGATGCAAATAGATATCACAGGAAAATATACTCTAGAAGAAATAGAAAATTTAGAAATTTAGGAAATTTTATTTAAGAAGATGTTATCTTTTAGTCATTTCCTTCTATCATTCAGTTAACAAATAATATCCCTTTGATTACACTATCATTTGGTTTCCTTATTGTTTTAGGCTGTATTTTCTATTTAAACCCCCTAGTATGCTTTTGGGACACAGACTTGAATTGAATTGAATTGAACTATTTGAGTATTTGTGAGTTAACTGAGTTCTTATGTGAATTTTCTTGGCATAGAAATTTGTTTTAGAGTGTCCTCCATCAAATTTTGCCATCAGAGTAAAAGGATCCTAGTCACTCCCCTTTGTCCTCTTTTAAACAAAAACAAAAAACCTCCAAAACCCTAACCCTTGTAGGCAAACCTACCAAACCACTACACCAACGCACCTTCCACCACCACCCACCGACCCTCCACCTCCGGTCAACCACCACCACCAGCCGTCATCGGGAATCCTAAAATTTCAAACTCAATACCTTAAAGTGTAAATTTCCCCTAATTTTCGAACCCTAAATCCCAATCTGTCTTCGATTCATCAGTTTCCACCAAAATTAATTTAATCACTCCATCACGCACTAAATTTTGCCCAAAATCCCGAAATCAATTGAGGTGAACTGCAACATGGCTCGCTTCAATTGACTACTCAACCGCTTGCAAAACCCTAACCCTAATTCGCGAATTGCAGAAACTCTAAAACCACAAATCACCCTCAATCCACCCTATATCTTCCAAAACTGACATTATCCCTCCACTTCCCTCTCCATTTCATCAGTAAACGCCAATTTGTATGAAGGAATTCATACTCATTCAAGAGTGAATTGGTTCATCTAAGTTGACTTCGGAACCTAGCCGCGAATTCTTGACAAACATTGGCAATTACAGGGTCTTGTGCCTTCTTCCACCATCAGTGAAGGCCAAGACCCCTTCATCAGTGATCTCCTGTCACCACCGCCCACCAGCCCCTCTTCTCGCCAGCAACCGTGATGTATCTGTCAAGGGAACAAGAATGGAAATGTGGAACACCAAGGAAAGAACAAGGCAATTCGGCCTTTGTGAGAAACCAAAAGCAAGCAAGCTAATTCAAGCTGTTTCAATGAGATTTGGATAATCTAAGCTAAGTGTTTAGATACAAATACACCACTAAACATTAGCTTAGGGCCCTTAACCTATGATTAGGATACAGATAAACCACCTAATCAAGGATTAAAACTTACTTGATCACCACTTAGTTCGGCCTAAACTAAGATAAGCAAGTGAAGTGTTTAAAATAAACAAGACTCAGAGTTTTTCACAAAGTTTGATATTCAATTCTGATTTCGAAGAAGAGGCTGCCTTGCCTTCTTATACACAGCCTCGGCAAGCTTTCAACCACATTAGGAGGTTTCTTCATGATTAGAAAATTCAATGTACACTTAAAATTAAGCTAAACACGGTTTAGATACAAAACTAGCTTAGCTTATTTTAATGCATCAAAACAACTTTGTTTAAGCAAGATCAAACATCTAACACCTTTCCTAACCCTTAAGGAATCTTTAAACAAGCTAAAACCATGTGCATGAAAGAGAAAAGTTACGGCTGCCCTTTGCACTTCACAGCCTTCCAATCAGAATGTGTGCTTTAGCTCCTCCCTGTTTCTCATCGGCCCATTAATTGGTTAGTTGTCTAGAAACATAATGATTGAGCTCCTAACCACTCTAACCAACAAGCCTTGCAACAAAAAGCATATTGGACATGAGTTTGATGACTAATCAGCCTTGGCAGCCAATCCGGGCAAGCCAGCCAATTTCTGCCTGAAAAGTCTCAAGCCTTGCAGCAAAATCAATAAAGTTTTTTTTTTTTTTATGTGATCACAAATATAGTTAATGTATATCTATGACACCAATTTAATTATTTTTTTTAAAATTGACCAATAAATAAAAAAATATGTTCTATTAAGAAGTAATTTAGAGATAAGGATATAAATAAAATTTTACCAAACATCTTTAGTAGAAACCACTAACTTTACCAGACAGTTTTTCTACAAACAGTTAATACAAACAGCTAACGATTAACAGCTAACAGTCGTTTGCCAAACAGGGCTTATACGTTGTTAGGGGAGAATAGTGTTAAGGAGAAGAGAGTTTGGTCCTGAGACCTTTATTTTTTTGTCTTTTAATCCCACTTCATATTTTGTATGCGGGAAAAACTTGATAACAAACAATACTTGAATAATTAATTTTCTCTATTTGTTAAATTTCTCGCATATCTGAAAAATGGATTTACATAAAATTACAAAAAATTGATGGTAAATGTCAATTCATGCTATACATACCGCTAATATGGCAAATCATTACATCCACCATGTTAACTGTTAGATATCAACCAGTAATACAAGAGGAAAAAGAATTACAAAAAAGTAAAATACGAATCCCAATTTATTAGGTAATAAGGTCACTAAAACTTTATTTTTGACTAGATATTACGTTAAGAAAATATTAAGTTGCTATATGAAAAAGTTTTCAAATAAAAAAATTTGATTCCTTTTTATAACTAATCGTCAAACAATAAGAATTAAAACTTGATTTCATTCCTATTATGTACCAAATACATGATAATATGATTCAAATCCATTCCTAATCCCTTAGGCATCATTATTTGATTCTACTTCATTACAATTATTCATACTAGTATGGACCCGTGCTTTGCACGGTGCATATTACAGTACATATATATATAGTCAAAATAATCGATGAATGTTCATTGTATACAAACTTAATATTGTAATTTAGAAAATGATGCTTAAATTTATTGAAAAATATGAATAGATAGCACTTTTATGTATAACCATTGAAACTCAATAATTAAAACAACGTATGATTATCAAATACGCGATATAAAGTATGACAAAGATTGTAGGTAGTCAAAATGAAACTAAAAATCATGTTAAATGATATGATAATTTGTTAATTTGTAGTGGCAATGACGAAGAATTCACATTCTCTTCTTCTACCTACATTAAAAATTAAGTTCTTAGTAATAATTTGATTAGCAATGATATAATGAAGATTACAATTATATCTTGTGTACCTGGTGTACCTAACATCAGTGTTTCGTAAGTAATACACCTCCTCCTTCCAACTTACCGACGCAATAAGAGCAATAGACATGGTTTATCTATACAATCATTTATAATCGCATATACTGATGGATAACCATACGGCTGTAGAGAATGTTATAATGAGATAGTAATCAAAAAATAAAATGTCCAAAACGTGATTGGCACAGCTTCAGTCTGGCCTAGATTCGAGTTTTCGGTGTTGGTCGTTTTTTGGATAACTGAATTCTCTATTCGGTTAATATATGCGTTCAGATCCAGATTTTCATTATAGGCGAGAGCTGAAGGGAGTTGGAGGTGAAGAGGTTGAGCTTAATTTCTCTCATATTTGTTAAGTTCTCTGTTTGTATTTTGGTTATTCAAGTTTGATTTTGCTTTGCATAATTTGGTCATAATTAAAGTTAATGGTGATGGATAGGGTAAGCTTCTTCCTGATATTGATCTTCCAGTGTAGCATGCTGAAATAATTGATTGTTAATTAACTAAACCTTGATAATTTAATTCAATTGTATCACATTTAGTGTTATAGCGATCTAATTTCATAACACATCCCTAAAGATTGATATCCGTACTTGCTACAGCGATCAACCATACACTTGCGAAATTCATAACATAAATATGCAACTGAAAATGTATAATCAATAGTACCTAACAATGAATAAATTAGATAATTTTTTTAGACTACCATAATTTTCAAATTATTATAGAGAAATTAATATATTATAACTACGATCGAAAATATTTGCTAAACTTATTGTAGTATATTTCGATATATTAGAAATTTTAGTTGATAGTTTCTCATAATTTGCTCCTGTCAATAATTGCTTTTTCTTAAAAAGTTATTAATTATTTTATTTAAAAAAACTCAAAATATTGTATATGACATGGTTGCTATATGGAATATTGTAATATTTTATAAATAATTATTACCAATAAAAACCTATAATTTTTTTCACTTACTATATGGGTATAGAAATACTTGTTACAAATTTAAAAAAAATAAAAAACTTCATCAACCTCTTAAAAGGAACATTTTTTGACCCTTAACTAATTGTCACTATGCGAATTTTTGTTCATAAAAAAATAGTGATTTTATGAACTTTATTTATGACTAAGAAATATAAGAAGAAAAACACCTTATCCCGCATTAAGAACGTTTGGAAAGAAAATTCTTTCGTCTAGATCCAGCTCTTCTATTAATTCATATATCTTTTATTTAATCTAATAATAATATGCAAAGTGACTAATTTCGGATTTACCATTAAAATAAGAAAAGTGAAACTTTAATATTTTATTCATTCCTTGGATCACTAAAATATTAATACCATCCATAAACTTTAGTACATATATATTTTCAATGATTTAGAAAAAGTTATTAAAGTATACTTTGTTTTTAGGTAGTTAATAGATTCCACTCAACAAAAAAAAAAGTTAAGAAATAATATACCTTTAATTATGATGGTAATTATTTTTATTGAAAATCTTATGGTTGTGATTATATAATCAAATAACCTAATGATATTATGATGATAATTATTTTTATTGATTTAGGAAAGGATATCAAAGTATATTTTATTTTTAGGTAGTTAAGAGATTCTGTTGCAAAAAAAAAAAAATTCAAGATATTATATATTTTTAATTATGACGGTAATTATTTTATTGAAAATCCAACGGTTGTGATTATATAATCAAATAATCTAACGGTTCAAAATCTCAAATTTATGAGAAAATTCGAAAAAGCCACGTCATCACAACATTGCTTTTATATATAGTATAGATTAAAAAGCCTCCCAAAAGGCAACCCAACTTTGCGTTTCAAGTAGTCAAGGTTCTATTTGAATGCAAGAAATCATCATCGTATCATCATGTAGATATATATAAAACTGAATAAGTTGTTGGATGAACGACAAATGTCAAATTTTCATTAGTTCTTTTTTATGAAATTAATTAATTTGACAACTAAAAGACTATTAATTATATTAAATTTCAATACAACCCATTAAAAATCTTATGTTAATATGTTGAGTTTCAATGCAAAATGAAAACATACTCAATGTAAAAATGCAACTAATATTTGTGGAAAATGGATATGGGTGATGGTACGACTCAACCCTTTCCGTACCCGCCCCATTGCCATCTCTAGTTGAAATTAGTTGGGAGTTAGGTTGAATTTTTTATTTTTTTTGTATGATGGGTAAAAATTAGTTAAAATAGTGGGAAAAGGATTGAAGTGAATTGAAGTTGGTTGAAATAAATTAAAGTATATTAAAATTGACATTTTTTTATTGAAGTTCATAAAATAAGTTGAAGTGAGTTGATATAGATTAAAACTAATTGAGGTTATTTGGACTTACCAATGAAAAGAACAGGGCCTAAAGGCCTCTTTGCCTTTAGTCATATTTCCATCTACACTTAACAAACTCTTTCGATCTCAGTCGTCTCCCCCATACAGCCAACGTTATGAGAACCGGATCGGACAGACCGGTCCAACCGGTTGAACCGAGAACCGGTTAGTGGTCCGGTCCGGAATCACATGCTAACCCGCTGAACAACAGAACCGGTCAAACTCGGTCAACAACCGGTTAAACCGGAAGGTTTTTCCAGTAAATCGTTAATGCGAACCGGTTTGGCCCAGTTTTTTCTTTAGCACAACCAGAGAGAGGCAGATGACAGAAGATTGGGGGTGGTATTGTGTGGCTGCGTGCCTTGGCTACTTCAAGAGAGAGAGAGAGAGAGACTCATGAAAGCCATCGAATACTTTAATAGAATGAGTGGGGTAGCATTTCTATTCTTTGCTGAATTGTGGGCAATCAGGCAGTTCTGTCTTCGATTTATCTGGGAAGCGAAGTGCTATATAAGCATTTTCAGGAGATCTCAAAATATAATTTATGGTTTCTCAAAGGTGAAAGTTGCACGTTGGCCATGATCTTATCTACGTGCCTTCATCACTGCAATTTGTGGAAATTAGTATGGCTAGCAAAGAAGAATATGGAAGAGAGTTACAAAGAGAGCCAGACGACAGAAGATTGGGGGTGTGGCTGGGTGCCTTGACTACTTTAAGAGAAAGACTATGAGCTTAAAGGTTTTTAGGGTTTTGCTTCACTTATGTTGCTTTATTTGTACTTATTTGGGCTGTAGAATTTTGGGCCATGTGGACTGCAGACAATCCTCCATTATTTTGAATAATTTTTTTTTCATTTTTTGTGTGTGGGTTATTAAGTTTTGGGCCGTGTAGACTGTAGACAAATATATGTAAATTTTTTTTTTCAGATTCACCGAGTTGTGAACATCTAATCCGATTTAACAATAAATCGGGGTCATAGCCAAAATTCAAGTGAACAAAACCACAGCACGCCATAATCAAAACTAGGTGGTGCTCAGATACTACCCACTTTCCTTTTATAGCAATTTTAGGACTTCAAACCTGATTGATGAACAACTAGCAGTCAAATATCTCGAAGAATAGGACTTGAAATCCGAAGGCGAGAAGAATAGGACGTGAGATCCAAGGATAGCAAACCCCTTTACGTATGTTTCCATCAACTTAGAAATCCCCCCCCCCCTCTTTTTGTAGCCCTAGGTTGGAACCAATGTTTTAGAAGCCAAAACTTCGAATATCAAAGAATCTCACTTAATCACAGAGACAACAATAGAATCACAGATCAATTGATGTAAAAGCAACAAACAAGGTTAAATTTTTCCCTCCCCAGAACACAGTTTGGTGAACCTGACGTAAAAATATCAAATCTCTAATTTCCAACCCTCTTATGCTCTCTGATTTAGCGCAGTGTACAAAACTGTGAGAAAATTAAGGAAAGACAAATAAATTATGACATCAAATTTGGGGAGGCACTCAACAAACCCACACCACAGACATCATCATATTTACAGCCTTTGGGTGTGAATTTTCAGCCTCAAAAAAGGATTAGACAGAGGAGATAAGCCATGCGCATTCAATTGATCTCAACCTTAAAATACGGAACAGAGACCGAAAGGATGGGCTCGAAGGGCAACCTAGATGTGCCTTCTTAATAAACACTTCTATATTCAACTGCTGCCTCCTCATGTAGCGGTTGAATGTCCTTTGCCCTTTGGCATTTTCTTTGTTCCAGCTGCAAAAACAATACGACTTTAGAACAATTCATTAAGGCTAAGCAAAATTCATCTCTCATCAAAATTACTTCAACAGAAATGAAAAGAGAGAGAGAGAGAGAGAGAGAGAGAGAGTATAGGCATACAATCTTCAACATCCTTCAATTGGTAGTAGTGAGGGGCAATCTCCACCAGCCACTCTGGTTTCAGCACAGTCACCTAAATATGGTCAAAAGAATTAAACGAACAATTATTTTAAAACAAAAACCATAAGAAACTGACAAGAACAGAAGCAGTTGTTTGGTATTAAGATCTTGGTACTTGAAAATACTTTGAGACAAGAATTACAACAAAAAGCCGGGGGGGAAAAAGGCACCTGTCTCATGTACTCCTTTGTTGTCAAAACCAGTTCATGATAGATAACCCATCGTGGTAGGGGCTCCACCTGTTCCACAACAGCACACACATAAAGTTCAGGACTGAGTAAATCACTACTCCACATTTCAAATGCTTCTCTGCCAACTTAAAAACAAATCTAACATGTCGCACACCTAAAAGGTGTTATGGCTGAGTATAAATCACTTTTTTTTAATATAGCTAGCACATATATAAATATCCAGATATCAAGGATTAGTCCCACACTATTGAATATGCAACAGTAATGTCAGAGGACTTTGTCTCCCTCTGAGTGTTGGGACTACAACAATTTCCTTTTAATACGGCCAATGAGCATCACAGCTCCTACATTCTGAGACCAATGTCACACCAACCCTCCCTCCAACAATAAATGATGGCGTGCAATCTCAAAGAAAGATGAAGGGAAGGAGAATCTCAAGTTGCCATGACAAAGCCATAAGAATAACTATTAATAATCCAGGGAACATGATACTTATGAGTGCTCTGGAAACTGGACCGCCCACCCCACTTTTCCGCACCCATGCTCCCTTATTTATGTCTTATGTTAGCTTTGCTTTCACAACATTACACTTGTACTATGCTCTTTACTGCATGTTACACGCCTTCAAAGATTCGGGTTTCCAAGCTGACCTATGTTTATTATCTATTCCGTAATCCTTCTGCATGCAGCCTAAACAACACTAAATTATTCGATACATTCGGCCTTGAAAGAGATCTAGGTCCAGTTTGCAGCGTAAATCAAATGGCGATGACTTAAAATGACTTACCTGTGCTAAACCAGAGCTTGGGTGAAGGTAAACAGTCTGAGGATGCTTTAACATCCTATAAGATCCATTTTTCTGAAGCCTTGCAGAGTTAGGAAAGAAACCTGAAGCAGGAGTTGCAAAAGCAAAAGTAAACAAGTAATCAGACAAGCACTGGACTGACGTAGTATCCTTCAGTTCATCAAAGCTCAAAAACCAGCTGCAAAAAGAAGGCATTAGAAGAGAACCCGCTGTGATAGCCTTTTTTATTGCTTCCAAATCATTCAGGCTAGATGTGGGTTCGATTTCGACCCTCTCCAAAAGCCCTTCAAGCTGATCCCTTATATCCCTAGCCCGTTTCATACTCCTGACCTGCAAAATCAATCTCAGAAATTTTACTTACGATCACATTATACGGAATCATAATTACAAAATGAGAACAAAATATCTAAAGCACCCTGACAGCAGGATAAACCTAGGAACCTCGACTGCAACAACAATTCAGCTCCAGTCACACATCGGAACAGCTGAAGCTAAAGACAGAAACCTATACCTGGACATAATTCTCATAGCACCACATGGTTCCATAGTCGCATGCCTTCCAATCATTGAAAACCTAAAAATGAGGAAGAAAACAGCGAAAGTATAACAAAAAGAATCAGCACACTTGCCCAGCACCAACACAAATAAAGAAAGCTGTCTTGGATAGGTTCAAGGTAATCATGCAAGACTGGCAATTAAATAGAATAAATCATGCACATTTAGCCGCAATCTAAATCTTTTTCATGATATGAGGAACCTCAAACCATCAGTTCTTTTTCCACTTTTTTTTTTGGCAGGGGGGAACAATCAGGAGCAGAACGATGATTGTTGATGCTCTACCTTAAGCAATGCAATATGGTCCCCGACGTTTCCTTCATGAAATCTCATCCTTGCGGTGTCTGCATGGACTTGTTTGTCTTTTGGGCGGTAAAAGATAGAATTTCCAATAGAAAGCATCGCTGCGATAGTGATTATCTCGTCTGAACATTTGTACTTATCTGAAGCAACAATCATCTTGGAAAGCATCGGATCAAGGGGAAATTCTGCCATCCTCCTCCCAACTTTAGTCAATTCCCCCAGTTTGTTGAGAGCACCAAGTGCATATAGCAACTCAAGAGCCTTTAATAGTGCTTCAGATGGTGGTGGGTCCATAAAATCAAAGTTCAGTAAGTCATGAATACCAAGACTCTTGAGTGTCAGTACAACATTCGCTAGATTCGTTCGCTGGATTTCAGGGACAGTATTATCTTCCAAATCATGGTAGTAATTATATGCAGTGTACAACCTGAAGCATTTTCCTGGACCAGTTCGTCCAGATCGACCAGCGCGTTGATTTGCTGATGCCTTTGAAATGGGCGTCACAAGCAATGATTCCATCCCTGTGCGTGGATTATATGACTTCATTTTACAAAAGCCAGGATCTATGACATACTTAATACCATCAATTGTAAGAGATGTCTCAGCAATATTCGTAGCCAACACAACCTTACGAGCCCCTTCAGGGGTAGGCTCAAATATCTTAGCTTGCATATCAGTCGGTAGGTTGGCATAGATGGGACATATAATGAGTTCCGCAATCTTTGAGCCCAGGCCTCTGGTCCTATGCTTCAATATTTCCTCTGCTGTTTCAATCTCCTCTTGCCCAGTAAGGAATATCAGAATATCCCCGGGTGGTTGCGTGACATGTATTTGCAAAGCAGTAACAACTGCAGCATCCAGATAATCGGCCTCTGGAGCCTTAGTGTAGTGTATCTCCACAGGGTAACGCCTCCCTGGAATTTTGAAAATTGGGGCAGAATCAAAATAGTCACTGAACTTCTCAGCATCAAGAGTTGCACTAGAGATGAGTAACTTCAAGTCTGGCCGAAAACGAGCAACATCCTATCACCAAAAGCACACAACCAGTAAGAAAAAGAGATGAAACAAGAACAAAGTTTACTTTCAAGAACAGACAAGGGCTAAGATCTAAGCTCCAGGAACACCCTCCCCCCCCCCCGGGCGACTAGCTGAGATCTTATAGATCGACCCACTTGTGCACAACACAGACACAAAGACAACAATTAGTACTCCCACAAATTTGATTAGTTACCAGCAGATGTGTAAATAAATCCCGCAGCCTACAGGAACATAGATGAACATGATTCCCATAAAATGAGCTCACCTTCACCAACCCAAACAGTATGTCAGTTGATAGAGTCCTTTCATGGGCTTCATCCACCATTATCACGCTGAATAATTAACATATAACATGAGCATCTCAACAAATGGATTCTAGTTAAGCAAGAAAATCACATGGATGCAGGATGTCACCTGTAGCCAGCAAGGTCAGGCTCACCGAGGAATTCTCGTAGGAGCATTCCATCTGTCATATACTTAAGAACAGTCTTATCAGACGTGCAATCTTCAAACCGAATTGAATAGCCAACCTGCATGCACACAGAAAAGACGATTAAAGAATCCCTGCAGCAGAGCAGATAATGCATTAACTATAGAGTAGTTGATAGGGATTGGAATCATGTATCATATGTCAAAGATTGACTTTTTCCCACAAACGCAGCTTAAGCTTGAGTTGTATTTCACAAGTCAGAATTACTTAATCACATAAATAATTTGCCAATTTGCTTAATGCTTCTATTATATGGCTTGACATACCAAAATGCATCCTCAAAGAGGATATATTCAATGAGCATCCATTTAGGATAAGCCCCCATTTTTCAAACTATCTCACAGACTTCACGAAAATGACAAATATCCCTACATACGGAGACATGATGCCGGAAGATGCAGCTAATCTGAGGTCAATAATGGACAGAGAGTTGAAAAAAGAAGAGAATTAACATCAAACTGAAAACTGCACTAAAAAATGAAATGCTAACAAGAAGATTGAAAAGCCCATAATTTTTAATTTGGAATTGACAGTCTTATAATAACTGACTACCCTACATAATCAGCAGAAGTTTTATCCCAACAGATATTGTTCACTGAAATCCGAACAGCTAAATACTTGCGTCCAAGAAACAACAGCCAACAAGAGAAGGTTAATGCATCTTATCACAAATCATTGTGGTAACCAGGAGGAGGAAGGGGGGGGGGGGTTCTGTTCACTTCAATAGCCTCTCCTCCTCCCTAAGGGAAAAAATTGTCAAAATAATCCTAAGCAGGATAAATCATCAGCAACAAGCCATCAAAGCAAAGAAGGATTACCTCATGCCCCAATTTCACACCCATTTCTTGAGAAACACGAGCAGCAACACTCATTGCGGCAACCCTCCGTGGTTGAGTGCATCCAATCTGCATCACAGGCAAATGGACAATCTCTCAGCACTTCAAAGAAAAATTTCAGACACATCCTTTACCAAGCATGTTTCTGCAACACTATAAGTAAGCTCAAAACCCAAATTGCTAACACCATGGCAACGAAAAAATATAAGCTCCAACGTGAGCTTGAGTAAGGCATATTTTCTAAAACAAGTTTTTTTAAAAAAGCCTACGTAAGGCTAGCAGATACCAGAGCACGAAAATTAAAATACAAGAGGAAAATCAATAGAAGAACTTTCTCTGCTGAATTTCATCACCAGCAAGGCCAGAAGATTCTGCTTTCTCATCCAGAGAATTGATAATTCCCATAAGGTTGTACTTTTGAGTCTTGATGCCTCCAAAAACATCCCTATTCCACTTCTTAAGGTTCTCTTTGATAAATTTAAGTTTATTTGCAACAATGAAACTAGCGAAACCTGTCACCTGTGTGGCTGTGCCTCCTTCCACCACTCTTTAACAAGATGAGAGAAACCCTCAAATTCTAACCATATTCATCATCACAAGACAAATAGGAAAGTGATCAGAAAAAGGTCTAGACAGCCTTTTCTGAATCATGTCCTGAAAGAACCCCTCCCAGTCTGCCGACACAAGAAAGCGGTCCAACCTGCAACACACCAAGTCATTGAATCATCTCCACTCCCAGAACATGTGAAGTCTGCCCTTCCCACCCACCCCCAAAAAGAGGAAGATCCATCAGGGTTGAGTAATTGATGAAATCCCGGAACTCCCCCATTGCATTAGAAGGATGAACACTAGTGCTCTTTTCTTGAAAAGGCACAATTTCATTGAAACCCCCCTGTACCAAGGACCAGACCAACCATCTCTAATACAACCCAAGTTGTCCCACATCCTCTGTCAACTCTGACATGCGGACCATAAACACCAGTAAAGGCCCAAGAGAAGCTATCATCAACCATTTGTAGGAAGCAAGTGATCGAAAATTCACCACACGAAGAAGAGACCAATGGAAAGTGCTTTTATTCCAAAATACTAAAATACCATCAGCTGAACTTATCACCTTAAGAACAGCAAACCCAACATTGGACATCGAGAAGGCTTATGATCATGTGAATTGGGATTTTTGATATATATCATGAAAAGAATGGGCTTGGGGGGGAAGTGGATTGATTGGATCCACCACTGCAGCTACTCTATATCTTTTGTAGTGCTAATGGTTCTCCAACGAAGTTCTTTTTAGCTTCTAGAGGGCTTCATGGGGGAGACCCTTTATCCCCCTGTTATTTTTGCTAGCCATGGAGTATTTACTAGAATGATTCAATTACCTTCTAGTGCTAGCCTTATGTCTGGGCTTTTCAATGGGTCACTAGAGTATGACAAGTGACAACTACAAAAGTCTCACATCTTTTTCCAGACAACACGAATGTATTTTGTATTTTGTGATAATGATTGTGAGCAGATGGCCTTTGTTTTGAAAGAGGTTTCCCTTAAAAGCTCATATGGAAGTCTTTGGTCCCCTTAACAGTTCCCTTCTTTGTTTGGGAAGCTACACATGGAAAGATACTAACTTGTGATAACTTGCAAAAGAAGAGGAAGATCTTGGATAATAGATGCTTCATGTGCAAAGGGGATTACGCATCAGATCATTTACAGCTCCACCGTCAGTTTGCTAGGTCACTATGGGATCTAGCTTTCAGTTGCTTGGGCACGGCTTGGGTTGCTTCTGATTCCATTAAGAACCATCTTTTAGCTTGGGACGTTTACTTCGGTAGGAAAGTGAAAAAGAAGGCGGCAACAATGGTCCTACTTCATGTCATGTATTGGAGAGAGAGAAACAGAAGAATTTTTGATGGTGTAGAGACTCCTCTTCAGCACTCGAAAGACAATTTCACCAAGACCATCTACTCCTAGGAGAATGAAAAGCGCAGCTCTTCCTCTTTTGATGTGTACGACTTTGTGAATGGTTTGTATTTTGGATGAATATAGTCTTTTATCAGATGCTTAATGTGCATCTAATCTTTTGACCTTTGTATAGTAATACATTACCTTTTCCCCATTCCCCCCCAAAAAAAATCAATAAAAGAACTAGACAAATCTTAGGCATAGCTGCATAAGATCAATACCTTCCCCACTTTTGTGTAACCATCTTCATGAAGATACTGCGGAATCTGAGTCGTCTTTCCGGAACCCGTCTCCCCAACAATAATGAGGACCTAAAAACAGACGGAAAGGGGATCATAATTTACTGTAGTACCCATCACAATAACAGTACTCCATTGTTAAAACAAAGATAGAATAACTAGAAAACCTGGTGATCTCTGACAGCTTTCAATAACTCATCTCGATAAGGATAGATGGGAAGTGATTTCCGCTCTTCCTGATCACAGAGAAAAGCATAGTCAGCTAAGAAATATATACTTCATCGGTCAACCAGAACCAATGACAACATTACTGAATGTGGAAGAGCTGTAAATCTCAATTTAATATTTTCTTTTTTTTAAAAAAAAAATAGTAGGTAATTCAAAACTGTACTACTATGACACCAATGCAATACAACCCAACTACAGAAGGGGGCAATAGGATGCATAACAGAAGCATGTGTTCTAGTCTCAAACATTGAAATGTTGATTTAATAGATGAGTGGAATTCTCACTTTCAAAACAGATCTTATCCATTTGAATTTTTCACCCTCTCCTGCATCCCCCCCCCCCCAAACACACACACAACATTTAGAATTGGCAAATGCACATCCTTCAGATTCATTATCTACCCGTAGAGTTCTTACGCTATTGTTGATGTGAAATTATAATTCCAGCATGTTAGCGGCAGGTCTGCTAAGTGTCAATCCAACTCGTACACTGAGAAAATATCAATACTCGAACGGGGGGGGGGGGGGAACAGAGAGAGAGAGAGAGACGGAGAAAAAGAGAGAGAGCGAAATGAAAGATACAAACCTTAAGCTTCTCCAAAGCAAACTTTGCCTTGGACTCCTCTAGTGACTCGGTTGACATCTCATCCTCAAACTGCATTTAAATTTTAAAAAAAAAAAAAACAAAAAAAAGAGGTCAAAAATTAAAATTTGTGCATGAAGCTGCAGAACATCAGAAGTTTATGATGTCATGAATTGCAAACCTTGTCTCCTTCCATCACACATGCCTTTATGAAGTCAATCTGGTCCTCAAAGACAAACCTGAAAGTTTAAACAGCTGTAAGTGATAAGCTGAATGCGTAGACAAAGCCAAACATCACCTAAGAAGAGAATAAGCAGTACTCATAATTATCAGCACTCTGTTTTTTGTCTTTAGAACCAAACTTCAGGGTGGCTTTTCCTGCACAAAAGAGAACAAGTTAGAGGGAAGAAAGCAGAAGATAATAAAGAAGGCAAATCGCTTGAGAAGATATTTGGCATTCCCTTACCAATCTGGTGTTCCTCCCATGCATCCTGTTCAGCAAAGGGGTTCATTTTACCCCCGAACTCACCACCATATCTGAAGCACAAATACAAAAGAAGTAAATACACTGCGATCAACAGAAACCATAATCTCATGGAATTTTGACCACTCTGAGTCAGACGCTGGAACTAGTGACCATATAGATAAACATAAACGGGCCAACCTACAACACTGCAAAGCCACAGCAAATCTTTTCTCTTGGTTCACACCTCCTTCCACATCATACGCATCCGGCATCCTATACTGCATTCAAAAAGAAGTGCATGCACGCCAAATTATCAGAAAGTCTTCAACGAGAGCTCGATATAAAGCAGATAGTTCAGATGGTGTAAAATGGAAATTAAGAAACAGGACTTCCATCTTCTAATATTTGATCTCTTAAATCATGTTGAATAGATTGATTTCCCATAATTTAAGTAATATTTGAGGGCAAACTTTCTGACGACTATCCCATCAAAAGAATATCATTCAATCATTCAAGAAGTTTGTAGCACCTATAGTTCAAGAACCAACAAGGTAAACAAAAAAAATAATAATAAAAACTCAGAAAAGTGATCAAAATGCATTACACTCCTACATACATGTAACTGACAAGCAAACTATTTTTGGTTTAAGATTATCAGCATGCTTCTGACAAGTCACAAGTGCTGCTTGTGGCAACAGGAAATTAAAGATAAAACATATCACAATTGTTCTGAAGGAGGAAATAGAAACTCAAACATATCAAGGCAGTTCTCAAGTAGGAAACCAAGGACAATGCAAGGAAAGCAAGACTACATTTTGGGTATCAGGTGGGATGAAGTGTGATCATGCAAACAACCAAAGGACTCCTTGATTCCAGCAACCTCAGATGACAGTACGTGAACAAAAAATGTTTTTGATAAATGAGCTTTTTTTTCTTTTTTTCCTTTTCGGAAGGGGAGGGGGTACAGGTTGGTAATCCAGAGATCAATATACCTGTAAGTGACAATCTGACATGAGAACATAAAGATTCTTACTAGAACTTCAACCTTGTAACTAATCACCGAGGTGAGGGTTAAAACTAGGGAATCAATCTCACGAATAAGAATAACTAGTCTTAAGACAAAATATAGCAACATTAATCAGCCAAGATAAAGTCAAAAATCACTTCAAGAGAATCAGAGCCACATGTTACCTCGCTTATCTCACTGGCATCTTCTATCCACCACTTGGTAATAAGTTTGTATATTTCCTTCTTGTACCTGCGATAATATAGGAGTCACCACTAGCGGAGAGAATTACAGACATCACATCCTTCAGAGAGAAACATGGCACATACAGGAAGCCAGGTTACACTATATATATAGACATAGGACTACGGGATTTAGAGAATTGAAGCCACAGTTTCATGAAACTGTGAATGTGCGAAAATACAGCACAGATTCATTCTATTTTCTCTAAGAGTACGCTTTTGTAGAATTATTTGTCCAACTTGTATTTCTAGACCGATTCAAGTTTGGTTTGGGAAGGGATCAAATTTGAACATTCACTCAGTACTTGAACCTTCGATCACTCAGCAAGACTAGGGCTTGAACAGACGAAGCAAAGCATATTCAACAATTTGATTCCAGATGACAACCCTCTCAAATCCTCCAGTCACCCATAAATCTCTTGGTCTTGCAGGGCAGCCAGGCCCCCAGCAGTTACAAACGCAAAAAGGTTAAAGACTAAATAAAATTAATACATACGAACTATTTATCACCTTAATTCACGGCGTTCTGCTTCAGTCAGCTCAACACCTTCAAACAAATATTGCTCATCTTCTATTTCATCACTGCACAATGAAAAAAATGACAGTTGTCAAATAGGAGCAAGAAAAGAAAAGGTATAGCAAATTCACAAACGACTAAACCATTATGGTCAAAAAAAATTTTAGCTTTTAGGCAAAGACGAAAGCAATCTTGAACGTATACCTGAGTTCCTCCAGTTTCTTTTCCTCCCTTTTCTTTAAGTATTCTTGTCTTGAAACTTTTCTGAAGCAGAGAGAAAAGAAGACAAATAACATTAGCAGAGGTCACTATAAGCGACCAACTACATTAAAGAGATAGCTTAGGGCCTTCGGCTTTACAGGACATGGATTAACATCAGTTGACAGAAGATAACATATCAGCTGTAACAGTAATAATGGCTATCCCATGTATATCTAAAGTCCAGAACCAATGCACTGAAAAAGAAGACAAAGAACAAGGTGGCTTTAAGTTAAAAATATACTGAAAACAAGCATCAGTAGGGAGAACTGTTTCCCACTTTTTCTTGAGCAATAAGAGAACATATATACCCAAGAAGAGAAGTCATGCACAGAGAAATCTTTGAACGAGATAGATACCCTCCCCCTTTCTCTTCTTTTGACAGTCCACCCTACATACTGTACACATATTGGTCGCCAAATTCCTCTCCTGAACTATTCCTCACTCAATAGAAGTTCTATAAATATAACATGACATCAGGGCAACTCCATCTCTGGTTTGGCTTTAATCTGCATCTCCAACATCTAACAAACAGATCTATTGGGGGTGGGGGGAGGGAGATTAGGGAATCATCCAAATAAAAAATATAAAAAGACCATTAATATGTCGCTTCAGAGAATATTAGCAAGGCAGGTTCTCTAAGTGACCTGAATAGCAACCTTAATTATACCATGTTCTAGACATATGCACACAATGTAAGAGACATAATCACTCCAAATACATGACCAGAAGAACAAGCAAGCAACAAACCTTAGAGCTTCAAGACCATCTTTCTGCAAAGCAATGGATCTCCGAATTGCCTCCTCTGCAGTAACGGAATACATATTCAAAAATCAGTCAAGTGAAAGACTGCAGGTGAAAAACTGTTTTTCTGCCTATTTCCTACTATGTGCACCACTTGGGCACTTATCTAACATACCTTCCTCCTTCTTTGACATCTTTGGCTCCGTAAGCTACAAATTAAACCAGTACCATCAGCATGCTATAAACAAAATTGTGTGAACACAAATGGAACACCATAATATAATACACTTTCTAAAATAAAACAAAAGGCTAGAATCCAAAATCATTGCCATGCACAGTTGCACGCTTCATTGTTCTACAATCAATGAAACAACAAAATTGGCTAGTGGAAGTTGCACAGGCACAATATATAAATACAGAAGGAAATACTTGAACAAGTAGCACAACCAAAAACCTTCTGATATACAAAGCAAATAGGAAAGCCACACACAAACCCAACAGCTTCTACTGTCAACAAAGAGTTCACATCATGGAAACTAATTTTCAGCAGTACTTATGTAAGGCCATCTCCAAAAACCACCATGGAAAGTGGCTAATTGTATGCCAAAACCTTGTTAAGCATCAAGCAAACAGGGAACCCGTCATACAAATCATACACCTTCCACAGTTACGAAATTAGTCACATAATGGAAACTATTTTCATGCAGTAATTATGCAACAGCATGCTAATAAAATTGTTCCCACCATAAGCAACCCTACGTCAAAATTTGCAGTTAAGACTGCAATAAGTCCAGTCTTTGACGTAAAAAAACGTTGACCTCAACATAAAAGAGCTACCGCAATAAGTCCAGCCTTTGAGATAAAAATATGTTGACCTCAACATAAAAGAGCAGGTTCATGATGCATTCAGCACATCCAAATTAAAATGTTCTGCAACTTAGGAAAAAATAGTTTATTAGAGATCCAAAAGGATAATAAGAACACATCCCAGAGAAAGTTAACTACATCCCACGAAAAGACTACCTACAGAATCATTACATCAGACATGCATTGCTCCATATTAAATTTGCAGTCCCATATTAAGAAGGGTTATTCACTTTTTTCTAAGCATGTCAATATTATGGTCTGAATGGCAACTGCTAAAGCTTTAAGTAGAAACTCCAGTCTGGATGCCAACTGCTACAGCTTTTCTACTCTCTCTAGTATAATGATGCTGGATAGAACAGCAAATAACCATTGCAGATATGGAAAAAAGTTACCTTCTGCATCCGAGCAGCATCCCGTTCTCGAATATGTCTTTCTAATTCTTCCCTCTCTCTTTGATCCCGTAATCGTTCTTCATCTGACTGCAAATTCAAGCAGTAGAATCAGCTAAGAGTTCAACCAGCAATCTCACTTAGTAAACGCACAGACCAGTGTACGAGACATGGTGCATTTATATGTAAAATTTCAACAGGAACCAAGTGCTTCATTCGCAGAATTTCTAATATAGACTAAGCTGGACCAAAGTACATTCCACACCATAATGCTACATAAAGCAAACAGGTCACCTGAGCTGCAAGTCTGCGCTATCTCCTAGTCAATTACAACATGAAAACCATGAAATCATTCCAGCCATAGATGCAGTACGTTCCTCATATAAGGAAAATAAATACTAAGTACAGATCTAACATTCTGACTCCAGTCAAAGCGGTGCTTGATTGAGAGCAACATTTTCCCTGACTTCCAGTTAGCCTGATGCGCATAACCTAATGCTAAATGCCATTTATCCAATACACAATTTAGTATAAGAATACTAAATATAGTTGCTTGGTGGTTTCTTCGGTTGTTCCTGATTCTGTGAGGAATCATCTTTTGGCTTGAGATGATGTTTTTGGAAGGAAAGTTAAAGACAAAAGTGTCTTATTCATCCCCCATGCGATCTTTTGGACTATTTGGCGATACATATTATCAAGACTCCTTTTTCCTAGGATGGTAGAACTCTTGCCAATCTTCTTTTGATACAATTGATTTTGTGGATGGGCTCCATCTTGGTTGCACATAACACCTTTGTAAGATGCGTGCTTGCATGCATCCTTTGTTCATATTTTATTTATATATATTCATATATTCTACTCCTTGTCCTTATCAAAAAAAAAAAAAAAAAACTCCAGCACATTAAGACTACAAGGAATGGGAGTGCACCCATCTTTTGAATTAAAAAAACTTTGGAATAACAAATTATCACTTGGATACCTCATAACCATTGCCATTGTCGTTGTTGCCCACAGAGGTTCTTCGTTTCACCCGCCTATCTTCTTCTCTGCTTGGAGCCACCTGCAGCATTGTTTAAAGTTAACATAAATATGACAAGTCAACACTTGAACTACAAAGAAAACTGAATCAATCAGTAAAAGAATGAACACTATGCCTCATCATCTTCATCCTCATATTGATTTGCATTCTTTCTTCTGAAACGTTTCCTGTTAGAATTTGACTTCTTGGACTCATAAGTTAGAGCAGCTGGCGCATCATCAGCATTGTCGTCAGCATCTAAAAGTTGGTAAGTTTTCTGCTTCCATGCCAACATTGCTGCCTCCCTTGTATTTGATAAAGCTGGCAACAAAGAAACAATAAATTCTTAACTTCTCAAGTAGAACTGGACCATATCGTTTGCTTTAAAGTAAATTGAAAAAATAAAAAGCATATCCCAATGCTCAACCTTAAAAAAAAGCAATGACAGTTGACATAGAGAGAAAAGCATAAAGGAATTTGGCTCCAAAACTAACTACTAGTTGACATAGACAGTTGCCAGCATTGTCGTAGGCATCTACTATTTGGCTCCAAAACGGGTCGGGTATCGGATTTTCGGTTCGGGCATTTGGTTTTGGATATTTTTGAACACCCCTAACTGCTGATTTTCTAGATGTGGTTTATGCGATTGTGCTATGATAAGGGAGAGACTGGTAACCAATTGTTCTTGTGGAGGTGGAAAATTTTGCCGACAATGTTGCCTCTAACAAGACGTATTGTCGCACTTTGATTAGAGGTCAATCAAGGTTTGACTTAGGTTCAAAATATCATTACAAGTTCGATAGACAACCGCCCTAATGTGAAATATGCAAAATTTTCCATACGAAATTGTGTAGAAGATGCGCCACTTGTTCTTTCTAGCTGAATCTTAACAGAAAATGATTGCAGACCTGAACATATAGCAGAATCACTAACTACTATTTGAAAACAATGGAGTAGATAAAGATTCAATCTTTCCACAGAGCTCTACACAATTCATTGACAAACAGCATTATAAACAACAGCAAGGAAATTGAAACTCAAACATTCGAACTAATCAATTGTATATCACCGCGATTCTCTCACAGATGAAGAAAAATAAATAGAAACAGAAAAGTACAGAAATCATGAACATATTCAACGAAGCAAAAATCATGAAGTACAGCGATTGATATGAGTATTTGAAGGAGACCCAATTGAAGAACAAGAGATTGAAGAAGAATCATTAAGTGAGAAGACATACCAGAAGTTCCCAGGGACTTCGATCCGGGGGGAGGGGAGGAGAGAGAACAACCCTAAGGGGGGTGCAGCTGCAGCGAAGTGAGCGAACAGCGGGGAGTAGAATGGCGGGAGTTAGGAATTAAAGGAGGGAGATAGATGAGGAGGGGTGCTTTTCCCTAGAGGATGGCCAGGATTTATTCTTCTTCTTAATTGGGCCTGGGCCTGCATGATTTCTCAACATGAGCCTGGCAGTCCAGGTTCAATTCTAAGCTCTAGGCCCATAATGATTAGTGGTTTTAGCTTTCTTCTGCTGGACAGATTAATAAGGCCGGGTGGAACTAGGGGTGCTCAAAGTCGGTTAACTGGAATTTTGGTTAATTAAAAATCAGTTAAGTGTTTTTTTAGTTCGAAAAAAATGCAAACCATAAATCAAACTGAAATTACAGATTAACTGAAAATCGGTTAACCAAAAAATCCGGTTCGACCAAAAGCCAAACCGTAAACCGAACCAAAATATCGGGTTAACCGGAAATTTGGTTCAGTTTGTGGTTAACCGAACCCCACACACCTAAATTTACTTTTTTTAGGTTTTTTTATAAATCTCTTATTCTTAGTTATTGTATTGTTCCTGGCCTTTCTTTCATACTAGTGGCAATTTTTTGCTTATTTTTTGTTTACCTTGAACCAAAACAAACTCATCAAAAATACAAGACACAAATGCAACGGTTCAGTTCGGCTAACCATGGTTAACCGAGCTTTTTCGCGCCCTAAACCGAAACCGAAATATGAACCGAAAAAAAATTCTATTTGATTAACCGAACAAAACATTTTAGAAAATTTGATTCGGTTAACCAGTTTTTCGGTTTAATTTTTTTAGTTTTTTTTTCGGTTTCCGATTTCGGTTTTTTTTGCTCACCCCTAGCTGGAACTTCGAGTACAAATGTAAAACAACCCTAGCCTCAATGTAATACGACATAACAACTACTAAATAAGTGTTGCCCAAGAAAAGAAAACAACCCACAGGACCAAACTCTCTTGTCCTTAACACTATTATCCCCTCACAACTTAGATTTTAGAAAATTTGATCCGGTTGACCGGCTTTTCGGTTTGGTTTTTTTCGGTTCGCTTTTTTTTTTTGCTCACCCCTACGTGGAACTTCGAGTACAACTGTAAAACAACCCTAGCTTTAATGTAATATGACACAATAAATACTAAATAAGTGCTGCCCAAGAAAAAAAAAAGGTTATACTAAAAAAAGCAAAGCACATGTGACCACAAAACAGAAACGAAAAGATAAAGAAAAAATTTTTACAAATATAATATAGTGAGTTATGAGTTTAACATTTATAAGCAATAAATTACTTATTATAAAGTAAAAAAAAAAAGCCCTTTATTAATTCAAAATTTCAAACAATAGACAAAATATTTAGTTGCTCTAAACTAGCTCAATGAAACGATATCAGTGCACGGTTTAAATGAAGTATAGATATAATAATTAAAAAAGATCCAAGCATAGATGCAAGAAATTTATCTGAACAAAAATAAAAGAAAGATAAAAGAAATTTAAGGTCTTTTATATCGGATTGTATAAAAAAAATTATGTAACCCAATTTTTAAAAATCTTTTAAATGATTTAAATATTGATTACATAAAGTTTTATCATTGATAATAGTGCGACATGCAATTCACATTGATGGAAAAAAAAAAATGGAAGATCAATAATTGTGAGTTCTTTTACAAAAAAAATAAAATAAGGTTCCATCAATCCAAACTATCATATATGGTAAATTTTTTACTTTTTAAAAAATTCAACGCCTATTTTCATATCTTCCTTTTAAAAGAATAAAGTTTCTTTGGTCTAAATCAAATGGTAGGATGTCACCGAATTTATAATGGTGGATCCACCATATAAGTGGTGGATAACCAAACACTCGACAATGATTTGATTTTTACAAACATAGTACTTGTACACACTAACTGTTGCCCCAACAAACTATTGTGCATTAGGGCATCCCCAGCGGTCGTTCACGCGTGAAGGAAATTGGCCCGCGTGTAACACAGGGCGTGGGCAGCCAGTGGCACGCGACGCAGGAAACAGGAGACGGAACCCAGGCGTGTTCCGTCTCGCGTGTAATTTTTTTTGTCCTCTAGCGCCGCAAAAACGCACCGTTTCGCTGGGCCGGATGAATCAGACGGTGCGTTTTGGTTCCGGCTTTGGCAGAAAAAAGGAAAAAGCTCGGGAACAGTGTTTTGCTGGGAAATTGTTTTGGGCATTGATTTTTTTAGCCGTTTGGCAACGGATAATGTATTTTGCCCTTTTTTTTTTAAAATTGTGTATAAATATGAGTTTGTGTTGAAATCAAATTTACATAATCTCTCTCATTTCTATCTAAATCTGAAATATAATTTTCCGCTATTTGAAGACAAGTCATTGAAGTGAAGAGGAAAATATTGTGGTAAGTTGTAAATTACTTTGTTTTTTTATGGATGTTTATTGATTAATTAAATTAATTAAATGTAGTTGTAATTTTTAACTAATTACTATTGTTTATATGGTTAGATATTTGGGAGGTGGATTTGT
This sequence comes from Selenicereus undatus, assembly GCA_017589665.1. Lineage (NCBI taxonomy): Eukaryota > Viridiplantae > Streptophyta > Magnoliopsida > Caryophyllales > Cactaceae > Selenicereus > Selenicereus undatus. The sequence continues at coordinate 9,559,839 of JACYFF010010365.1, read as the reverse complement.
GAGCTTGAAAAGAATCAAGATAAAGTGAAGTGAAGTGAAGAATTTTGTAAGTATTTTTCCATGCACATATTTCATTTGTTTAGATGTTTAATTTGTTTGATTTATTAATTAATTTAGTATGTTGTGATTAACATTTGTACATTTAAATTAACATGATAGCATGTTAGACCACATTATTAACATCAAGAAGCTAATGTGAGAATTTTTTTTTTATTTGTGAGATTACGTTTATGTTCTTGGATGTTATCTTTAATAGTTAATATAATTTTTTTTTGGTGAAATGTATGTGTGAAAATCAAGAAATTTCATTATTTAATGGAAATGTATGAGTAAAAATCAAGAGAACGTGAAAATGGAATTATGACGTTTTCGTAAATTTCATTAATTAATTTAGTATGTTGTGAGTAACATTTGTACTTTTAAAATAACATGATAACAATTTACACCACGTTATTAACATAAAGAAGCTAATGTGAGAATTTTCATGATTTAATAAGTTATGTAGGCTTAAATTTATGATTAAAAATAAAGAAATTTCATGATTTAATGGAAATGTAAAAGTGTGAAGTTGAGAACGTGAAAAGGGAAGTACGCCGTTTTCGTAAATTAAGTTGGTATAAATTGGGATGACAAAAGATATAATTTCGAAATTGTATTTGTTTTATTTATTAATTAATTTAGTATGTTGTGATTAAGATTTGTACATTTAAAATAATACGATGACAATTTACACCACGTTGTTGACATAAAGAAGCTAATGTGAGAATTATATTTTTTATTTCGTACATTACGTTTACGTTGTCGGATGTCATCTTCAATGTTTAATTTAAATTATTTAGGGTTAAATCAATGTTTAACAATCAAGAAATTTTCATATGAATGTGTAAATGAGTAACATGCTAAATGAATATGATAACATGCTAAATTACATAATTAGTTTAGAGAAGCTTACATGTGTAAATGTTCATTTAACTTTAGGTTTATGTTCTTCGATGTTTTGTTCAATATTGAGAAGAATTTTCATGAATGTGTTAGTTGGCGAAAATGAAAATTTGAAATTTTAATTAGTTTAATTTATTTATGAGGTTAGTAAATTGTAATTAATATTCATATGTGTAAATGAATATGATAACATGCTATTTTAAAAACAAATGCGTAATTAGTTATTAATTGAAATGTTGAAATGTGTAGGTTTAACTATTTTAATTGTTTACTTAAAATGCGTAATTAGTTATTAATATTTTGTAATAGTTGGTTTGTTAGAATTACATGAAATTGCATGCAATAGTTGACATTGAAATTTAAAAACAAACCACGATGTAGGTGAACGTTGAAATGGATCCGAATGATACACAATCATTCACACACCTACTTAGCGGGGACGAGTCACAGAGTGAAATTGGGAATAGTTCAAACCTTCCACCACGACCCCCGAATTGGCAACACTATCCACCACCACATAATCCCCCACCTTATTCCCAACAATATCCGCCACAATACCCTACAAATTGGCAACATCACCGTCCACCACCAAACACCCCTCCACAAACTTTTACCTATGGAACAATGCCCCTTCCATATTACCCACCTCAACCTCCTCAAACAACCTTACCAGCACCTGAACCTCCTCGTACGACCTCACCAGCACCTCGTCCTTCGCCAAGTAATAACCCCAACAACAAGGAAGGTGATGTGCAACCCCCTAAGTGGACATTAGATGAGGACCGCCGCTTAGTGAAGTCATGGATTAATGTGAGCACCAATCCAATCACCGGGGCTGATCAAAAGCTATCTGGCTTCTGGACAAAGGTGGCAAACACATTCAACCAGCATGCTCCCGATGGAGCTTCAAAGAGAACGGGAAAGGTATGCAACGCCCGATGGAATCGTGCTGCTCCATTAGTATCGAAATGGTGCGCTTGTGTGGCTCAGGCATACCGGGCGAATCCAAGTGGTACAAATGAGGATGACATAATGCAAAATGCTCAAGATCTTTATGTTGCTATGGTCGGCAAAGCATTTGACCTCATGCATTGGTGGGTGTTGTTGAAGGATCAACCTAAATGGGAGACCTTCTGTGACCAATCTGGAGAAGCGTCTTCCAAACGGCTCAAAGTAAATGATGTGGGCCCGTACTCCGAGAGTGACTCCCCTAGCACCCCCCCACCCCTACTACCCATGCAACTCCTTCCAGTGAGAGTACACCAACTGAGGTCGTTGGAGGGCTTATCCGCCCTATCGGAACAAAGGTTGCCAAGAAAAAGGCAAAGGAGCTAAGTACAGACCCTGTATTGGATATTGTCACTACAGAAATGTCGGCTATACAGACAACTAACGAGAAGAATAGCACCATGTTTGAGCAATATGTCCTGGCCCAAAACAAGAAGGCTGAAGCAGCTATGAAAGTTGTAGAGCTAAGAGATCGGCATCTGTCCTTGGAAGAAAGGAAGCAGCGCCTTAAAGAGATGAAGTACGAGGACAAGATTTTGAAAATGAACATTGCGGAGATGTGTCCTGAAGATCAAGCACGCTATGGCCCCATTCAGGAAGAAATTAGGAGTCGCTATCGTCAAAACTCGTCATCGTCTGATATTGACCTTAATTTAGAGTGATCGCTAATTTGTTATTTTTAGTCTTATTGTGTTTTCATGGAACAGTTGTTGTGGCAGAAACCTTTCCCTTTGTTTAATGGCATATTTAATTCCAACTTGTCTCCAAATTCATTTTAAGTTCTTTCCAATTTGATGCATTGCGTATAAATTCGCAATTACTTTTTTGTATGTTATTATTCTTTTTATTTGTCCGAAATTAAAATTTCGTCTAATATAATGTATATTTGTATTACATTTATAATTATAATTTTAATGCACAGGTATAGAAGAATGAGCGGTTCATCATCCTCTTCTAGTACGTCATCCTCAACAGATGGTTTGAGCTTCATCCTAGAAGAGTCTAGCGATGATTCCCCAATATTGGAAAGTATGGTTATGAATGACAACGGCTCGAAAATGTTGGAGTTGGCCCTAAAGTTGAGAAATATTAGACAAGAAAGTAGGGCATCATCATCATCACGGAGACCCAAAAAGAAGAAAAAATTTATAAAGAGAGATCGGCAAGAAGCACACGATCGCCTCTACAAAGATTACTTCGCCGAAGACTCCATCTACAATGACACCCACTTTCGGCGTAGATTTCGTATGCGACGGCACTTGTTCCTACGCATAGTTGGCGCTTTAGAGAGTCATTTTGAGTACTTCCAATTGAGGTACGATGGCATCGGTAGGCGTGAGTTGTCACCACTGACCAAGTGCACAGCAGCCATGCGAATGTTGGCTTATGGTATATCGGCAGATTGTGTCGATGAATACCTAAAGATTGGTGAAAGCACAGCTATGGAGTGCATGAAAAATTTTGCTGCTGGTGTCATTCAAGTGTTCGGGGAAGAGTACTTACGAAAACCAACACAAGCTGATGTCAATCGTTTGTTACAAGTGGCAGAAGCCCGCGACTTTCCGGGTATGTTAGGGAGCATCGATTGTATGCACTGGGAATGGAAGAATTGTCCCACAGGTTGGAAATGAGTGTTTGCAAAAGGGGTGTACAAAGTTCCCACATTGATTCTTGAAGCTGTTGCTTCCTACGACCTTTGGATATGACACGCTTTCTTTGGGTGCCCGGGAACCCTAAATGATTTAAACGTCCTCCACCGATCCAATGTTTTACAAGAGGTGTACGAGGGTCGGGCTCCAGATTGTGAATATATCGTCAACGGTCGCAAGTACAACATGGGGTACTATCTATCTGATGGTATTTATCCGATATGGGCCACCTTCGTGAAGACCATCCCCCTTCCTCAGGGAGCAAAGGCAAAGCTATTCGCTGAACGTCAAGAATCTGTTAGGAAGGATGTGGAGAGAGTATTTGGGATTCTACAAGCTCGCTTTGCCATCATCCGTGGCCCTGCACGGAACATGGATAAGGCTGAATTGGGGATGGTAATGAAGGCATGCATCATACTCCACAACATGATCGTCGAGGACGAGCGTAATTCATACGACCTTAGTTTTGATTATGATGATGTGGAGGACAACACCCCTCAACCTAATGTCCAACGGAACCATCATCCGTGCTACGCAGCCTATCTTCGTAGAGTAGCACAAGTTCATAACCCAGACTTACATGCACGTCTTCAGTCCGACTTGGTCGAAGAAATATGGAACCGACACACGGCGCGAAGAAGTTCGCAAACGTAATTATTTCCTGTTATTTGTTGATATTTGGGAATGTAATTTTTTTTCCATTAAAAAGTCAAACGTTCGTGATGAATTTTTTTGAACATTTTCAATCTTCATATTGTAATTTATTTTTAAGTTTCATCCTTCTTTGTGTTAGTTTTAAATTGAATTGTACTTTCCCACTTTTTTTAAAACTAGTTCGACAACAAAGACAAAAAAAAGGGAGGGAAATTAAAATTTGAAATTTATACATTTTTAGGTCAACAAAATAAATATTCATTACTCTAAAAAAAATAAATTACATACATGTTACAAAAGTTAAAACCCAAACCCAACATAAAAATTAAAAAGGAATAAATTAGGTTCAAATTGTGGGCTCCATGTAATTAATTGTGCTAAAATGAGTTCCATTGGTTGGAAGATTGAATGGAATGCAAGTGGAACTCATGCTGATGTGGCAAGCTTGAGTTCCAAAAATTGACACTTGGGTTAGGGACCACGTGGCTAATTGAATTGTACTTTCCCACTCATGCTAATTGTACTTTCCCACGTGGCTCGGCCAATCGGACCAAAATGAAGGATATTAGAATTTGTGCATTAATGTTGGGTTCGTGAGCCCAAAAAATTCAGCCAGGCGCAAGTGAGGAGTTTGAAGGCCCGCAACAGTTGGCCGGCGGACTTTTTTTTGGTCATTTTCTACCCCTAAATTACGTTGGGGGCAGTGAGTGATTTTTTTTAACTGCTAGAATGAATTAAAAGATGAAAAAAGATGCAATGGGTTGGATCAACTGTAAGGGTTGAATAGTGGTATGCTTAAATATATGATAATATTATATATAATTTTATAAATTAGAATTTATAAATAATTTCATAAATTATAATTTAGAACTAAATTTTTTAATTCAAGCATGTGTGATTTTTTTAAAATTCAACATTCTATAATTTTTTTTACAAAAAATATAAGAACCTTTAATTAGTTGTGTGCATTGAATTATTATGTGCAAATTATTTTTCAAAAAAATAATAAAGCTAAACAACAAAGCAAAACATGAAAACTAAACTAATTAAATATGGTTAGGTGTGGGGTCTATAAGTATTATTTTATTCGGTAAGCCAAAGTGTTGTGCATTTCTCGAAAGTCAGTGGTCGATTGTGCGATTGTGCTATTCAATATGCTCGTAGTTTTCTACCTGTGCGTTGGACGATGGCTGTCATTTATCGGTTGATAAGTATTAGTATCTTGTTGGACATGTTGTTGGTTGTGCTATACCATACTGAGTTTTATGGACTTGATAGTAGCACCATTTTTTTTGACTTTGTTTCATACAAAATCACTTTTTATATGTACTTGAACTTTTGATGTGCAGCTTATCTTTTTTAATCCTGTTAGTTATTAAGTTTTTTTTGGGGGGGATTTAAGATATTATGTTGTTTGACGCTGCGTGACTCTTTTTTAAGTATAAAATGATTTTGTGAAATAACCTTATTGACAGTGGGAACAAAAGAGCAAAGGAAAACCATAGTATTTTCAGTAATTTAATGTTGTCTTTCTTAAACTTGGATTTTATTTTTAAAAATTCATCATATTTTAATATGAAATGTAATGTGTGAAAAGTAGTTATAGTATGAAATATTCAATAGCACATCAGATTTGTCGTCTTCAATATCTATTAGTCGCTAACTCCTATTCTCAAATTAAGTAACCTGTAAAAGTAACATATATTATACTAAGTTAGGTTTTGATTTTTCATTTGTTCCTAAGTACTTGTCATCAACGATGTGTTGTTAAATGTAGATAATGATTTTTCACATGCTTATACATTTAGTAAAAAAATATAAGATAGTATTTTTGTATTGATTTGCACTTACCTGCGTACAAAGAGGTATTTCAATTGTCGACTTCTTGTATATATCATCTGCCTGGAGTTGCTTGGTAATATTAGAGGAGTTTATTAATTGTTGTTATTTTAATCTTCGGCTATATTTAATTGGGTTATTGGATGTGAATAATTTGAACTTTGTGGGTATTGAATGTAAATAATTTGAATTTCAAACATAGCTTCCAGTACTCCAAACTTTATGGACATTTATTTTGAGTAGTCTAAGCTTATTTTAGATTGTATGCTTCAAACAATTCTAAACGATATTACCACTCAAGTAATACAAAGATATAAAATTCAAGTTGTATAGATTCATTTTGAAGTTTAAATAGCCTAAAAAATACAATCTAAGATGCCCTCTAGACTATTAAAAATAAATACCTCAAAAGTTCAGAGTGTTAGAGTTATTTTTGAAGTTCGGATTATTCTCGTCCAATAGCCCCAAAGTTCAGATTATTTACGTCCAATAACCCTATTTAATTCGAAGAATCATACCATGTCATGGTCTTTGCACAATTAGAACTAACATTTTGTAGGAGTTTACTAAAACTAAAATATGCATAGTGCCATTTTATTTTATTTTTGGTAATTTGTAATAGTGATGTTATTTTGAGTGCATACATACAATTGGTAAGTTGTTGAACACTTCTTTGTAGACAATGTTCCTTGTGTATTATTCATAGTGTTCATTGCCATGTTTAATGATAAACTTCAAACCCTCTAGTGAAGTCACCCGTGAAGTTGCAATTAAGTTGTCTAAGACTTACTACCGAATTTGAAAGGTAAACTCCTACACATTTCAGTGATTATCCTTGACTTGTATTTATAATCATTGTTTAGCAAACATGGATAGAAAATTGCATTCTTTTTAATACGAATTACCACTTTGTCTCATATGACAATTCTAGGGATTATAACCTTCATTCTGACATTGATAAAGAAAAGCATAAGATTTTTTCATTTTAGCCAATCAGCACTTGTTAAAACTCATTTTTGTATCATTCGACAACTAAGAATTATATGGGACCACAAATTTTCGTTTTAATCAAATGACGATACAAACTTAGATGAGACTAGACCTGATTAACGGGTCGGGACCCTGCCCGACCCGTTCCAAAAAATTGAGGGTCAGCCTTTTTTGTATCCGACCCGCCCCGACCCTCAAATTGAGGGTATTCGACTACAATGAGGGTCGAGCTTGGGCGGAGGTTTTAACCATTTGATCCGATCCGCTGACCCTCACTTAAAAAAAAAAAAAAAAACTAAGGATCAAAATTTAAAATCAAAACAAGGTACTTCTGTTTCATTTGTTCAAAACCTTTTCACTTTCTACCTTCTCTTAACCACCCTCCCTCAAATGTCACTGGCTTGTAACCTTATAACGCTCCCTCGTTGATGTTTGGAGTAGTCATTTTAATGAATTAATTGTTTTAATCGCTAAATTACACATTATAATGTTTGTAATTGTGATACATTTCATTTGATCATTATATTATCATTTGACATTTTGTTTTGTAAGATGTTTTTTTTTATCAGGTTGTTTTATAGGATGTTTATTGTTGACCTTTATAATAAAAAGAAAACTTAATGAAAAATCTCATTTTCTATATCAAGAATATTTGAGGGTCGGGTCTGACCTGATGACCCGAGGGTACCCACAGGGTTAGGGTTAGGGTTAGGGTCAAGGGTATAGCAACCGCATGAGGGTCGGGTAGGGTCATGGTCGAAAAAATCCTGTATGCCGAGCCTCAACTCGACCCGACCCTCATTTTGATCAGGTCTAGATACTACAAAATTAAATCCCTATTTATAGTAATTGCAAATTAAGATAAACATTAGAGTACAATGAGTGGCTATCAGGATAATGAGGTAATTAATTTCAAAAATAATATATAATATAATAATTAAGGGTGAGCATTAAAATGAAATAATGAGGTAATTTAGCAAAGGTTATATACTATTAAAGATGGACATTCAAATGAAATAATAAGGCAATTTACCAATAAGAACAAATCAACAAAAAGATCATTTAGCACATGTGAGACCAAATGTCAAATTCGTAGGGTCATACATGTCAATTAAAACTAATAATCATCACAAAATGTGTGTGTTTTTTTTTTCCTCCATAGATATTTCTATTGGGTTGATTGGATTCATTATGCATGCACTTGCATCGTTTGTCCATTGCATATTATTTCAATAGTTTAACGACATCTTTAATATTATTTAATAGTGATGATGGTCCTTCCTACTATTTGACCTATGATTTGAATAAAATTAAAATTTGATTAATTATTCTCATGATTAACAAAGCATGGGAAAATTGCTGACAATAGTAACAAAAAGATAGATAAGTTTTTGATCTTAATCTTATCTCTTTGGTCTATAGTTATTTATAAAAAAAACCAACAAAGAAAAATAAAATAAAAAAACAAAAAATGAAGAAAGTGAGATTAGTAGCAGATGAAGAAATTTTAGTAAAATTTTGACTTTAAGAAAACTTTTGACATTCTTTTTTTTTTTTAGGGAGGGGGGAGTACTACTAATTTATGAAGTCAATTATGGTCTATTATGGGAATATAGACAAACAACTCTTATATATTAATTACCTATTAAATTTAAATTTAAATTTGCTAAAAGAACTAATTATACTATGTGATTTTTGAGCACTAAATATAATCTCAAGTGAAATATAAATTGAATAAATTACTGAAACGTTTTTTTTTTTAACATCCTGAACGTAAGTTACAAATGTCAAAAGAAACTAAATATTGTACCAACTTAAAGTAGTCGTAAGTGAAACCCACAATCACATTAAGGTCCTACTATATTTCATATTATCTAAATTTAATTATGTGACATGCTTAAGTAGTCAAGCTTTACAGTATGTAAAATAGGCAACCCAATCAGCGTTCAAGTGTCAACTCATGACATATTCACTCAAAAATAAATATATAAAAATAAATATATTTAGATTTAGATGTCCAATATATACTTGCGTCAAGAATAATGTCTAACACACTTCAACTTTTTTCTTAGGTAACATCTAAATCATTTCTTTGGTCTATATTTAAGTTTTTTAAGATAAAATTCGATTATAGTAAAGAATAATACCTTAATAGCAACATGAATTATTTGGTGAACTCTGTAAGGATATAAACATTATCACATAAATATATTTCCTTTTTCAATTTTTTTTCCTTTCCTGGCATTCAAATCCCCTTCCTCAGGTATTGATATTGGCACACCTGAAATTCACATATACATATTTTTACAGTCTCAATGATTCTTGATTACGTAAGTAAATGAGTAGCATGTATTAGGATATTTTTTTTTTATTTTTTTTGGACCCAAGCATATATTAAGTAACTTAAGAGAAAGACCAAGTCATTTGAAAAAAGAAAGGACAATAAATATGTACTTTGGCTAGGTGTTGCTTGTCAAACTCATTCCAACTTTTGGAGCTTTTGATTTTATTGTTATTTTTTTTTTTAAGAAAGAAAACCCTTCTTGTTAGCTTAGTGAAGACTGAAGAGAGTGGTCCTTTCTTCACCCTCCAAAGTTCAGATGTTTCCAAGGAGGCAAGGAGCTTGATTATTAGCAAGAAAACGCCTTGCAAAAGTTGCAAGCGCATGCCAAAGCACACTAAGAAAGCAAAGGAGAACAGGTGAGAGATTGGTTGTCATGTATTATGGTAATTGGTGGGTGACTAAACAACCATTCTATGTGCACATGTTGTCTTTGGGGGCGTTTGGTTGTAAGAGTTTTTTTGGAGAAAAATAGCTTTTTGGGGAACTTTAGCTACTTTGAGTAGTCAAAACAGCTAAATTGGTGTTTGGTTGAAGAGCTGTTTGGAAGAACTATTTGGACCCAAACAACTCTTCCTCAAAAGACTATTTCGATTAGCCTATTGAGAATAATTGTTTGTGAAAATGACATAACTACCCAAGAGTTTAAAAAAATTACACCATATGCCATTAACATTTTGTAGCGATATTTGATGTTGTATATTATTTAAATTTATTCTATCCAAGATTAAATCGTTCTAATATATAAATTTCAATATATTCATAATAATAAAATATGTAGCAAATAACAAAATAATATTTTAAGACATAATTATCATGTAGATAGATATACACATGTTGAAAAGAACAAAAGATTAATAAGAATACAAATTATATAGAACTAGTAACAAGTTTAGGTTTTATCAATAAAGTTAATTTGTATATATGACATCAATTTAATTCTTTTTGAAAAGAAAATAAGATAAGTTTAGGTTTTATCAATAAAGTTAATTTGTACATATGACATCAATTTAATTCTTTTTGGAAAGAAAATAAGATAACTAGTAAATAAAAAAATTATTTTTAATTAAAACGTAATTTAGAAATAAGGGTACAAATGAAATTTCACTGAATATCTTGTTTGAAAACAGCTAATTTTACCAAACATTTCTTTTATAAAACAGCTAATTCAAACAGTTAATGCAAACAGTTAATTCAAATAGCTAACAGCTAATAGCTAAGCGAAATAGCTAACACTTAACAGTTGTTTGCCAAACAGGACCTTTGTGTACTAAACTATCCAAAATGCTTTGCTTGTTAGTTGATCCCCATCTTCTTCTTTCTCCTTTCTTCTTTATCTTCTACTATTTTATTTCCCCATCTCTTTTGGTTACTTAATTTAAGTTTTGATTTCAACAAATTCAATTCTTGGTTAGTTACATTGATATTAATTAATGTTATGGCTAGTTGATAAGCTCAATCAACTAAAATAAAGTCTTTTTTTTGGAGTTTCAAAAAGCAGCAAAGTATATCAGTATAATAATTATTCAACTATACAAAAGATCAGCCATTTACATTTCATTGTAGTAGCTTTATCAATAATTCATCTTCCAAGACTGATAAAGAATCGTGCATTACCCAAAGAGGAAACTTTAATGAATTCATAAAACAGTGGTAGCAAGTTCAGAATCATATCATTCACTATAACTAAACCAACAATATTGCGTCAAATTGTGGAGATTGAATTCAATGAATTCATAAAGCAGTGGCACTTTACCTTAGCTTCCAAGAAATCTTCTGAGGACAAAAATGGTGAAAAAAAGCAATTATAACATCACATCATATGATCTGGACACTTTTGAATTTAGAATTATAACATACTGTGAATATTGAACAATATTAATTAAACCCAAAAATGGCGCATGGTTGTGAGAGCTTTCAACCCACCAATAAGACTTGGTCAACCCAACAAGAGAATTGCTCTCTTCCCGACAGCAGGAGCAGGAGGAGGAAGATTAAGATCAAGAAGGTCTCTGAAGAATAAGATTAAGATCAGGATTAAGGGCGCATTCGGTAATAACGTTTTGAATAACATTTAACATTTTAACCAAATCAATACACCAATCAGACAATTTTTAGCATTTGGTAACATGGAATATTGATTAGCATTTCAACTAGCATTTAGCGTTTTGAGCAACCTTTCGGAAAAACTAATAACACTAACTTTTAGCATTTAAAAGTAGCGTTTCACATATTTTGACAAAAAAATATTCTTTGGAAATTTTATCTTTGAAAATTATCTATATCCTTTTATGTCAATTTACAGTAAACAGCTAATCCAACAACTAAATTTACCAAATACATTTGTTTCAACCGCTCATCTAAACAGCTATCCGCTAACAGCTAAATGAGAAACATTATCCACTACCTAAACACCTATCCATTACTTAAACTGCTATCGGCTATTTGAACCACTAATTTTACCAAACAGGGCCTCAGATCAAGAAAGGCTCTGATTTCTGGGCTTGATGACTTCTCAACCAAATTAATTTCACAATTACTGTTATCAGCGGCCAATAAATGGGATCTTCTGTGCCCACCAAGTGCTTGCCCAGATGAGAAAACCCTGAAACAAATTGGGCATTCATGTTTCTGAACCACTTTATTAGGTAATTGCGATGATGATCCAATCCCAATCTCAGTTCCAAGTTCTTGATCTTGTTGTTGTTGATCACCAATTGGACTGAGAAAACCCTCAACAGTAGAGATGTCGTTGGATTCGAGCTTCGATACAGGGGAAAGTTTCATTCCCACAGCGTTCTTATGGCTAGCTCTACGCCCTCCTAGGGCTTGATAAGAATGGAACACCTTATTCCAAGTATTGCACTCAAATTTGCTCCTCTTGATACTGTTTCTGAAGACTTCAGCACCCATTTCGATCTCGTCAAAACCCGATTCATGATCGTTGCACTTGTGATCATTTTAGGCATACCCATCTTGAGAAACTCCTAATTCCATGATTGCTGACCAATTTCCGACATGCCCAGAAGCTAAAGTTTCCATTTTCTTTTTGTGATCAAAATCATCAAACTTTCTCGGGTTCTGATGAGGTTCTCTAGTTTGATCATTTGAGGTAAACACATTTGGAAGAGCTTGGATTTCCTTCATTTTTGATCCATTTTGGAGGTGCCCAGAAGCTGCATATTTCAAATTCGGGTCATTTCTGTTACTATTATTGGAAACAACACCAGAAACAGAGTTCTTCCCCTGAATTCTCTCCCCTAATTCTCTCACTCTGATCAACTTGAAGCAATGCAATTTTCTAGAGGAATTTCGCTTTGACAGAAGAAGAAGCATCTCCCCAGTTTCCCACGTCCCTAGACAGCATGATCAAGCACATTGCAGTGGCAATCTCTTCTTGTTTAGGCTCAGCCGCCACAGAAACAGAGAAGCCAGAATTACTACCACCATGAAACATGATTTCCCATTGGGGTTCTGAAGCCGGTTTCTCCGGTTTGGATCCGACCCATCTTCGGTTTCAGATTCATCAGACCATTGCGAAGAAGAACTAAGCAAGTTACAATCTTTATAGGTCTTCTTTGGATTCTCTCTCAGCTGATACCTGGGCTTCGATGATCCGGGCTCTTCATTTGGAGCAACCCTAGAAGAGTTGTTTTTGTGAATCAAATGAGACCTTATGTGAATCAAATGAGACCTTATGTGACCCCCAAGTGATCTTCCACAAGGGAAGCATCTCTTGCAGAACCTGCATATATGCTTTGAGTTCATAGCGATTACACGGACTGATCAAGACTAAAGAAACACGGGAAAACAGAGGATAAACAGGGGAAGTCTAATTGATCAGATGAGTGAAAGGGAAAAGTTTGCTTCTTTGAATATATAGAGAACAGACCTAAAAATAGGAGAGAAAGAGTTGCTGTTTGAGTTGTGGCAAGATCTGATGAACTAACGCTACAAACGGAGAAGCAGCTTTTGGAGTTCACATTCACACAATTTCTCTCTCCTACTCCTCCCTGATCACTAACCAGCCTTATGAGTAGTTGAAAGCTTGAAACTTGAGGAAGAGACACTAATCAATCAAATCTCCTCAAAATTAAATCAATCAAAGTTTGTTTGCAAATGAAATAGGGTTTCTACTGTTTCTCTCTTAGTAAGTCCTCATTCTCCTCTTTTTATCTTTGCTTCCATGCATGGATTTCTCTCCCCCACCAAATTTAGTACTTATTTATTTAATATATTTAATAAAATTTTAAAAATATGAAGATAAAAATAGAAATTGTTATTTGGAGAATTAGAAACAGTACCAAAATAATATGCAGAAATTGAGTTAATATGAAACATCATAGTTCAATTTTAAAAAATAAATTTAGTAAATTGGGTTTTATTCGGTTGAAGTTTAAGCCAGGTTACAATGATGATTCAAATGAGGGAATTCCAGTAAAATTTTAAGCCTTGTTAAAATGAAAACGCTAATATGAAGATGAGTTCATCTGGGGTTAGTGACATACAGTTGAAAAAAGAAGACAGAGTTAACATCAAACTGAAAAAAGCACTACAAAATGAAATGCTAACATGAAGATGTAAAAGCCCATAATTTTCAGATTGGAATTGACAGTCTTATAATATCTGACTACCCTACATAATCAGCAGAAGTTTTATCCCAACAGATATTGTTCACTGAAATCCAAATACCTAAATACTTGTGTCCAAGAAACAACAACTAACAAGAGAAGGTTAATGCATCTTATCACAAATCATTGCGGTCACCAGGATGAGGAGGGAGGGCGGGGGTTCTGTTCACTTCAATAGCCTCTCCTCCTCCCTAAGGAAAAAAAAATCGATAAAATAATACTAAGCAGGATAAATAATCTAGCAACAAGCCATCAAAGCAAAGAAGGATTACCTCATGTCCCAATTTCACACCCATTCTTGAGAAACACAAGCAGCAACACTCATTGCGGCAACCCGCCTGAGTGCATCCAATCTGCATAACAGGCAAATGGACAATCTCTCAGCACTTCAAACAAAAATTTCAGACACATCCTTTACCAAGCATGTTTCTGCAACACTATAAGTAAGCTCAAAACACAAGTGCTAACACCACAACAACAAAAAAAATATAAGCTCCAACGTGAGCTTGAGTATGGCATATTTTCCAATACAAATTATTAAAAAAAAAAAAAAACTACGTAAGGCTAGCAGATACCAGAGCACGAAAATTAAAATACAAAAGGAGGAAAATCAATAGAAAACTTTTCTCTGCTGAATTTCATCACCAGCAAGGCCAGAAGATTCTGCTTTCTCATCCAGAGAATTGATAATCCCCATAAGTTTGTACTTTTGAGCCTTGATGCCTCCAAAAACATCCCTATTCCACTTGTTAAGGTTCTCTTTGATAAATTTAAGTTTATTTGCAACAATGAAACTAGCGAAACCTGTCACCCGTGTGGTTGTGCCTCCTTCCACCACTCTTTAACAAGATCAGAGAAACCCTCAAATTCTAACCATATTCATTGTTTCAAGACAAATAGGAAAGTGATCAGAAAAAGGTCTAGACAGCCTTTTCTGAATCATGTCCTGAAAGAACCCCTCACAGTCTGCCAACACAAGAAAGCAGTCCAACCTAGAACACACCAAGTCATCATGACGCTTAACTTCTGTAGTGATGCTCATGTCTAACTCACTAGGTTTCTCAAGGTCTCGACCCTCCTCAAACTCAAAAGAGTCATTAAAAGTGGTGGGTGGATAGGCATAAATGAGGACATCATCAGTAACATCCTTAGGTGAGTTAGTGGTGGGTGCAAGGTCAAGTGATAAAGACAAAGGGAGGTCACCCTCTTGATCCAGGCTAGGTAAAGACATGACATTATTCAAATTAGGCCCAGATTGACAAGAGGGCTAAAAAACACCCGAAAGGCTAACTGCAGGTTTAGGAAATCCTAAACTAGAATTAGACTTGTTACATTACTCCCTATTCTGGTTAAAACAATGAGAATGTTCAGTAATTATCGCTTTCATAGTCTCTATCACTTTATCAGTCAGTTTCATTCAACCTCTTTTCCATACTTGCATGTTTAGCATCAACATAAGCACGACAAAGGCAAGAATAAGCATAATGATCAGAAGATTCATAGTAATCACACAAAGTAGGAGGCATATAAGCAGGAGACGGGTCATATGAATTCCCAAAATGATCTCGATGGTAAGGATTAACATGAAAAGCAGATTCATGGCTTGTGTATCCTATGGTCGCTTTAGCTTGTTCAAATTCATAATTATCCCAAGCTAAATTTTCAAAGAAATCCCAAACCTCATTTTGAGTTCTAGTTAATAATCCCAATAAACCCCCTGAGCATATAGACTCAACATGACCTCTAAATTCAGCATTGAGACCCACAGCGATGACCTCACAAATTTTTTATTTTTCAAAAGTACAATTCAATTGAGCATGTTAACGATTAAGTCGAGACAGATAACTTCAGCAAAGTTCATGCTCAAATTGTGGGAAATTAAAAATTGGCATTCTCTAAACTCCTTTTGTTTTATGAATTTTTCGATTTTTAGGATTTTCAAATGTTTTTGCCTTTTTTTCCCCAAAGGAAAATGACTCTAGGACATTAATCACAAACGAATGACCAGAACAAAAATAAGAGACTTAAATAACTAAGCTAACCACACAAAATAAACCAACAAAAAGAAAACTATATTATAAGAAGAAAAGGAAATTGCCTTCTTTTTAGTACGAATTGAATGACCACTTTGTCTCGGATGAATGCAAAACAATTCTACGGATTATAACCTTCATTATGACATTAATCAAGAAAAGAATAGGATTGTTCCGTTTTAGCCAATCAGCTAAGATTATTCTGTTTTAGCCAATCAGCGCTTGTTAGGACTCATTTTTGTATTCTTCGACAACTGAGAATCATATGGGACCACAAATTTTCGTTTTAATCAAATGACGGCACAAACCTAGATGAGATACTACAAAATTAAGTCCCTATTAATAGTAATTGCAAATTAAGATAAACTTTGGAGTAAAATGAGTAGATGTTAGGATAATGAGGTAATTAATTTAAAAAATAATATATAATATAATAATTAAAGGTGAATATTAAAATGCAATAATGAGGTAATTTAGCAAGGTTGCGTAATATTAAAGATGGACATTCAAATGAAACAATAAGGCAATTTACCAATAAGAACAAATTAGCAAAAAGATCATTTAGCACATGTGAGACCAAATGTCAAGCCATACATGCCAATTAAAACTAATAATCATCACAGAAGGTGCGTTTTTTTTTTTTTTATTCCATAGATATTTCTATTGGGTTAATTGGATTCATTACGCATGCACTTGTTTCATATGTCCATTGCATATTATTTCAATAGTTCAACGATACATTTAATATTATTTAATAGTGATGATGGTCCTTCCTACTATTTGAAGTATGATTTGAATAAAATTAAAATTTGATTAATTATTCTCATGATCAACAAAACATGAAAAAATTACTGACAATAGTAACAAAAAGATAGATAAGTCTTTGATCCTAATCTTATCTCTTTGGTGTATAATTATTTATAAAAAAATCAACAAATAAAAATGAAAAAATAAAAAAAAAAAGAAAGCGTTATTAGTAGTAGATGAAGAAATTTTAGTAAAATTTTGAGTTTAGGAAAACTTTTGACGTTCTTTTTTTGGGGGGGAGGGGGGAAGGGGGAGTACTACTAATTTATGAAGTCAATTATGGTCTATTGTAGGAATATACACAAACTGCTCTTATATATTAATTACCTATTAAATTTAAATTTAAATTTGCTAAAAGAACTAATTATACTATGTGATTTTTGAGTGCAAAAATATAATCTCAAGTGAAATATAAATTGAATAAATCATTGAAACCTTTTTTTAACGTCATGAACTTAAGTTACAAATGTCAAAAGAAACTAAATATTGTACCAATTTAAAGTAGTCGTAAGTGAAACCCACAATCACATTAAGGTCATACTATATTTCATATTATCTAAATCCAATTATATGATATGCTTAAGTAATCAAGCTTTATAGTATGTGAAATAAGCAGCCTAATCAGTATTCAAGTGTCAACTCATAACATATTCACTCAAAAATAAATATATAAAAATAAATAGATTTAGATTTAGATGTCCAATATATACTTGCCTCAAGAATAATGTCTAACACACTTCAATTTTTTTCGTAGGTAACATCTAAATCATTTATTTGGTCTATATTTAAGTTTTTTAAGATAAAATTCAATTAGAGCAGTAAAGAATAATACTTTAATGGCAACATGAATATTTGGTGAACTCTGCAATGATATAAACATTACCACATAAATATATTTCTTTTTCAATTTTTTCCCTTTTCTGGCATTCAAATCCCCTTCCTCAGGTATTGATATAGGCACACATGAAATTCACATATACATTTTTTTACAGTCTCAATGATTCTTTATTACGTGAGTAAATGAGTAACACGTATTAGGATTTTTTTTTAATTTTTTTTTGGATCCAAGCATATATTAAGTAACTTAAAAGAAAGACGAAGTCATTTGAAAAAAAGAAAGGACAATAAATATGTACTTTTGTTAGATGTTGCTTGTCAAACTCATTCCAACTTTTGGAGCTTTTGATTTTTTATTTTTTTTTTAAAAGAAAGAAAACCCTTCTTGTTAGCTCAGTGAAGAGAGTGGTCCTTTCTTCACCCTCCAAAGTTGAGATCGATGTTTCCAAGGTGGTTGATTATTAGCAAGAAAACACCTTGCAAAAGTTGTATGTGCATGCCAAAGCATACTAAGAAAGCAAAGGAGAACAGGTGAGAGATTGGTTGTCATGTATTATGGTAATTGGTGGGTGACTAAACAACCATTCTATGTGCACATGCTGTCTTTGTGTACTAAACGATCCAAAATGCTTTGCTTGTTCCCCATCTTCTTCTTTCTCCTTTCTTCTTTATCTTCTACTATTTTATTTCCCCATCTCTTTTGGTCACTTAATTTAAGTTTTGATTTCAACAAATAGAATTCTTGGTTAGCTACATTGATATCAATTAATGTTATGGCTAGTTAATCAGCTCAATTAACTAAAATAAAGTCTTTTTTTTTGGAGTTTGAGAAAGCAGCAAAGTATATCAATATAATAATTATTCAGTTATACAAAAGATAATTAGCCATTTATATTTCACTGTAATGCCTTGATAATGATTCATCTTCCATGACTGATAAGGAATCATGCATTGTCCAAAGAGGAAGCTTTAATGAAGTCATAAAATAGTGGTAGCAAGTTGAAAAATCAAATCATACATGATAATGAAACCAACAAAGTTGGGTCAAATTGTGGAGATTGAATTCAATGAACAAACAAAACAACTAAGAAACTTCTTTTCATTAACTTTGCGCCATTTCTTGATCACTATATACTGTAAAATTATCGGAATATTTTAGAACCAACCAAAAAACACAAGAACACCACAAAGAAATTGCAATGTGAGAGTGGCACTTTGCCTTAGCTTCCAAGAAATCTCCTGAGGACAAAAATGGTGAAAAAGCAATTATAACAACATCACATCATATGATCTGTACACTTTTGAATTTAGAATTATAACATATACTGTGAATATTGAACAATATTAATTAGACATTAAACTCAAAAATGGCTCATGATTGTGGGAGCTTTCAACCCACCAATAAGGCTTGATCAACCCAACAAGAGAATTACTCTCTTCTGGATCAGCAGGAGCAGGAGGAAGATTGAGATCAAGAAAGTCTCTGATTTCTGGGCTTGATGACTTCTCAACCAGATTAATTTCACAATTACTGTTATTAGCAGCCAATAAATGGGATCTTTTGTGCCCACCAAGTGCTTGCCCAGATGAGAAAACCCTAAAACAAATTGGGCATTCATGTTTCTGAACCACCTTATTAGGTGATTGAGATGATGATCCAATCCCAATCTCAGTTCCAAGTTCTTGATCTTGTTGTTGTTGATCACCAGTTGGACTCAGAAAACCCTCAACAGTGGAGATGTTGTTGGATTCGAGCTTCGATACAGGGGAAAGTTTCATTCCCACCACCTTCTTATGGCTGGCTCTATGCCCTCCTAGGGCTTGATAAGAATGGAACACCTTATTACAAGTATTGCACTCAAATTTGCTCCTCTTGGTACTGTTTTTGAATACTTCAGTACCCCTTTCGATCTCGTCGAAACCCGATTCATGATAGTTGCAATTGTGATCATTTAAGGCATACCCATCTTGAGAAACTCCTAACTCCTTGATTTTTGGCCAATTTCCGACATGCCCAGAAGCTAAGGTTTCCATTTTCTTTTTGTGATCAAGATCATCAAACTTTCTCTTGTTCTGATGGGGTTCACTAGTTTGATCATTTGAGGTAAACCCATTTGGAAGAGCTTGGATTTCCTTCATTTTTGATCCATTTTGGAGGTGCCCCGAAGCTGCACATTTCAAATCCGGGCTATTATTAGAAACAACACCAGAAACAGAGTTCTTCTCCTGAATTTTCTCTCTCCTAATTCTCTCACTCTGATCAACTTGAAGCAATGCAATTTTCTCAAGAAATTTTGCTTTTACAGAAGAAGAAACATCTCCCCAGTTTCCCACGTCCCTAGACAGCATGATCAAGCATATTGCAGTGGCAATCTCTTCTTGTCTAGGCTCAACCACCTCAGAAACAGATGAGCTAGAATTATTACCACCGTGAAAACATGATTTCCCATTCGGATTCTGGAGCCTGTTTCCCTGGTTTGAATCCGGCCCATCTTCTGTTTCAGATTCATCAGACCATGGTGAAGAAGAACTAACCAAGTTACAATCTTTATAGGTCTTCTTCGGATTCTCTCTCAGCTGATACCTGGGCTTTGCCGATCCGGGTTCTTCATTTGGAGCAACACTAGAAGAAGAGTTGTTTTTGTGAATCAAATGAGACCTTATGTGACCCCCAAGTGATCTTCCACAAGGGAAGCTTCTCTTGCAGAACCTGCATATATGCTTTGAGTTCATAGCAGTTATAGGGACCGATCAAAACCAATGAAACAGGGGAAAACAGAGGATAAACAGGGGAAGTCTAATTGATCAGACGAGTGGAAAGGAAAAGTTTGCTTCTTTGAACGGAGCTACAAATAGGAGAGAAAAGTTGCTGTTAGAGTTCACATTCACACAATCTCTCTCTCTCTCTCTCTCTCTCTCTCTCTCTCTCTCTCTCTAACTCCTCTCTAAACACTAACTTATCTTATTCATGAGCAGTTGAAAGCTTGAAACTTGAGGAAGAGACATTAATCAATCAAATCACCTCAAAATTAGGGCTTCTTTCTACTCTTTCTCTCTTTGTATGTTCTCATTTTCCTCTTTTTATCTTTGCTTCCATGCATGGATTTCTCTCCCCCACCAAAATTAGTACTTTAGTAGTAGAACTACAAGCTAGAGAGAGAAAGAAGAGAGAGAAGGAAGAGAGAGAGGGAGCACGTGTACTCAAGTGAGGATACTACGCCCACTATGGGGATCCAAAGGTTGAGGCTTGTTCATAAGATGAGAACTCCCTAATGGTTAGGAAGAGCCCTACTAAAAAACTAATGGTTGTCACTATTCCATAATTCTTTGCACTTTGGCATTAATAAACAAGTTGATATTCACCATGTCCTTTTATTTGGCAATTCATGAATTATAATTCAAGCTCAAGATTTCACTTTTAAGTGTTCATACTAGATTATTTTGCCTTTTTAAGTACTAAGCCAATGTATATATTTATATTTGGATTTTTTCTACATATTATTAGAATTTTTTTGATCAATTTTTAAGTGGATTAACGTCGTTTGTTTAGATTTCATTGATTTTTACTGAAGAAATTATAACGATATGTCAAAAAGGTTATCTTATTTGTTTAAAAAATTTAATAACTTTTTTAAAAATATGAAGATAAAGATAGAAATTGTTATTTGGAGGATTAAAATTAGTACCAAAACAATAGTATACAGAAATTGAGTTAACATGAAAGCTCATATTTACATTTAAAAAATAAATTTAACAATTTTTTTTTCAATAAGTTGAAGCTGAAGACCTTTTAAAATGATTATTCAAATAACCGAATTCTAGTAAAATGAAGAAAGTAAAATGTCTAAAGTACGGCTCAAACTTGCAACCTTACGACACCTAAAGCATAGCGCGCATACACACTCCAACCACTCAACTAAGAGCACTTTAGTGTTGTTATGTGCCAATCTTTCATTATTAAACTTCTTGGCTTTTAAAGCTTGCTACATATTAAATTTTCCTTTTTACGGAAGGGGTGTCAGGTAACCTCATTGCACCCACTCTGGCTTCGTCCCTCTTTTGATTTGTAGTTGAAAGTTATGCTTTGTATCCAAAGGTGCAAGTTGGGTTATTGTTTTTCACAATTGCTATATATGAGCTGCTTGTTCTCTTGTTTTGATTAAATTATTCATAATAACTCTGTCAAAGAGTAGTTGTCTTGCTTCATACCAATGTTAAACTTGATATGTTGTCAAATAGAAGTATGTTTATTACCCCTCATTGTGTCTAAACACATTCAGTCAAGTTAGCTTTCTTTGGGTTTCGTCATTTACGTGTTGGTTATAGATGGTGAATGATGAATTGGTGATGACTCGCGAGTCACGATATTGAATTTGGGGCGTCACAATATCATTTACGTGTTAATTTTTTGTCTGGACTGAGGCATAGTTACATGTCTTCTTGAAATTGGACCCTTTATTCATACAATTAAAGCTCTCTAAATATAAGTATCCTCTTACCACACTCAGATGAGATTCACATCGACAGTGGTAATTATTTACATTATCCTAATGTTTCCCTCTTATCTATTTATTGCTAATACTTAATTGCGTACTATTAACTATCATCTAATATGTCCATAGACAAAAAAAAAACTTTTTGTTTTTTGGTTTTAATCTTAGGCTTTTCATTTGTGGTGAGCCTTTGTGGTTATAGATTATGCATATCAAGATTATCAGCATATGTGAATCCTATTGCATGTCTTAATGGTAAGTATATGGGGTTATAAATGATGGAGGCATGGCCTAGTTCTAGTTCATATCATACTGTAGGAGATAAATAGGACTAACCTGAATACGGAAGTATACCGTCGACAATAGTCCACAAAAGAATACCAAATCTCCAATAATAATGAATCCTAGCGGCTACTAGAGTCGCCTTGTAATGTCCACGTTCTAAACCCGATTACTCCGCGGCGATGGTAGAGTAATTGTGAGGAGAGAGAGAAATAATATTTCTGTTCGTATGTGTGTCTCTAGCTAACCCTCCAAAACCTCCTTATATAGGTATTGGGGGGTTAACAACTAGGGTTTAGGGAGGTCTCTTAGTGGCCGTCGGGCCTCAACTAATGGGCCCGACCTACAGCTCCCACTCGGCCACAAAAGGCCGTTACAACACATGTTTCCCATGAATCATGTCTCCTCACATTCCATACTGGGAATAGGACGTGCGACCGAAGATAACAAATAATGTTGTATTAAGTCACCATCCAACTAACATAACACCTTCACGAAATACGATACCCCAAAAATATCCCAAGACATCACCAGTGGCATCTTTAGTCCCTTATGCCTGATATATCATATGATTATGTTCTCAACATAATTGCCCGGGCTTGATATGGTGATGGTGGATAGATTTTCCTTAAACACTCATAAAATCTCATCTTAACTTAATTGCTTTCCTAACGTGTTCCCGCTGAACCGTATACATCGTGGCTCTTGAGAATCACATTAAAGTAGCATCATTAAGCTTCGACTTAATATCATAGCTTTAAGTCAAAGGGTCATCGTCCATAGGGTCACACAGTGACAAGTGAAAAGGAATTCAATAGTCACCCCACATATGGGTCGTCTTACAAGCACACACAGTATGAGATGTGTGTCACGGCATAACTCCCACTTAGCTAGGTTCGTCACTCTTTATGCCATGCGAATCGGCAGTCTAGATTTTTACTCAAAAAATCTAACCTGAGCCACTAGATCAACATACGGAATGTTGGCCTTGACACTTAAAATTCGGCTTTTAGAGCTTCAATATGAAAACTTATCTCATACTCGACTCCTTTGAGTCTTATCTTAGTCTTACTAAGGCAACTATTCCTCATTCATACACTTTCAGTATGAGTTATTGATATTGCACACCTAGTGCTAATATGATTACATCTCATCCTGCCCGCTACTCAAGCGTCAGGGCGATTGCCTGTGTGACTAGGCCAATCAGAAGCCTGTGACTTTTCAACATGTCTAACAGATAAATTACAAAACATTTAAAAAAAGAACACTTTAATCTTTATTTCATAAATGCCTTTTACATGAAGAACGTATCTATCATACATAATAAGATTCCATCCAAAACTAAACCCTGCGAAGTCCTAGACTCAACGAATGTGCTTTGAAAGCATCTCTAGGAATTGGCTTAGTTAATGGATCGACGATCATCTTGTTAGTGGGTATATACTTGATGGCAACTTCCTTCATCTTTACGGTGTATCGCACGAAGTGATAACGCCTCTTGATGTGCTTGGTCTTCCGATGAAACTTCGGATCCTTGGCAAATTGGATGGCAGCTGTATTGTCACATAACATCTCTACAGGATCACCAGTTTTCGGAGTGAGATTAAGATCCTGGAGGAAGCTCCTAAGCCATATTGCCTCCTGTGTGGCTAGGCTGCATGCGACATATTCTGCTTCCATGGTCGACAGAGCTATGCAGTCTTGCTTCTTACTGCACCATGATATGGCCCCCCCACCCAGGGTGAACACATATCTTGAGGTTGACCTGGACTCGTCCGGGTCACCACCCCAATCAGCATCTGAGTATCCTCTCAACTTAAAGTCCCCGCCCTGAAAGCATAGGACCAAGTCGGTTGTACCACGAAGGTAACACATGACTCTCTTAACAGCTTGCCAATGAGCCTGTCCAGGATTGCTTTGGTAACGACTTACCAGACCAACCGCAAAGCAAATGTCCGGCCGTGTACATAACATGGCGTACATTAGGCTCCCTACGACACTAGCGTAGGGGACATTACTCATAGCATCTTTCTATTTGTCTGTTTTTGGGCATTGGTCAAGGCTCAAGGTTAAACCCTTCTCAACTGGAGTGTCTACGGGTTTGGAATAATGCATGCGGAACCGTTCAAAGACTTTTTTGATATATGCCTCTTGGCTCATACCTAAAAGTTTCTTGGGACGATTCCTTACTATTTCCACACCTAGGACATACCTGGCTTCTCCCATATCCTTCATCTCAAAGACGGAGGATAGTCACCTTTTAGTAGCTTCGATCATCACCAAATTATTCCCAACCAATAGTATGTCATCAATATATAAGGTAAGGAACATAATCCCTCCGGTTGATCTTTTGACATACACACAATGGTCCTTCGAAACCATGGATAAGCCAAAAGAGGTTATGGCTTCATGGAATCTTAAGTACCAAGACCTGGAGGACTGCTTAAGACCATATATGGACCTTTTAAGACGACACACTTTGTCCTCTTGCCCCTTTGATGCAAAACCAAAGGGTTGGTCCATGTAGATATCTTCCTCAAGACTGCCATTGAGGAAAGCAGTCTTTATGTCCATTTGAAACAACTCTAAGTCCAAATGGGCAACCAAGGCTAGGAGTAGGCGAATAGAGGCAAATCTCACCACATGAGAAAATGTCTCTTCAAAATCTACACCCTCAATTTGTGTAAACCCTTTCGCCACTAAACGGGCTTTGAACTTGTCGATCGATCCATCTGCCCGAAATTTTATCTTGAAAACTCACTTGTTTCCAATAGACTTACGTTGGGGTGGAAGATCAACAAGTTCTCAAACCTTGTTTCTTGCCATCGAGTCCATCTCATCCCTCATGGCATCCATCCACTCTTTGTGGCTTAGTGAGTCAATTGCTTCTTGGTAAGAGGTAGGTTCCTCGACTTCCAAGGGAGTACATAGGAATATTTCCTCTTCGATTTGAAAATATCGTCGAGGAATTCTTCCACGCTTACTCCTTCGGAGCCTAGGGCCTTCATTGTTCGTCTGCCCGGTTGAGGTGTCTCTCCCCCTATCTCTAAGGGGTGTGGGACTCTGAACATGTGGAAAGTTATTCCCACTATCCCTCTGGGGCGTGAGATCCTAAACATGTGGACTTACTACATGTTCGATAACTGGAGATTGAGGACGGACCTCACTCGCAAGTTGACTTTCCTCATGTACAGGAGATTGAGGACGAATCTCAATTTCCTGGTCAGGTAGGTCTCCCTCATTCCCTCTGGATAGAGGAGGCATACCATCTTCGGTGACTTGGTTAGAATCCAAATTCTCCCCCTCACCGAATGATGGTTGGATGTTTGGCTGTAGCTCAAATAGTTCGACATCCTTTTTGACTTCACCAATGGTCGGGAACTCATCCTCGAGAAAATCAACATTGCGGGAGTCTATTTCTGTCATGCCACCATTTGGATGTTCCCCGTACATCACATATCCTTTTGATTGTGCGGGGTACCTAATGAACACCATTTTGGTGGCTCTTGGACCAAGTTTTCCATGTGTATGGGTTGGGTTGTGCACATAGCCGGCCGAACCCCATGGGCGTAGATGGTCCAAGGAAGATTTCTTACCAAACCATAACTCATATGGTGTGGCAGGTACACTCTTGTTTGGCACACGATTGAGTATGTAGGCTGCTGTAAGCAGCGCATCCCCCCAAAAACTGATTGGGAGGCTAGCATGTGCCATCATTGACCTGACCATGTCAAGCAATGTACGATTCCTGCGTTCCGCAACACCTTTTTGTTGTGGAGTGCGTGGAATCGTTAACTGTCTTTGTATACCTTTTTCCTCACAGAACTCTTTGAACATATCAGAGAGGTATTCACGACCTCGATCAGTTCAAAGGATCTTAACCATACGTTCCAATTGAGTCTCTACTTTGGCTACGAAGCGTTTGAATATATCAAGTGCCTCGTAGCGGTGAGATAACAGGTACACAAACCCATATCGTGAATAATCGTCTATGAGGGTAATAAAATAGATAGCCCCATGTCGTGCTTTAGCGTTCATGGGTCCGCATATGTCTGAGTGGATTAATTCTAAGGGACTAGATGCTCTCATGGCTTTACCAAAAGGTTTCATAGTTGCCTTTCTAGCTAAACATGACTCACACCTAGGTAAATTAACCCTAGTGAGTCGGTCTAGGAGACCTTCTTTAGCTAGCCTATTTATTCTATCTTGACCCACATGGCCAAATCTAGCATGCCACTTAATAGATTCAGAATTGGAGTCGAAATAAGAAATATAAGCAGAGGATATATTATTATAGTTGTCATCCAAATCCAAAACAATGAAATCTCCTTTCAAAGTTGCTTGACCAAACAAATTGCCATTATAGAACAAATCTAAACCGTCTGGACGAAAACCAAAAACAAAACCTAATCTCACTAAAGAAACATAAGAAACTAGGGAGCACCGCACCCCAGGTGCATAGAGGACGTCATGGAGAAGCAGCTTGTTTCCTCCACGGAGTTTTAGCTGGTATGTTCCTACTCCAAGGACATCTTCTTCGCTGCCGTTCCCCAGTACGACAATCCGTGAACCCACCGGGTAGCGACGGTACTCCACGAATCCTGCCCTATCTTGAACTATGTGCTTTGTTGCCCCCGTATCTACAATCCATTGAGGAAGAGAGTTAGCAACGAATGCATGGGAACAAACATATAATTCGGGATTTTTAGTGGAAGTAGGTATCTTAGCTGGCTCAGGACAATCCCGAGCGAAATGGCCCTTCTTCCCACAGTTATAGCACTTCACATGTGCCGTATCCTTAGCTCCGTTGCCCTTGGTCTTGTGCTTCTTAGCAGTACCAGCATTAGGGCGAGAGTTCTGAGGAGGACGAGGGTCTTTCATAGGTTTCTTACCACGGTAAGGTTTCCTGTTCTTGGGCCCCAATCCTTTGGCAACGAATGCCATACTGGAAGACGCATATTGCTTTAAACGCTCTTTCTCCATTTCGAGGTGTTTGGAGATCGCCTCGAAAGTGTTGATATGATCGATGTGTGCCATAAATGTTTTAAAACTCTTCCAATGTCCATTATCATTGGGAAGAGCCCTAATCACATTCAGGACTTATTCTTGCTCAGAAACCTCTTGCCCCGCAGCCTTAAGGTCTCGAACCATAGCACTCATGGTTCGAAGGTGTTCGGGGATACTACGACTGGAGTCAATAGTATATTGCATCCATTTCGGCTGCAAGGTACGCAACCTTGTAGTAGACGTCTGCCCGAACCTAACCTTAAGCTGTATCCACATGTCCTTAGCAGTGCGGAAACGCTCAAACTCTCCCAGGAGATCGTCCCGCATGCAAGACAGCATGGTGTAGCGTGCGGAACGATCGCGTTTGAACCATGTTTGGTATGTTTTCAGGTTTTCTTTATACTACTCAGTTGCAGTAATATCCCTGCCTTGTTCATCTTTTTCAGCCGGAGGAACCATGGAGGCAGTCAAGTGGTCCAGCATATCATCATTGTTTAGATAAAACAGGACCTTTAGATGCCAAACATCATAGTTCGAACCATCCAACTTGTCATCTGATTGCATACATCCTATCATATTTCTAGCTGCCATATCTAAAAGTATATTTTATCTGTTAGACATATTATTTAATAATTAAATTTCCTAGAAAACTCCATAATTTACTATGTACGTTCGAAAATTTCGCTAAGTTCATAATCATCACGCACAGTTGTGAATTTGAAGTTTCTTTAATTTAATTATTAATTTCATAAAATATTCTTAAAAGTTTTGTTAAACTAATTAACAATTTTAATTCAATGAATATCACAGAGATATTCACTTTTTAATTATTTGTTTTGTTAGTGTTTGTGAAACTAATTCATTTAACACAACTTTAATATATGTATATATAACACAAAGTTATATAATCAATTTCCAAAAAATTATATAATCAATGAGAACAAGGGGGCAAAAATTCAACTTAAAGCAAAAATAAATGGCCATTACATATAAAACAAATTTATATGAACAAATGACCCCCCCGGTTCTAGGCTTTAAACCGGCCCACTCCAAAAAAAAAACGAAAGGGGGGAGCCCGGAAAAGTGAGTGAATGTCTCCGCCCGCCCCCCCCCCCCAAAACCTAATCCGTTCTTAGCCCTCCCCTCTCTCTCTACTTGCTGATCCTCTGCCTGCCTTCAATTCTCTCGACACTTCCTTCGACTTCTCTGGCTATGGTTTATCTTTCTGGCTCTCGAACTCTCTCGACGCCATGGCCAGGAGCACGAAGCTCCTTTTCTGGGCTCTGGTCGTCATGACCTTGGCAGCCGCCACCGCCGTCATCAATTGTCCCCAAAAATACCCATATGATGCAACTCGCCACCACTGACCCCGATGAGCCTCGATCTACGCCACACCGGCGAGAACCAAGGGTACTACGGTGTAGATCGGCCGAATCTAAGCCTAATGAAGACGCCCACGCGCCAAACGCGCCACTGAGGTGGTGGCGCGTGGTCTCACGCGCTTCCAGAATGGGTGTTTTTCGGCTTCTTTTTCTCAAGGTTGCGTAGATCGGCGATGGAAAGGGGCTCTGGGAGGAAGAAGATCATGAAACGACCTTCGTCGGCGGCGCGTGACGGCCATGCGCCACCCCTCCTCGGTGGTTTCTGATGGGTATGATTCGGTTCCCTTATTTCCGTTTTCCTCCTCCCTTTTTTTTGTGGTTATTGGAGTCGAGGTCGAGAACTTAGGCAGAGGCAGACTAGGGTTAGGGTTTCGGGTTCGTCTCCATCCACCTTCCCCCTTTTTTTTTTTGTCATGCGAGGGATTTTAGGGTTAGGGTTCATACGAGTGGAATGGGTCTCTTCCCAAAAAAAAATTATGTCTTTCAGTGTTTAGCATGTGATTCAAGCATGAATTTGTCTAAGCATTGTGATAACATAAGGCATACACACACAGTGATGGACATGTTATTTCTGGATATAATAATTGTCGTAGCATAATACAAGCTCTGGGATCTGA
This sequence comes from Selenicereus undatus, assembly GCA_017589665.1. NCBI lineage: Eukaryota > Viridiplantae > Streptophyta > Magnoliopsida > Caryophyllales > Cactaceae > Selenicereus > Selenicereus undatus. Next base: position 9,530,327 of record JACYFF010010365.1, on the reverse strand, counting down.
ACAATTATTCTAGATGACTAATAGCACGAACATGGTGGCATAATATGACTTTAAATACCAAAACTTTGTATTACACGGCCAAACTTAATCAGAGAAAGAGAACTAATTTCTTTATTCGGTTATCGAAGTATGTTTATAATTATGCATGATGTTTGGTAGATTATCTATTCATGCCTGTATATAATTGTATAATCGAACCGAAAAAATTCGATCTTTGGCCAGAACCAATTACGTAAACATGCTTTTAGGGCAGATTGTTAGTAACATGAGCATGTTCATAATTAGCAGACCTTAATATTTCCATGATAGTAAATCTGCAGTTTTTAACACTTTCCGGGCATCATAATAACATGAGTATGCTTTTGGATTTTAGCAGTTTGCATAATCACGAAAATTAAGCAAATTAAACGAATAAAATTAGCATGCTTTCAACGAATCAGTTTCGGTAGATTTATTAATCTTTTAATTGGGACTAATCCGAACGGTTTAGGGTCTGATACCACTGTAGGAGATAAATAGGACTAACCTGAATGCGGAAGTATACCGTCGACAATAGTCCACAATAAGAATACCAAATCTCCAGTAATAATTAATCCCAGCGGCTACTAGAGTCACCTTGTAATGTCCACCTTCTAAACCCGATTACTCCGCGGCGGTGGTAGAGTAATTGTGAGGAGAGAGAGAAATAATATTTCTGTTCGTATGTGTGTCTCTAGCTGACCCTCCCAAACCTCCTTATATAGGTATTGGGGGTTAGCAACTAGGGTTTAGGGAGGTCTCTTAGTGGCCGTCGGGCCTCAACTAATGGGCCCGACCTACACATACCTTAGAACTAAGGCCCTGTTCTTTTTGTGGATCAATTTTAAAATACCAATATCAACCCACTTCAACCAACTTCAACCTTTTTCAACCTATTTCAACCCACTTCAATTTACTTCCACTATTTTAACCAAGTTTAATTTATCATATACAAAAATTCAACCCATTTCAACCTATTTCAACCTACCTCAACCTACTTCAATCCACCTTAACCTATTTCACCCTTTTACCCACCCTAATTTACCTACGAAAAGAATAGGCCGTGAATCCAATGTCGCTCTCGTAGGACCACACTATCTACTTGAAGGGAAACCCAAACCCCATTTCACCATGGATTCTCAAGCTTAGACATGGAGGGAGATAGAGTTTTGATGTTGGGATATGACCCAAGAGTTTGAAAATGACGAATAACTAAACCTGATAAATGGATCATTCGGTTTAGGTACGAGTCAGGTTAAATTTGGATCGGGTTATATTTTGGGTTAAGTGATATTTCAGGTCGTTTCGGTTTGGGTTGAGTGAGCTTGGGTTCGTGTTGATTTTGAGTCAATTGATTTTTGGTCCAATATGCTTGTCATGTAAAAATAAGAAACTTTGTAAAAATTTAGGGTTGGGTATGGTTCGGCTAGGGTTTTAGTCCACTTTCGGGTGATCATATTTCAGATGTTGAGTCGGGTATATGTCCGGGTCGTTCGGTTTGAGTTTCGGGTGAATTTTGTCAAGTCTGCAAATAACAATATCATCCAACTTGAAATCAAATTTGATAAAAAGCTGAGTTAAAAATATACGACTTAAATCCAATTGAAAAACAAAAAACCGACTTAAATCAGAGTGTAATCGCCAAATTACAGAGATTGAATTTTTATAGATTCAATTGAATGAATTGGGTACAATCTCTATGAATACAAAATCCTCTGATTTTTTCTCTTTTAAGGATGGATTTTCCAACCCCTTTGAATCAAGGGGGTTAGGGGCCTATTTATAGAAAAGTCTCCCCCTTGAAAGTTAAGATGGGCCTTGACTTGGTAGTCGTCTTGAGTCTCGGTTTGGGCTTTGACTTGAATTTTGATTGAGTCTAAACTTGGAAGTCATTTGGGCTTCATCTTGTGCTTGACTTGTGAGCATTTTGGACCTGATTAAATTAGTTAAAAGGGTTGACCCAATTAACTAATTTAATTTAATTTTGGTACGGCACAAATAAATTTTCTGTACCTGCAAATTGCCCCCTGAGGCTAGGTCACATACGAGACTTTTATCGTCGGAGCGTGACCGACGTCTCGATTTGTTTTGAAACGCGCTATTTAGGCCCCTATTGACTTGAACATATGACAACTTTGTCAAATAGTTTGGAAAAATGATCATGGGCATGGTGAACATAACCCAATCCATGCTCCCAGTTACTTCCCGCGGGCCGACGTTCAACCTTCCCTTTTCTCTTCTTTGCTTTTTTTTTTGTTCTTCGCGGGTCGGCCTGCTTCATTTTGCCAAACCCCCTTTTTTTCTTTCCTTCTTTTGGGCGGGGCCCAAGCGCTTCTTCCTTCTCTCTTTCGTTGTGGCCTTCACGTGGGTTGGGCTAGGTTTTTTTGGTCTGTTATTTTCCAGAGCCCAGTCCCTTATTTCATTTAAGAGCATGTGTGGAGCACGTAACCCCAGTCTGTCTTTTTTCTTCTTTTCTTATGGGCTTAGGCTGCCCTTATTCTTTTTTTTTGGGCTTACTTGAGGGTTGGGCCTGTTCATTCCTTGTTTCCTCAAACCATAGCTCAGCGCTCATTTCATTTAGATGGCACGCTTCGCTCACGTGTCGGGGTACTATTACCCTTTCTTCCTCCTTTGCTTTCGACCAACCACCAGAATGCCAGCCACCAACTCTGCACAGCCTTCTTCTTGTTCCTTTCCTTGACAACCAGAGCACGCCATTTGCTATTGCTGATGCTAGCTCACCCTTTTTTTTTCCATGGTGCTACCATTTTCAACCATTGTAGTCACCAAAGGCATCACCTTTTGTTTTTCAGCTTTCCTTCCTCTCTCTTCCTCATCTTACCAGCAACAGAGCCTAAACTTAGAGCTTCTTTGCTTTATACTGCTACTGTTCGCCTACCCACCACACCGTGGAGGTCCCAAAAGCTTATTGCTTGCCTCACTGAACTTGCATTCGAGTGGCTTGGTTGTTGAAGCACATTCATAAAACAAAGCCAACTCGAATCGTCAAGTCACTCAGCAACAACGCCTAGACAAGAACTGTTCGCCTGTTGGCTTTGCATTCGAGTGGCTTAATCTTTCAATCTGACGTTCATAGTTGCTTATAGAGGTATCACATTTGAACTTTCCTCCTCCTGTTGATCTCTTAAACCTGCAACTTCATGTGAAAGTCATCATCTTTACCTTACCTGGAGCTCCGCTTTTTTTTTTATTTGTCTCTGTCCAGCTGAAAGCTTCGCACTTTCCTCTGTTTTTTTTTTTGGTTGCTTATACTTGTTGCATGCATACCCAGAGCACATTTTGGGGCTTGGGTTAGTTTGTTTTTTAATGAGGCATGAACTTGGGTTGGTTCTTGATGACAGTTTCGGATATATTATTTTTTATGGGTTGGTTTTGTTTTTTTGTTTTGTTTTTGGTTTTGAAACCTGGGGTTGTGTATGTATTCAGGCTTGATAAATGCTGATTTTGGTTTTTGATGGGTTAAGAGCACTACAAAAACACCGCGGATCCCCGACGGAAAAAGCGACGCGTAAATTGGACGTCGGAAAATATAAGAGAATCTGACGGAAAAGAGGGGGCCCCGATGGACGACAGGAGTTCCGACGGAATTTCCGACGGAATTCCGTCGGAAACCGTCAGATTCCGTCGGAAAATCCGTCGATTTCCATCGGTCAATTTTGTGGATCTCGAGGTGACCTTCCGCATTCGTTTTTAAATTTTGGGGAGGGGGTTTGTTTCGCCGACATTTGCAAAATTTAGAGAGAGAAGGTCTCGAAGAGGAAGAGAGGGAAGAGAGAGAAAGTGAAGGTTTAAGGTTTTTGTGATCAGTAAGTTATTTTTTTTGTTAATACGTTGTTTAAAGTTGAAATAGTTAAGTTAATTGATGTTTTGTACGTTTTAAATTTTTCGAGTGTGACCGTCCCAGCCTCGCCGCCGCCCCCGCCCCCTCGTCGCCGCCGCCTCGCCTGTCGTCGCCGGTAACCCGTTTGATTTTCCGCGTTTGAAGGTTAGTAGAATTGTTTCGCTTTAAAACTTTAAAATTATGTTCATTTTTGTGAATTTTAATCTGGAAGTATGTTTGTTTAGTTTGTTATTTTAAATTGTTAAGTATGTTAAGCATGTGTAATATGTTTTATTAATGTGAATAATTTAAGTAAAATGAGTTCCCTCATTATAAAATGTTAAATATATTAACCATGTATGAATTTTAAAGTATATTTGATTTTGTTGTTATTTTTTGTGAATTTATGTATATATGTTAAGTATATATTAATATAAGTTTAGTAAGTATGTTAATGGTAATTTTTTTGTTTGGTTTTGTTTAATTAGATGAGGTGTGAAATCGGTGGTTTCATTTGTGATTGTTGTTTAATGAGATCTATGTAGAAAAATAATATTATTATGTGAAATTAATTATTTTTAGCATATATGTTTAGTTACATTAATGTGGTATTTGAGGTGTTGTGTGAATTTTTTATGATAAGGAAAAAGTATTATGTAATTCTAATTTAATATGTGACGTATGTTGTTTTGAATAATTAAACAGCATGTGTAATATGTGGAATAATTCTAATTTAATATATGTTTCATTTTGGTAAATGGTTTAATAATGTTGAGTGCGTGTTTTTTTCGATTTGTTATGCATATTAATTTTTGGTGAATATGTGAATAATATGCTTTTTTTGAGATGTAGTTAATTTTTCATATGATTTGGTTGGTTTAATATGAAATTTATTTGTTCGTAACATATGGATGTAAATTATGTTAAATTTTAATTTCATTTGTGAAGTGTATTTATTTGAATAAGTGGAATAAAATATGATAAATATGTACATTTCTAATAATTATATAATTATTATGAAATGTTGAAGTATATTACACATGTGTAATGTGTTTTGTTTTGGGGAATACTTTAAATTTCTTAAGTATGTTTATATTTTGTTTGCTTTGTGATATATATTAACGTTTTGTAAGTATGTGAATTGTATTATATGTAATTAAGTTGGTTTGGATTTATTTATTTGAATGAAGTACGAAGTAATAATTTCATTTGTGTTTGATGTTTGATTACATTTATTTTTACAAATAATATGTAGTGCCTTGAATTTTTGTTTGAAATGTTTAAGTATGTTAAGTATGTTTAATTTTTATTTAAGTATGTGAACTGTGAAATAAATTATGTAATTTATGTTTAATGCTTAATTAGGTGTGTTATGATATATGTAATAGTTTTGTTAAATATATTTCTATGTAATTCATATATATTTGTTGATCTGGTTCAATACATTTCTGAAAGATTTTTATTGCAATTAATTGTAGTGTACGTAACAATTAAGAAAATCATATTAGGAACATATGGATGAGTCGTTGCATCGTCAATGGATGTATAGAAGAAGAATCATAATGGACATGGACTTAGAGATGAGTGGTTGATGAGAGTTAATGTGTTTGATGAATTTGCACGAAATCAGGAGGAGTATAAAATTAATGAAGTTTATAGATGTCCATATGCTAAGTGTAAAAATATACAATATTTTGCACCTGACGTTGTAAAGTCTCATTTGTATAGAAAGGGATTTGTGAAAATTATTGGTATTGGACAAGTCATGGAGAAGAAGATAATTCGGAAGTAGGAGGTGCAAGTAGTTCACATTCTATGAATTTTGATTATGATCACAACGATCATAATCATATGGAGAACATGGTGCATGCTGTGTTCCAAACTAATGAAATGAACATGAGTAGTCCTCATGACGTAAATCCTGAGACTTTTTACGCTATGCTTGAATCTGCCCAGAGACCTTTGTATGAAGGGTGTGACATAACTGAACTTGAAACATCTGTGAGGCTACTGAGCATTAAATCGGGGCACAACATGTCTCAACGTTGTTTCAATGAAGGTGTTGGTCTGATGAAAGATATATGCCCTTCTGAAAGTGGCATTCCCAAAAATTATCATCAGCAGATCAAAAAAGTGAGAGACTTGGCTATGGATGTTCAGGAAATTGATTGTTGTCCGAATGGTTGTATGCTTTATTATAAAGAAGATGAGGGTTTGTTCGCATGCAAATTCTGTGGACATGCAAGACAATTACCGAAGAAATCCAACCAACGAGGTCGTAAGAATGTACCATATGCAAAAATGCACTACCTGTCTTTAATCCCGAGATTGCAACGATTGTATGCCTCAAAAAAGACTGCCGTCCATATGAGATGGCATCATGAGCACCGCCAAGAATCGGGTGTTCTCCGACGTCCGTCAGATGGTTTAGCTTGGAAGCATTTCGACCAAAAGTATCCAAACTTCGCAGCAGAGCCTCAGAATGTGAGGTTAGATCTTTGTGCTGATGGTTTCACACCATTTTTCATATCTGGAATATCGTATTCTGTGTGGCCAGTTGTGGTAACACCTTATAACTTACCTCCTGAAATGTGTATGACTACCCCATACATGTTTTTAAGTTGTATTATTCCGGGTCCAACAAATCCGAAGAACAGGATTGATGTGTACTTGCAACCCTTAATTGATGAATTGAAATTGCTGTGGGATGTTGGGGTTGATACATTTGATGTTTCAAGCGGTGCAACTTTTAGATTGCATGCCGCGTTGATGTGGACTATTAATGATTTTCCCGCATATGGTATGTTATCTGGTTGGAGTACTCATGGGTTGTTAGCATGTCCGGTTTGTATGCATCAGAATTGTGTATTTCATTTACAGTATGGTTGAAAGCCATCTTGGTTCGATTGCCATCGTCGGTTCTCGCCTCGCAATCATTGTTTTAGAGCTAATAAAGTTGCTTTTTGCAAAGGAAAGAGCATACACATTGGGCATCCCCGAAGGATTCCTGGTGAGATGTTGTCTGATACGGTATCGACTTTGCCTAAAGTGACTACAGATATCAATTTCAAAATTTGGGGATTTGAGGAGAATGAACATAATTGGACAAAGCAGAGTATCTTTTGGGAGTTTCCGTATTGGAAGCATCAACTGTTGAGGCATCAACTGTTGAGGCATAACCTTGATGTGATACATATTGAGAAAAATTTCTATGAAAATATTATAAACACAGTGATGGATGTTCCGGGAAAAACAAAGGATGATATCAAAGCAATAATGGATATGTCTATTTTGTGTAGTAGGTAGGAGTTGGACTTGGTTACAAGAGGGTCAACTGATAGATTGTGTAAGCCAAAAGCCAAGTTCGCACTGTCGTTACCTCAAAAAAGGGTTGTCTGTCATTGGTTGCGGGAGGTTCATGTGCCTGATGGTTATTGCTCTAATGTGGGCAATTGGGTAGATCCATCTAACACAAAGTTGCAAAATATGAAAAGTCATGATCATCATGTGTTTTTGGAGAATCTTCTTCCAGTAGCTTTTGCTGCTCTCCCGGATGATGTGTTGGGACCCTTTGGTCGAATTGAGTGAATTTTTTAGAAACCTATGCTCCAGTGAGCTGCAAGTAAGCATGCTGGAAGAGATGAACAAGAACATTGTTGTAATTCTTTGTAAATTGGAGATAGTGTTCCCTCCTGGTTTTTGGAATGTCATGGAACATTTGCCTATTCATTTAGCCGAAGAAGTTTTGTTGGGTGGCCTTGTTCAATATCGATGGATGTATCCTTTTGAGAGGTACTTTGGTTGGTTGAAACCTACGGCAAAGAATAAAGCTCATGTTGAAGCATCTATGGTTCACGCATACTTGGCGTTTGAGATAAAACATTTCGCTGAGTACTATTTTCAATCAAGCTTGGATAGCCCAAGTATTGGGCGTAATGAGGGTATGCAACAACATGAACCACAAATGCCAACTCTATCGGTGTTCAACCGTAAGGGTACTCCATTTGGGAATCGAGACCGAAGATATCTTACTGAGGCGGAGTACCGTGTCGCTCTCCTTCATATTTTACTGAATTGTGCTGAAGTGCAATCATATTTGGAGTAAGTATATCAGTTACTGAAAGTTTCATTTAAATACTTAATAATTGTCGAATAATAATTAATTAATTTCATTCGTTAAACATTACAGTTGGTTCAGACATCAATTTCGCGGTCATAATCCAAACGCCAGTGATGTGGAAGTTGACTTGTTCATCGAGGCAAATTTCGCACAGTGGTTTGAGTGTAATGTAAGTAATTTTTCATAAGTAATCTTCAACTTCTAAAACACATTTCTGTAATTTTTAAGAGGATTGCCTTCTTTATCTCTTCGTAGCTCAATTCTTATCGGCTGTTTAATGATGAGAGGCAAGATTTTTTGGTGAACTTATCTCATGGACCGCTTATGGTGGTGGAATGTTTCTCTGGGTATAAAGTTAATGGTTACCGGTTTCATACCAAGGCTAGAAATGAAGGTAAAGCAACATATAATTGTGGTGTGTGTGTCAAAGGAGTTGGGGAAGGTGACGAAGTACCAGGGGATTATTATGGTATACTTCACGAAATTGTTCGTGTTGAATTCACGGGTGAGCCAATTAAAAAATATGTACTTTTTAATTGTGAGTGGTTTGACCCGGATGTTCCTCGGGGGTTACGTTATCCTAAATTTACCCCATATCCCAAGGTGAATCATACCAGACGTTACAGAAAGTTTGACCCATTCATATTTGCTGATGTTGCAACCCAAGTGGTATATGTTAAGTACCCTGAGGGGATATCAGGAAAAGCGAATTGGTGGATAGCTATACCAAACAAACCTCGCGGTGCTCCTAAACATAAAGATAGCCTAGAACTTGCTTATCAACAGTTTGGAATGATAAACATGAATGTGGACAATGTCATAGTCACCACGTTAGTCGATGAAACAGCAGACGCTGATGATGTTGATGCACATGATTGGGGTGATGATCATGATGGGAATGGTGAGCATGATGATAGTGATGAAGACCATGAAGAAAGTGAATGAGCGGATGAAGATGAAGACACTGATGATGACGATGATGAAAATACGGCATTACAAAGTGGTGATGATGACGATGACGATGTGTCCCACCATGATTGATTAAATTGTTTTGTTGTATGGATATTTATGCATGTGTATAAAGCTTTTCTTTATTGCAAACTCAGAAAAAATTGTCTGTATCTACTGTAATTTTTCACTGACAATAGTATCAAAAATGGTGCGGTTTTATTTATTTGTTCTTATTTGTTAGATGTCTGGACTCAATGGTGGACATGGCCGTGGTCGAACGGTCAGGAATAATGTAGAGGAGTACCACAACCGACCCTACAGTTTGATCCCGCTGATCAAAATTATGAGTCAAAGACCTGTACTGGAATGTTTGGAGGTTTTCTTGATCCAAGTCAACCATTCAGAAGTTATTTTGGTAGTATGAATGAGCAATCCCACCTGCAACCACCTTTGTTTGGTGCGGGTATGCAACCACCAATTCAACCCAATATTCCTTACATGGGTGGTGTTTCATCTACTCCATTACTTTATCAACAGTTTGGTACTGCTAGTCCGCATTTCAACAGTAATCAGTTTATGGGGCAACCTAGAATGCCAAGTCACTCAGTGCATAATGAATGGGTCCAAAATGAAGGGGGAGGAAGAGATAGACACAGCCCTGCACCTTAAAGTGACACAACGAGCACCAATAATAAGATATATTTACAACCTGATGGTGACACATAAGTTCATTATGAAGTTTGTAACTTCTTCACTATCATATTCTTTTGACACATACAGTATTTACTTTTAACAAATTCTTTTTGTGTTCTTAGTTTTGTTCCATATCAGGGTGTAGTTCAGAAAATTGTTGAAAGTTTTACAGGTAAGTACCCACGTCCTTGGACCACGTGGGGGGAAGTTCCACAATCTCAGAGAGACATTTGGTTCAATGAGTTCAAGGTTCATTATCTGTACAATGAATTTGAAAGTCGTAATTGGATTGTTTGGAATCTTTAATTACTAATATATATACTTCAATTTTGGCGTAAAAGCACTACTACTGGCATCCAGACAATGAAACTCAGATACGACATAACTTTGAGTACAGAAGTGCAACTCGACTCAGGGACATTCTAGGATACGTCAGGAAGTACAACAAAAAACCGAAGTGGTTACTGCCTAGTGTTTGGAATGATATGCTTAAACATTGGAGTAACGATGACAACTTCAAGAAATTGAGTCAACAAAATAAAAAGAATAGATTGAGTGATGTTGAAGGTTTTGGTCCTTTGTTACATACATGTAGCTCAATTCCGATTAGTGAAAAGAAAAGACGTTTGGTAAGAAATTTGATTATTAATAAACGTATTTCTTATATATAAAGTATAGTATGGATTGAGGTTCTCGCAAATCATCCTTGTTTATATTTAATTGCGACTTACTTTTTTTTTTTCCAGGCCCAAACATTAGGTAGGGAGCCCACGTGTGAGGAATTGTACAAGGACACTCACTGTAAGGTAAAAGACAAAACTTTTGTGGATAAAAAATCTGTCAAAAAATATGTAAGTTTCACACGTTCTATTTAGAGATAATTCATATGTTACAATTGTAGGTTTGGTATAAAACAGTTTTATTTTTTATAATTTTCAGGAGGATCATCACAACAAATGGCAGGAGTACTCCCAAGCTGCAACTCAAGGGGGCTCTCAACTGCTGCCTATGACCCAAAAGGAGTTTTGGATTAAAGAAAATCTCGACAAGAAAGGTCGTGTGTACGGTTTTGGCGCGGATGGGGTCAAGTTGAAGAAATCAGCTACTATTGCAGCTGCACGTCACTCATCAGCTGAGCATTTTGATCCAAGACAGCAAGCACAACTTCTCAATGAGAGCATAACCAAGCAAGCAGAGACTATAACCCAAATAGCCAAGAAACAAGGGAAAATAGAGCGCATGCTGAAAAAAGTTTTAAGATTTTTCAAAGGTCAAAGTGCAGGCTCCTCCAACCAGATCAACTTGAATCCCGATGATGAAGAGGACTCCGAAAATGACAATGATGATGATCCCATAAATTTATTTGACTCTGAATAGTTTAGTAATTTGCGTACATTTAAAACAATGTCGTATGTCGTAATTAATATTTAATTCAGCATATTTCTTTTGATAGATATATATAAAACTTCATATTTGGTAATTATATTATTACATGCGTATTAATTTTCTGAAAATTTTTTTTCTTCATTTGAAGCAAAATTTTCTATAAAAAAAAATTTCTTCGAATTTTGAATAAAATTTTTATTCAAAAAAACAAACTTTTTTGGATTTGTAAAATTTTAAAAAAAAAAAATTAAAAAAGAGGGAAATTCCGATGTCCCTCCCCCCTTTTCCCTGTTCGCGCAGAGTTTGAGGTGCAGGGTGTCCGACGGGATATTTCTGTCGGAATTTCCGTTGCAGGCCGTTGGATTCTGTCGGAATAGTTTTTGCGACGAGCTGAATCCCGACATGACGTTTTCCGTTGGAATGACCTTTTTCCGTCGGAAAAATACACTTTTTCCATCGGTATTTCCGTCGCAGATCAGATGTGTTTTTGTCTTCTCTTTTTTTTTTCTTTCCCTACGGGTGGGCTTAGGAGCTATCCATGAGGCCCCCTTTTTTTTCTTTTTTTCACTTGGTGTGGGTGAGTGGATTGAGGAGAGAGAAAAGTGGGATGGAGGTCAAGATAATCTGGGCATGTGTGAATGAGAAGGAAAGGGAGAGTGAAAAGATTCAAGGTTGGCCATGGACAAGGTCATTATTTCCTTTGGCAAAGAATCCCAGCACGCCCTTCTGTTTCCTGATGCAAAAACAAAGACAAGGCATGTCCTGCGTTTTTCTTTTTTGCGTAGAATTGTTTTTGCCAATTACTCCAAGTTGTCAAGCCCTTCACTGTTTCCATGTGGGTACTCTTCCTGCTTTGGTTTCATATTTTGGCCTTGATTTTCTTTGATTGTGAAAGCCAAGTCTCTTTTTCTTTTCTTTTTTTGTGTGGATTGGTTAGGTTGAATAAATCAAAGCACCAATCCTTAGGAATAAAGAATTTTGGTGTCGCCAAATTATGTGTAAAATGAGGAAGTTTTTTTTTTTTCATTCATACCATGGATTGCTTGCAACTTGACATATTATTGAAACTTGAAATATTGTGTCTTGAAGGGCTTGCTATTCATTTTGACGACCATGAGCAATGAAGGTGGCAACTTTGATTGAAATGAGTCTAAAGAAAGCCACTTTATTAGTCTGAAAAGTCTTCTCATACTTGCTTGCGCCGTTGTAACGTCGCATTCATTTATTGTCACTCTTTTTGCGTATCATGACGTCATGCTCACTTGTTGAAATATCGCATTTTTTATTGCTTGTGCTTATTATTTTTTTTTAATGCTAAGACCCTCTTTTTTTTGTTGCGCCTGTATTGTTGCTTGTGCAGGTTGAGAAGTCACTTGAAGAATCACTTGCGATACGGTGCGCCGCTAGGCCATAGACCTAAAACGTATACCGATACGTATGAAAGAACCACTTGCGACATGGTTTGCTGCTTGGCCATGGGCTTTGAACGGATACCAATACACATGAAAGTGGTATGAAGACTTGAAAAATCACTTGCGACATGGTTCGCCGCTTGGCCATGAGTCTTGAACAGATACCGATACGCATGAAAGTGGTATAAAGGCTTGAAGAACCACTTGTGACACAGTTCGTCGTTTAGCCATGGGCCTTAAACGGATACCAATACTCATGAAGGTGGTACGAGCAGCGAGAAGCAGCGTAACGGCAAACTTCTTCTTTCCGTCGTGGATGAGGAAGATGACAATCCCTAGTCAGGGAGCTGCCTCCTCAAAGAACCCCAAATTTTGTTATCGCAAAATTACAAAGATTGAATTTTTATAAATTCAATTGAATGAATTGGGTACAATCTTTATGAATACAGAATCCTTTGATTCTTTCTCTTTTAAGGATATATTTTCCAACCCTTTGAGTCAAAGGGGGTAAGGGCCTATTTATAGGAAAGACTTCCCCTTGAAAGTCAAGATGGGCTTTAACTTGGGTTTTGGGTTTTGACCTGGATTTCGGGCCTTTTAATTAGGCTTTACCCTAAATTGCTTTGACTTTCGTTGACTTTGACATTGACATTGACTTGGGAGTCTCCGGGCTTGGGCCAAGCATTGACTTGGAGGTCGTTTGGAACTTTGACCGGACGTTGACTTGAGAGCCATTTTGATGTTTGACTTGTGAGTCGATGTAGGTCTTGAACTTTGACTTTGACTTTGATCGCGCCTTGACTTGGACGTCGTTCAGGCTTTAGGTCGTGACTTGACTTGGTAATCGTTTTGAGCCTCGTTTTGGGTTTTGACTTGAATGTTGAGTGAGTCTGGACTTGGAAGTCATTTGGATTTCATCTTGGACTTGACTTGACTTGTGAGTCTTTCACACCTAACTTGTGAATCTTTTAGGCCTGATTAAATTAATTAAAAGGGTTGATCCAATTAACTAGGTTAATTTAATTTTGGTACGACACGAATAAATTTTCTATGCCTACATAGAGAACTTCGGTCAAATTTTGTGTTAAGTTAAATCCAATTATAATCTAACTTGATTCAATATCAAAACATTTTTCTTCTTTTGTTTCATTAATATATGTCATCTTATACTTTCGGTGATTAAACTAATTAGTCGTTTCATGCCATATGAGTCCGTGCCGATGTTTCAACTTCATAAACCCCCAATGTATCCCACAGTTCACAAACAACAAAACATGTCTAATTTTTTTAATGATGCTCTCATCAAAACCAGTTTTAATAAAGTTAAATTCATATTTTCATTAATAAATGCGTCTTTTCTTTTTTCTTTCTTCTTCTTTTTTTTTCCCGACATGGCCAGCGAGGACGTAAGGAAATTCCACCAAATATTACTTTTCCTTTATATTAAGTTTTTCTAACCCGAATTTAAGAGCGAGAAACCCAGTTGGTTCCAACGGTCAAATTCTTCTTCAGTTCCTGCATTCTTCTCCTTCCCATTGCTCTCTCTCTCTCTCTCGGCTCAGTTTGTCACACTATTTGGTCACATTTTTTGCTGGAATTTGAGGTAAGCAACTCTCTCTCTCTCTCTCTCTCTCTCTCTCTCTCGTTCTCTTGCTTCTAGTCTTCTTTGAAATATTCCTTTTTTTTTGGGATTCTCTTATTGAGGAAGAAGATTGATCCAATTGTTCTTATTCAAAAATTTGCTATGCATCTTCTTTGAATCAGGATAGTGGTGGAAATCTGCATACTTTTATAATAGGGAACTGAGTAAAAGCATATCCTCCTGTTCAGAGTTCAGACGATGGCTGGGATTGGATCCAAGAACTCACCATTACAGTGGTTTGCCAAGCCTACTTCTGCTGGCCCTGCAAACCCCACCAGTAAGACGAGCTGTAACCCTTTCGGTTCCGATGATGAGTCAGATAAGAAACCAAGCCACAGACCAACAACAACATCTTCTTCCAAACTTGCGTCAAATGTTCCAAATTCTAGCATGATCAACCCGTTTGATGATGGTGACAGAGAAGATAGAGAGACAGCAGTTGCATCTTCTGACTCTAAGTATTCCTTGCCCTATGCACAAAGAAGCAGATATAAGAATGATTTCAGTGACTTGGGAGGAGTAGACAACCAAAATGTGGAGAAGCTAGAGAACTATGCAGTGTATAAAGCTGAGGAGACTACCAAGACGGTTAATAACTGCCTGAAGATTGCTGAAGGTGTTAGAGAAGATGCTGCGCAGACGTTGATCGCTCTTCATCACCAGGGGGAACAAATCAGAAGAACCCATGAGGAGGCTGTCAATATTGATTATCATTTAACTCGGGTATGGCTCTCTTGCTTGTTTGTCGTTTGATTGCTAGTGAATGTAATGATCATATCTATCTTGCTAGGTATAAACACGGAACAACCTGCACGATTCCCTCTTGGTTTGACATTATTGTATTTGTGATTCTGACAATTGCTTTGGCTGTTTGTTTGGTCTGTTGGATTATAATTTGGTTTAAGGAGCCATAACATAAGTAGATATTGATGAATGATTTCAGGGGGAAAAGCTTTTGGGAAGTCTTGGGGGGATTTTCTCTAAGCCTTGGAAGCCAAAGTGGACTCCTCCTATTAAAGCGCCAACTACGCTGAGAGGTCTGTGTGTGCATGTGTGCGTGTGTGTATTGTGTGTGTACACACTATATCAAATTGTCGTCACTGATAAACCTCATTGCTTGGCAGACAACCCTATTAGGAGCAAGTGTAATAACTTGGAGCAGAGGGAGAAGCTGGGTTTGACACCGTTACCAAATGCGCGTCCAAAATCACGAACTCCTCCTCCTGAAGCCGCAAATGCATTCCAAAAAGTTGAGGTTTGTGTTCGTTAAATTTTATCATACATATTGTGTCCCTCAGGCAGTATTATCCTTAGTTAGGACTGTGCTAAAATCATAAGAGCAGAATTCAGGATACTTACTGAGTTCCATTGGTTCACTATGAATATTGTGTGATTAGCATTGGAAGTAAGCTTACTGTACATGCTGAATCTAAGGTAACCATGCTTGAATTGCTGTATGGTGGTCTTGTTCAGTGATTTTGTTCTCTTTTTTCCCCCTTTTTTCATACGCACTTAAAAAGTTTAGGACTTCCTTTTACTAATCATAGTTCAATTGAATAATGAGTCGATGACTAGTTATTTTGAGTCTTCATTACTAGTGTCCACCTCTTATGTTGGAGACTTGACGCTACAACATGGATGCGGAACACTTGACCTCGTTTTATATCAAAAAACTGCGGAATGTTTTGAAATTGGGTAAACTTGGTACTTGAACACATATTCATGTTGGATACTTCGAGGCTCTAGTTGAGCTTAAGTAGAGCATTGAGCAAGCACATGCATATCAAGAAGCTACTTTTAGAGCAAGCACGCGCATTTGAAGCTACATATAGAGTAAGCATATGCATATGAAGCTACTTTTGGCTCTATGTAGTTGCGGACTTGCACTGAAATGATCAATTCAACCTCAATGTTGACAGGTGGAAAAGATGAAGCAAGATGACGCACTATCAGACTTGAGCAACATTTTAGGCGAGCTAAAGGTCATGGCTATTGACTTGGGATCCGAGATTGATGGGTTAGTATTATTTTACCATGGCAGTTACTTGAAGCCCCCCCCCCCCCAAAAAGCAATCTCAAGATCGAGGATGATGCAAGGGTGTCATTTTCTATAATCTTTGATTTTATTGACTTAAGGATTGTTTCTCCAGGCACATCAAAGCATTGGATCGCGTTGATTATGATGTCGGTGTGTTGAATGAGAGAGTCCAATATGCCAATCGACGTGGACAGCAATTGCTTCGCAAATGAACATGTTATCACTCCCTTACTAACTACCATTTGTAAGTGTCATTTGGCTTTGGAATAAAAGGTGTGGTGGAGAAGAGGAAGGATTGAACTTTCGAGATTCGTTATGTTAAGTTTCTGTGTTTGATTTGCACTTGATTTGCAGTTGATGGTCTACTGTCTATGGCAAAAAAGAAACAGTATATATGCCGATGAAGAGGGCTTTCATTTTCGATTTAATCGATTGCAAAATCGATTGCAAAGTTCCACCTTTCTACATTGTAGATCATGACTCAAAGGGCATTACTCTACTAGCACCTAAAGTTGTGCTTGTCCAAAACGTTTCAAGTTCAATTTCAAGATGCCTTGCCGATCTATTGGCCCTCTTTGATTCGTTGATATCTTAAGCCAACATCATCATAGAATTAATGCTCGATATGAATTGCAGAATCCCATGGACTATCGAGTCTTTAAACACAAAATGTGCGAAATTTCTCTTGGATACGCGTTCTGTTTATGCTATCTTAGATGCCTCATATACAAGCAGCAACAATATAGTATTACTAGTAGCTTAGAAGTTATAGTCACAAAAGCTGGCAGTCTGCAAATAACAACAACCACGACACCTCTAGTCTGGGTTCCGCTTTAGTAGCGTCTGGCAATTTGCAAATAAGTGAACAAGAAATCGCAATCTATTAACAATCCAGGATCGACGAAAAATGTGATCATATAAAGTATCACTGTTACATAAGAAGAATTGATCAATGAAATTCGCACTCAAATTCCTCCAGAAACATTATTATTACACTATTCAATGATCAAACCAAGTAGCTTCATCCACAACAATAAAAACTAACCAAAAAAGCCGAAAAACTTCAATTCAGGGCATCAATCCTCACCTCAGTCTGCTTCTTGTTCATCTTCTCCAGGGGCTTCTACTTCTGATCAAGGATGGACTTCAATGGAGGCTGGAAGAGAGAGAAAACGGAGGACTGGCGTCGAACAAGCTCGAGCTGAGAGACGCCGTCGGAGAAAGCTGTAGAGAGAGAAAGCGGGTCGGAGATGGCGGAGTTGTGGCGGAAGGCGTCGAGAGTTCGGCGTTTGGCGTATTCGCGTATGTTGTAGTCGGGAAAGCGGCGAGCCGCGCGGAGAAGCGAGCGGAGGAGAGAGAAAACTGCCCGCCGTGTTGGGGAGGTGGAGGCGGCGGCGTTCGCCATTAGTGGCGGAGCGAGGACGGAGCAATTGGAGTTTGCCAAGGGAAAGGAACTGCAGACGGGGTTGATGGTCGAGTGGTGTTTTGGGTTTTAAGCAATGTTTTCTTTTTGGAATTGGATTCTTTTTTCCTTTTGTTTTATCTTTATTTTTTCTGCGATCATTAATTGCCACCATAAAAACCGTAGTTTGAAAATAAGGGACCAACAAGGTTATCATGTATCAACTAGACAAATCGTAGTTCGAAAACAAGACACCAACAAGGTTATCACGTATCAACTAAATAAATCGTAGTTCGAAAATAAGACAACAGGAAGGTTATCACATATCAACTAGTACACATCTAATAGAAAAGATTAGTAGTCAGATTAATGAACATACCTGTGTTTTAGTTCTTTAAAGTAAATAATACTTGAAATACCTCTAAACTCAATTTCAGGTAGTGGACTCTATTATGTAACAAAGTTTTTATCCATCAAATTTTCAATCTTTTAGATAAGGGAATTGCGTAACTGATTAGTTGGCAAAGTTTGGTCATTCCTTGCATTCCACGATTGTGTGGAATGTAGTCGCACATAGAGATTTTCTTTCTATCCTTTATGAAAATAATCTAAGAAGAATCCTTAAGAGAATGACTGCCTAGATATTTTACTTACCTTTCTTAAAAAAAAAAAACCCGGGCAATGGACTATTCTCTGGTAGATCAGTTACTTGGCTTTGCAAGGGAATGGATAAGAAACGCCACTAGGATGGTAATTGGATTTACAAGGTCAATGCCCCACTTAAATTCAAAATTTTTCACACTCCTACTCAAGGGTGCTCTTGTAAGAAGAAAGATGAACATTGTTCCAACATGTCCATCGTGTTATGAAGAAATTGAAATTCAGTATCACCTTGGGTTGAATTGCTTTTTCACAAAAAAAGATGTGGTCTCAGCCAGAAAACCAACATAGCATAAATGTTCTTCAATAGCAAGGGCTTCTACCCTTGGTGTTTCTATCGGAATTCATGGCTTCAATGGCTAACCTCTTCGTCACAATAGCAAGGGCTTCCTTCCCAGGTGCCGGGTGTTTGACGTTGGTACGTGTCTGCTGGGAATAATGTTGTAGGCCATAAGGAGTGTACCTCCAGACGTGCTCCGCTGCCAACTCAGAGAACCTATTCCTGAGACCTTAGGTAATAATTCAAAAGCTTTGTGGATAATTTGCCAGCATATTTGAGTATTAGCAACTTTAAGGACCTGTTTAGTAGTTGTGGAGAGGTTTTGGATGCAGATATTCCAAACAAATTTGAGAGAAAATATGACAGAAAGTATAGTTTTATCAGATTTGCTGACATTCAAGAAGGTTTGAAAGCTATTGAACATTTAAATAGTAGAATTGTAAGCGATTGTAAGTTGAATGTCATGTGGGTGAGATTTCAAAAAAGAATATCAACTAGAGGGAGAACGGGTAGTTCTTCTACTTGAAAAAAGATCGTTTGAAAGTGGATTCCCAAGGTAAAAAATGCTCCCAATCAAGATTTCTCATCCTGTTATAAGCAAGCACTGTTGAGCAATTCGAATGGCAATGGATTAGAAGGCCAAAAAAGTGTTAATGAGGCCGTGAAGGAAGATGTTCATGAAGATCTTTCGGACAGCAACAAGACAATTAGTCAACATTTGGATAATGCACACAATTGCCCAATTTATGTTGGGAAGTTCCCCTCCCAAGTACCAAGCTGTCGATCCTCAATGAAGGATGATGAAGAATTTAATAGCTCTTTGCGCCCTTTCAATGATCCTCTTGAAATGTAGCTTCAACTTCATGAGAAAAGTGAAAGATATAAACTTTCCAGTAAGGGTGAGAAGAAAGGCAATAAGAATCCAAAGTCAGCTCAAAATTCGTTAACCTCTACTGAAATTGCGAAACAAACTTTGGATGTTGGAAATAAACTAGGTGTTTCTGGTATCAGTGATGAGAGCCCGACAATTAGAAGAATAACAAGAAGTTTGAGAAAAGAGTTGGACAACAAAAGGCAAGCTAGATATTTACGTTCTTAGGATATCTCTTGGCTAATATGGGGGCGTTCTAGTTGATGTTTGTGTTGGACTAGCGAGCTGCATGAGTTTATTTGTTTGTGATTCATAACCTATAGGATGTACTAGCTGTTTTCCCAAGCTGTATAATGGTTGTATCTTTTCTCATTTGTAAGGGTTATGTCTATTTAAATAATCGGGGAAAAAAAATTCATAAATGTTCCTCAAACCTTCTCCGCATTGGGGGGGGGGGGGGGGGCAATCACCTTTATTGACGATACCTTCAACACAACCAGGATATCAATCAAAGCTAAGAGCACAAAGTGCACAACGAAGGCTGTGAACACGCTTTGCTCTGACTATGGATCATCTTCCTCAAAGAACAAGAAATCTCAACTAAGTGGGATTACTCATTAATTTTCATGAACTAATCTAGAAGTGATAACATTAAGCTTAATTTTGACGACCCCTCAGTTAGAAACAATGGCTCTGTTTGATAAACAGCTTTTTGAAGAGTTTTTTTTTGGCAAAAAAGATCTTTTTTGACCAAAATTAACTTTTTAACAAAATAAAAAAGTTAATTCTGGTGTTTGGTGAAAGAACTTTTTAAAAGAGTTTTTTGGATCCAAAAAGCTAATTTGAAAAAGCTAATTCCATGAGATTTTTAAAGAATTAGTTTTTTGTCTCACACCTTTATCAGAAACAGCTAATTTTATCAAACAGTTTTTCAACAAACAGCTAATACAAACAGCTAACTCAAATAGCTAATAGCTAACAGCTAACAGCTGTTTGCCAAACAAGGCCAATGTGGGGAAGCAATGTATTGGGACTTCTTATCATTAGTAAAGCAAGCTTTATCAAACTTTCAATTTAAAAAAAGCACTTTACCTGATTTAGTTGAAGTAAAAACTTTGCTTTTGATATTTTTTCATTTAAAAAAAAAAATCTTTCCTAGTCTATTGCTTGGTTAGAGTAGTCACTGCCTTTATATTTTTTTTTTAAAGTTGAATCCATAAAATTTAAATACATAAAATTTATAAGTTTATGTTTGTTGTCTCTTGAATGTATTAATTTGTGATTTATGTGTACTTTTATTAGTGGATGTATACTTGTGGAATGTTGATATTGTATCGTGCTAAAAATAAAAGGGTGCCTACTTATTAGATTGCAGTACTCTACGCTTTATCTATTTGACATAAGTGGTAAATAAGGTTTGAGTTTAAAGTTGAGTTATCTCAACCTATCCTAATTAAAATATGAATAAGTTTTGAGTGTAAATTAAAATGTGACAATCATTAGCCCAATTAAAATTGCCGAGAGTATTAGGAAAATAGAGTTGAAATTTAGTATGAGTGGGAGATATGTTATGAGGAACGTTTCAATTTTCTAGCAATAAGGGAAGTAACATTTTTTGTTGGGCAAAATTTGGAAACTTCGATAACTTTGACTCAACGATAAATTCTATTACTGTTGTTGAGAAAAACTTTATCACATCGATGAGACCTGCACAGCTGCACTGCTACAGTCTCAGTTCATTTACGAGAGTAATTCTCAAATCCCAATTAGTCGATTGACTTAGCAAAGAACCCATGTTAATCTACTTGTAATATCATAGAAAATTAGATCCCCATTAATCATTTTAACATACCAAAGCAAGACTAGTCAATAGTCACCACTACCTACCTTCCTATACATCGTCCCCTCTCATTGCCCCTTTTCCCCACCAAAAACATTCAAATCGCATCTTTTAACTTTCATAACTAGAAGAGAAGTCTCTTGATCATATATATATAGCTAGGATGAGTGGCACGGGAGGTGGCGGTGGCGGCAAGGGCGGTGGAGGAAAGGGTGCTGGAGGCTCATCCAAAGGAATTTAGTACATATTGTAATCGAATGTTTTAGTGTTAGTACAAGTAATAGAAAATTTGTAAATTGATAATTGAAATTTATCGACCTTTTTTTACTTTTTATGTATACCCCAAAAAACGAAAAGATTGTATATAAGTAATATATAGCAATCTAGTATAACTCGAGCTTTTCTGATTCAACTGGGTTCTACAACAAATAATGTGATGGTATCATTTTAAATTGAGAGCTATGGTCATGACTACTTGTGATATACTATACTTCATAATCTATTATCAAAACTGATGTTTAAGGTAATTTGCTCAATGTAAACGAGCTTTACTTTTAATACTAGTATCATATAACTAACTGTTTAGACTTACAAGTGCCAATTATGCACAACACATTTGGAAAAGGCAGTAGAAGTGGCAACATGCTTTTGAAATAGTTAGTAGAACTTTTTTATAACACACAATTATATATCGTTGTCTAAATTTAATTATTTTATTGTTTTCAAAGAGGAGCTATTAAATTTATTTTACATTAGTGAAACTCATTGTAATTCTCTTTATTTTTGCAAAAAGTATTTCATCAAGCTCTTGGGGTTTTACTTTTACATACCTAGACATCATTCAAAATCTTAGCGCATAATTTATACTCTGATGCATAATTTTTTTGCCCCCCCCCCCCAAAAGTGGGACCCACATAACTAAGTACACTGTTTTGACGGTGGACTCGAGCGCACAATATCAGTTCAGTTAGGCCTTTGTTTACCTCCCGCTGAGAAGAAAGGGTGGAGACAGTCTCTCTCCTCTCCCTCCTTATCCAACACAATTTAGGCTTCAGCTCCCTCCTCAAGCTTTGGTAATTTCTGTTTTCCACTTCATCTCCCTCTTTCAATGGTGTAATTTAATTTGCTATTTTTCGGTTATTTGATGAATTAGCTATCATAGTTTGGTTTATCTTTCAGTAGTTTGTGTGCCCATTTCGAAATTCTACTATGACTTGTCTGGCCTTGGAGCTTGTTATGTGTTTGATGAAATGACAGAATGACATTGTGTTGAATACATTTGCCCAATCCTGGACTTATTTTGGGATATATGTTCTTTCGATGGTGTAATTCAAGTTGCTATTTCTCGTTTATTTGATGAAGTAGCTATCATAATTTGGTTTATCTTCCAGTAAATCATGTGCCCATTTCAGAATTCTGCTGTAACCTGCTGCAAGTTGGCCTGCTCTTGGTGCCTGCTATGGGTTTGATGAAATGCCAGAATGACATTGTGTTGAATACATTTGCTCAAATATTGGTTTATTTTGGGATATATGTTCTTTCAATGGTGTAATTGAAGTTGCTATTTTTCGTTTATTTGATGAATTAGCTATCATAGTTTCGTTTATCTTTCAGTAGATTATGTGCCCATTTCGAAATTCTACTGTAACTTGCTGCAAATTGGTCTGCTCTTGGTGCCTGTTATGTGTTTGATGAAATGCATGAATGACATTGTGTTGAAAACATTTGCCCAAGTATGGGCTTATTTTGGGATATATGTTGGTTTGTGGTCATATTTTAGATGCCCACTTTCCATTATGTGCTATTTCCCTCCTGCTGTTTATTGTTGGGATTGTTCTATGTTTTTTTGAAATGGGAATGTGAAATTTGGTCATGTGCACCGTTAGAATAATGGGTAAGTCCTTCTTTATGATATTGTCTTTCTTGATGCTTGTTCTAATTCTGGGGTTCCTTCCACCTGTACTTTCAATTACCCGTTTATTTTCTTTTGTGGGTATGAGGACATTACAAGTAGTGAGGAAGAGAGAAGGTTCTGTATCTGTTGAATTTGGTCTGGAAATTTTTGTCTGATATGTGTGGTTATGCGCTGTGTTCAGTCGTCTCCCTTAACAATGGCAGCTTCTTCATCAATGACCTGGAGCATGGCTACACTAAGAGCAGCTTTGCCTTCGGTCCCTTCAGGTCCCATGTCCATATGCTTGAACATATCTGCTGTTTACAACCCCTCATACTCAAAGCCACGTCATTTTAGGCTATGTAGGCAACGCGCTAAGCCTCTTCTACAAAAATGTAGCGGTCTCACTGCCCTCTCCCCTCTGCTGTCAGTGACAGGTATCATCTCTTTTCATATAATAAATTGTATAGGTATCTGTTTTAAAATGAGATCCCCATTTTTCCAGCTAGGATACATATTCTTTGATCAACCCACAGAAAATGAAAACTGTGGCATAAAGGCTCTGGTGACTAGCAATCTGTTGTCAGCTTTTGTTACATGTTAGGAATTAGCTGATCTGACACTTGTTGATGTTTACTTCTTCCTCTTTTTGCCTTATTAAATTGTTAGGGTTTGATTCCGTATGTTCTTCATAGTATGTCAAATTGTAGGAATTTACTCATTTGTGCCGAAATGTTCGAGAAGAGCACCTGTAAAGTTGCTTATTTAATCCCAACGCTTAACATCTAAAGAATGATGTGCCCAGTCTTGCATTTTAATCATGTTGATAAGTGTCCTTGCCTGTATTCAATGGTGGGAAATGGTTTCTTCTGGTTATTTCTCCCTTGATGACACATCATATTCAGTTCCTGAGTGAACTTTGCCTACTCTACCTTGACTTGGAGCTTATTTCAAATTTTCTTCTCTCACAGAGAGCTCCAGATATAACCGTCCATTCAGGTTCACAGTCTTTGCTATGAGACACGGGAGGAGGGTTCCTAAACTTAACAGGCCCCCAGACCAGCGTCGTGCTCTTCTTCGAGCCCTCACGACTCAGGTTCTTAAGCATGGGCGCATTAAGACTACAAGAGCACGTGCAAGTGCTGTAAGGAAGTACGTCGACAAAATGATCACTTTGGCTAAGGAGGGCACACTTCACAAGAGAAGACAAGCTCTTGGCTTTATATATGAGAAGCGGATTGTTCATGCCTTGTTTGCTGAGGTTCAGGATAGGTATGGGGACAGAAATGGAGGATATACCAGGATCATTAAAATTCCCTTCTCACGGAAAGGGGACAATGCCCCAATGGCCTACGTTGAGCTTGTTTAGGTAAATGTCTACTTTACGGCTTTACCTGATTGTTATACTCCTTTGTTTTGAATTTGACGATTTTATCTTCTAGAAATACTGGCTTTAGACCATTAGCACTTTCCTTGTTATGAGAAATCTATCTTGCCCTCTGTGTTGCAGTTTCTTAAATTTGAGCTCATGTTCAAAGAGATCATTTCTTCTTGTTATGTTGAAAACGTCATGTGATGGTTGGCTCATCTTTTTGGTCGTGTTTTTACATCTTTGTGCTTATTGAGGTGGTGATGCAATTTTAGATTCAAGCCTGCTACACAATGATCTAGTTTGTCAGAAAAATTACATGCTTGTACTGTCCTATTAAATGTTGTTCTAAATTCTTTATCCTTTTTGGTGCAATGGGCTGGACTAAACTTTTGCTGCTCAGTTGATGCACTAGTTACAGTTTGACGTCACCTAAGTCCTTTTGGGTATACATGTTTGTATAACTAATTGAAGGGGAGCCTTGGAGCAACGGTAAGGTTGTCTCCGTGTGACCAAAAGGTCACGGGTTCGAGCTGTGGAATTAGCCACTGACAAAGTCAGGTTAGGCTGCCTACAATTCACCCCCTGGGGTGCGGCCCTTCCCCGGATCCTGCGTAAACGTGGGATGCTTGTGCACCGGGCTGCCCTTTTTTATGTTTGTATAACTAATTGCCCCTTTCTACATATCCATGATGTTAAAAGTCATTGCAGCATAATAATTGACAAATTCAATATTCACCATGTATTCTCCAACTTTTCCCATAGCTAACCTCTCCCAGGTCCCAACTGATGTGCTGGCATCACAAAGTCAATTCCTTTAGCATCTGCGGTTATTTTTTGGGTGGGTGGGGGGGATTTGGATCACGTAAACACCATTACAATAGTCTGAAAATTTCATCCAGGATTGATCATTCTTGGAATACTATCGCTGCATATTGTTATTCAACTTTTTATCTCTCTGGTTTCTCCCTTTATCTGACTGGACTCCCGGAATTGAGGGGATATTGACATAAACCAAGGACAAGTTCATTCCTTTGTCTCACTTAGTCGTGATTCTCAGTAGACACTATTTCTTGCATTGTTTTTCCCCCTATCACATCTGAATCTCCCCATACTCGACTGTGACCAACTCCATATGAGTTTATTGATGTTGTTGTGCTTGTTTCCCTTGGTAATCTTGCTAATGCATTTGCTGGTAAAAACTTTTGTTTGATCCTGTTGAATCATTTGTGTGAGCTAGATTACACCTTGAAGTTATTATGATTGTTACTGATAATAAAAAAACTTGATCATATCAGGTGCTGAAAATATTAGTTTTGTGCAGGTTACGGATGGGTGTTCGGTCGAGCAGGCCACCGGAAAGCTGATTGAATACGCATCATTCAGGATGTTTTCAGAGGGGAGCTTTAGTTTTAGGAGTCTATGTGTGTCAATTGGTTTGCCATGCTAGAATGTCACAGGGAGAACTATTTGTTTTTTTGTACAAGCAAGTAAATGTGGGTACATATGTGCAACGAGGTGGAGATGTTTCAAACAAAAGAAATACTCTTACCAGCATTATTAAGCAGTATGTTACTCATAGGAGATGTATTTCCTTTTGTCTTCTTTGTCGTGGAATTCTGAAGACTTTATCGGTTGAATTAATGAATATTCCCCCAGCCCCTGTTCTCTATCAGAGGGTCTAGTGATGCAATTGAAAGGCTTATTACATGTCCAGCGAAGAAAAAATGTGCCATTAGGATTCTTATTGTGCAATTTTGTGTTTACTTAATTCTGTGTCTGACTGTTCTAATGAGTAATGAGATCCAATGTCTTCGTGATAATGCAATCAAACTCAAAGTACAGCCGTTGTGAAAAAGTCTGAGGGATTCCAGGGTATGCCAAAAAGGGTTGATTAGAAGATGTACGACTCATAACACCAAAGCTAAGTAGGTAGAGATGTAAGTATCACAGTGTTACTTTCATTCTAGAGAATAGTGGTACATGCTAATGAGAGCATGTGTGGGGGGTGCCACAAAATTAGCTTATTGAACGTCTTAGATAGGATCCATGGACTTTGGATTCCCTTATTCATTAAGGACAAAAAAAGGTTCATAACATCAAATGATGGTTTATCAATATTAGACTTACATTTTCATTAAGTTGTAAGGTTTATGTTTCTATAGGTCCGTCTAGGAGGGAAAGTTTTTGTTTTTTTCCCCTCCCCTCTCCCTCTCCCTCTCCCTCTCCCTCTCCCTATCCTAAATCTTATATATTAGACTTGAATATTAATCATTGAATGAAGATTATATAGTTGTTTAAAAATTAAATGCCAGTTTAACTATTTTCGAAAATAAATGAAAAATTTTCTGTATGAGGTGTCTCACAAAACTTTTGTTATTTGAAATTATATCTCTTTTCTATGAAACAGCTTGACTCAATACTGAGGTGGACAACGGATAAAGTATCCATCGGTCAACCTGCTCATCTTGTTTAAAGTAGGTCAATGAAGGATCAAATCAATAATGGGTCAGGTCAAAAATGGACGGGCTATTAAAGCACATTAACAGGTTGGGTCAGGGCGACTCATTAGTGATCGATTTAGGGACCCAATGCTTTTTTCAACCTAATTGCTATAATAATTTACATGCTATAATTAGTTAAGTTTACTACCAAATACTAATGTTTTTTTACGTTAAAATAATTATTATACAAAATTTCTTTGTACACATTCATTTCATTTAAAAAACGGGTCAAAGTGGATTCATGATCCAATCCCATCCATAGTATAAACAGACCAACCCTAACTTGATCCGATCTAATCCATCACCCACCCCTACTAAATGTTAATACAATTCAAATCTTATAAGCAAAAAATATTTATAATAAGAAAGCCCTATTCCTTACTAGCTCAACAATTAATGGACTCTAGTCATTCTTCATTCACCCCTACTCAATAGTTTCGTATGAGCTGAGCATTTGTGAACTCTATATTCTAACAGTAACAGGGAGTAATTTTCAGAAATTGGGGCATAACAAGGGCTGTTGCTACCGCCGCCGCGCTCACTCTTCGTTCACCACCGAGTCGCCATCCCCGCCTCCTTCTCTCTCTTCCGGTACCCTCTCTCTCTCTCTCTCTCTCTCTCTCTTTCTCTCCCTCTCACATAGCTCTTTACAATATTCGGTTCTTCTCGAAGTAATATTCTCAGAAACTGGCTCGACCTCGCTATTCCAGTGTTCTTAAAACTGCTCTGTGTTACTCTGAGTTGAATCCTGAAGCTTTGAAATTATTTGGGTTTTCTATGAAAGATTGCTACTTTCGTAATTTGCATAGTGGAGCTACACTTATTTCTGAAATGAAGCTGTTTGATAATCTTGGTTGTGTCATTATTTGTTTGGTTTAGTTTGCAATTGAGAGAAAACATTTGCATGGCAGAGATTAAGTTTAGTTCCTTATTTCTTTCAATGCTTATTTCTTTCAATGCTTTAGCTTGTTAAGGATGCCTAATTTTGTGAAAGTTATCTGGGTTCTTGTTTTTGTTTATTATTTAGTTTGGTTGAAGTCGCCAGAGTTGATTTTTGTTTGTGACGGATGAGTTTGAATTTCTAATTAACAAGGTCTTTTTGTCTGTTGGCTGTTGGTAAGTTTGTCTGTGGTCCAATATCGATTGTCAATGCATAATTTGTTGTTTATATGGTTTAATTTTGTAGCTGGGTGAGTCCATTTTGCATTGTCAAGAATGAGTTTGATATCTCAAAATGCGATTGTTAAGGATAAAGTGAAGAAGAAGGGTAAGAGGAAGGATGCTGAGAATGATGAACCGTCTTTGGTGGAAGGGAGTGAAGATATCCCTGAGAATGAGGATTTAGATATGATGATAAGTAAGAAGAAGAAGAAAAGGCGTGAAGCTGAGGAAAAGCAGTTGCAGATGGAGGAAGAAATTGAAATGAAGGAGTTGGGCAATTTCTTGTTTGGTTCTGTGTATTCCCCCGTTGAATTTGGAAAGGGAGATGGAGATGAAGGGGAAACTGGGACTGATGGAGATGACACTGCGCTTTTTGTTATGGACCGTTCTGGTGGTAGTATCATGTCTGTTTATGAGGAGGATGCCGGGATTCAACTGCAAAGTGGTGATGGATACAACAATAAGCAAAGGAAGCCTGCTTGGGTGGACGACGAGGAGGAGAAGGCTGCCATTAACATTGCAAAAGTCAGTAGGTTGAGAAAGTTGCGGAAAGAAGAAGACGAGGCAGTCATATCGGGTTCAGCTTATGTCTCGAGGTTGAGGGCTCAGCATGAGAAGCTGAATCGTGGAACTGATTGGGCCCAACTAGATTCAAAGGCAAAAGGGTACAACTCGGATGAAGAGTCCGAGTTTGAAAATGGGGTAGTGGTGGCATCTGGATACAAGGGAGATGAAAATCTTGATGATATTCTTCGAACAAATGAAGAACTTGTTATGAGGAGAGGTGCAAAGCTTTTGCCTGGCATGTTGGAGTACTCACAACTAGTAGAGGCAAATGCAGAAGACCCTTCCAATGCCCCAATAAATTCTGTCCAATTCCACAGAAATCATCAGCTGCTACTTGCTGCCGGGTTTGACAGAAAGTTGAGATTTTTCCAGATAGATGGCAAGCGGAACAAAATGATGGATGTGATCTTTTTTGAAGACTGCCCTATTCGGAAAGCATCTTTCTTACCTGATGGCTCGCAAGTTATAGTAGCTGGGAGGAGAAAATTCTTTTATAGCATTGACATAGTCAAGGGAAGTCTTGATAAAGTTGGGCCTCTGACTGGGAGAGAGGAGAAGAGCCTGGAAGTTTTTGAGGTTTCCCCAGATTCTCGTACAATTGCATTTTTGGGAAATGAAGGTTACATCTTGCTGGTGTCTTCCAAGACAAAGGAACTAATTGGAACTCTTAAAATGAATGGAACAGTTCGCTCGGTTGCTTTTACTCATGATGGGCAGCAGTTGTTGAGCTCTGGTGGTGATGGGCATGTCTATCACTGGGATTTGAGAACTAGAACCTGCATGCATAAGGGTGTGGATGAAGGCTCAATCAATGGCACGGCTCTTTGTACTTCACCAGTAGGAAATTTATTTGCAGCTGGCTCAGCTAGTGGGATCGTTAATGTCTACAACCGGGAAGACTTCCTTGGGGGAAAGAGGAAACCGCTCAAAACTATAGAGAATCTGACAACCAAAGTAGATTTCATGAAGTTCAACCATGATGCCCAAATATTGGCTATCTGTTCAAGAATGCAGAAGAGCAGTCTAAAGCTGGTACATATACCTTCTTTCACTGTCTTTTCTAATTGGCCACCATCAAAAGTAGGGTTTCCTTACTGCATTGATTTTAGTCCTGCTAGTGGCTTCATGGCTTTTGGAAATGGTGCTGGAAAAGTAATGTTGTACAAATTGCATCATTATCAGCAAGCATAAGGTTGTAGGCATTGAACTAAAACGACCTCCCTACAATGTCGGTGGAGGGGTAAGATTGTATATGTCTGTCCCAGTCATGCCCCATTCTTCACGGGACTCCAGTCTGTACCTCCTATGTGCGGAAAGAAATAGGCTCATTCTGCGTGAGAGATTAAAAGAGCGATGTAAGGTCATTTTAGCTGAACTTTATGTTTTGAACTTTGAACCGGTGTTGGTACCTTACCTTTTTGTTACCTTGTCATCTGTAGTATGAAGTTAAACAGGCTAGGAGCAGTTTTGTTTAAATAGTTGCTTTGGTTCCTCCGCCTGTATTCGTTTTTGTTCTGGATAAAAACAAGCTTAAGCTCAAGTTTACTGTGTGTTTTGACAGAATTTCTAGCATACAAGAATCGTTTCATTTGTCTGTTGTTATTTGAATGTCCAATGGGTTATGCGCCTTTTTCAAACTTGAGAGATGATACTTAAGAAAACACTGTTGAATGCACGACTAAACCGGTGGGTTGATGCTTATTGAGTTCAGGGTTTAGGAAGAACACCCGTTAGGCAATTCTGCCATCCAAGGGCAAGACTGTAGATCTCAGTGCCCTACCTTGGTGGGCTATGGTTTATTAGTTTGGTTTGGTTAGTCTTTGTTTGGCAAGAGGTTTAGAGTAGGAGTCTTGTATAATGATTTTGGGCAAATCTGTCAGTGGTGTAGTAGCCATTTGATATAACCATGGGAAAGTATCACATTTATTTGTGTTGATTTAATTACGAATTTGTTGATGATTACAGTAAGTTATTAACTTAATTGTTAGGTTGGAGAATCGTTTATTCTAATAGATCAACATTGCCCTTAGAATAAAAGTTGTATGTGTTATTCTTTAATTGAGTAAATGCAACAATTTTTCGTTCAATTATTTCATAATATATCAAATTTTAAATTGATTTAAGAAATAAAATTGTCTTGAATCAAGTCTGAGTATGATTCAACTTTGAGTTCATGTCAAAATCAAGTTTCTTGCAGCGCCCCTTATTCTTGCTGTTTCATATGGATAATTACATTTTTTTCGATTACATTGATGCCAAAGGCGAAGGAAAAGTCCAACATACAATCAAATGATCACAAATGTCACTAAGAGGGAGGGGACGACCAAAGAAGAGTTTGGACGAGGTGATTAGAGATAACTTGAAAATTGTTGGTTTGACGAAGAACCTGACTCAAGATAGGAAGTTGTGGTGGGATAGGATTATGATCTTAGATTGCAGAGAATCCTTCCCGTAGTTGTCTTTTGGTACAGTGGCATAGAGCTAGTAGTGGGTTTTTTTCGCTTGTCGTGTTTGTATGCAGATAGTACTTTTTTTCTGAGAGGAGTTATCGTTTGCTCACCTTGGGCTGTAAAGGTATATCATCTTCCTCTGATAGATTGTTCTTATGCTACATAATTCTAGCAACTAGGCCTTTTAATATGTCTTGGTCATTCCTTAATATGTGTCCTTAATTTTTCCATTAAATGTTTTTACAAAATCTTTCCTCTATAAAATATTTTTACAAAATCTTTTTTTGTGGGTCTCTTGGAATCAGTCTCTCTACGGGTAGGAATGCCGGTAAAGGTAAAATTACCTACAGCTGGATCTCTCCAAACCACGCGAAAGCTAAACCCACACTGGGAGGTGGTGGTGGTGTTGTCGTTTGCCAGTTTCACAAATGTACATTTTACCCAAAAACCATCTTCAAATATATATTAAGAAAATAAATATATGATAAATACACACGTGAAATATATATATATATATGTCGATAACAAGAGTATGTGCTTCCGGGAGCACATAAGAAATTGCCACCCAAAAATGAGGATAAATTCCGTTTTCATTAAACTCAAGTGAGCATACTCCAACTAAATCCACAATTCACAAACGATCAATGAAAAACACAAATAATAATAACACCACGTCTCAGTGTGGGTTTCGCTTTCGCGATGTCTGGGGAGATCCAGATGTAGACAACTTTACTCTTATAGATATTTCTACCAGTAGAGAGATCAATGAAAAAAAGGAAGCATACAATTAGATACAACAATAAACTGTAACCATTAACCTTATTCATTCCATAACAAATAGTCACAGAAATTTGGCTATCTATAATTACAGTTGCCATTAGACGAGAACCTCTAATCATAATCACGCAACTATATGTGTAGGTAAACAAATAAACAATATACCATATCCTCTAGAGAGTTATATGTTGGCATGCTGGAGCATCAAAGTTGGGAAAGACTATGAAGGCAATAGACAAGGGAGAGATATATAAAGGAGAATTTACACTGCCAAGAACCGGTTCCAAACTCGGAATGTCTCCAACTTCTGATATCTCCAATGGCTTTCCATTCAGCATCACGGTTTGGCTATTTAGGTTCCCATCTTTTGGAGTTAAATGGTATTCTTCTCTTTGCAATCGCCCATCTGAGGCATTGCTTCCAACCCAAGAAACCAACTTCTTGACTCTGTCTGTGAAGGAGACTTCTCTGGAAAGGACTTTGTTGGCTAAATGCAGCCCCTTGTTCATCGCATTCGTCACTTGGGCGATAAAACTGGTTTCATTACTTAGATTGATCAAAAGTAAAGTTATACCAGCCTGCTATACGAAAAGGGAAAATCGAGAGTGATTAATGAAAATATAGTGCGAACATTTTATTTTTACCACATTATTTATTTACTCTAGGACCATTTCTTTGTCAGAAAGAAACATGCAAATGAGGGCAATCAAAGGTTGTTCATGGGAATATTTCCATAGAAAAAGGAGCAGAATGGAAATGTTCAGATTGACAGAAGAAAAGCAGATTACGGCAACGAAAAATGTGAGGAAACCAAAAGGTGAAGCACACAATTCGGAAGACTGGACCAAGGACTCAGGAGTATTTGACCCTTATATCCAGTTATCCATGTGAAATCATCTGGCTTGTTTCAGATTCAGGTCGTCCGACATTGGGCAATGTTCTGGATGATGGAATGTCTTTGCTGGTTTGGCTCTACTATTGGTTGATCTAGGTGAGTCTATGGTTGGTTCAATTTAAGTTGGATAAATTGGAGTTCATTTTAAAATGGGGTCGCCCTATTTCCAAATTCAAATGTGGTGTGTGTTTCAGGTTGTCCAGTTTAGATAATTGAGACAGCTTCAATAGCTCAGTGGGAGTGGCAATGTAACAAAGCAGACAACGAATTCTGCTCACTGTGACAACGAAAAGACATACATAGAATGACATAACCTACCCTAGTAAGTAGCAGCACAGGAGCAAAGGCTTACCCGTCCTTTTGTGCAATGAGCATACGCATGTAGGTGAGGTGAAGCATCAATATGAACAGGAAGGACCTTCTGTCCCATCAACCGACTAAACAAAAGCACGCTGGATAGAAGACAGCATTCAACAAGGATCAATAATCACGCATATTAATCAAATCAAATGGAGACAAATGCATCAGAAAGCTTGTAGGTCTCTTACCTGTAGAAGTCCGGGTTGGGAACAAAGTTGGTTGTATTGAGAAGGCCATAGTTGCCGCCAATTAATGTCTGTCGGCAATACACTTTGGTGTCGTACACAGCAGCTAGTCCCAGTTGGTTCAAGTACCTAACACCATGAGGGAAACTAGACCTGTCAAAAGTTGACCCGAACCTAAAGCCAGCCTAAGCTTGACTTAGAATTTTGGGTTTTAAACATGACTTTTTCAATTTGAAACCGTAATGACTGAAGCCCAAATCCCAAGATAGTGGCAACCTGGTCAGGGCTAACCCTCTCTGGTTGAGTACTCGCAAAACTAATTATGGAAAGGATAAAATGTTAACCAAAATACATGAGCAAGAATGTCAAACGGAAACTAGAGCAGGGGTGGCATCTTGAAGCTAATAGGACCAAGTGAAATTACCAAAAGCTGTTGATAAAGCTATCAGAAACAAGACGACCTCCACTGTTATAAGCCCCACCAGCTTCACCAACCCAAGCAGAAGCCCAAGGTCCAAAGTCTCTGATTGTTTGATTAAGAGCACCAAATGTGTCTGATATCTTATTCAAGTGGTCAGGATCCAGCATTTTCTTGGCAAGGTTAGGATCATCACCTGAAATGTACAGAGCAAATATCTTAAGCTTACAGAATACAAAAACTATATGCTTCATAATCAAGATATCCAACCCAATTCACGCTATAAGGAATCTACAAATGAATATATGTTATGGAAGGACTTGGGAAGTACAGCAAGGCAGCATGCTAACCAGGTTCCGAACTATCAAAGCGGTCATTTGGGTTGGGTTCACAGAGAGTTGATATCAGATCTAGTTCAACATAAACCAAACCATACCTAACCCTAGAATCTTGCCTAAGGCGCAAAACCAGTACGCGCATGGGGAGGTCAGGGGGGGGGGGCGGCTCCAAATGCATGCAACCTCATGTCTACAATCAAATTGTAACGAGGTTGTTTCCATAGGGTTTTAGGTTAAAGTATGACAGGTTGATGGAATATTCTGGTAAAATCATGTACAGGATGGATCATTTCAGGTATGTTTCATCTATAAGACTAAAGTTATATCAAAGATGGTTGTCAAGAAAACGCAACCAACATGATCTAGAATATATAGGATCGAATTGACTATAATTGGGCACATGTCAGTTTTTCAGCCTATTAGATACATAAGGGCAATAAAAATTTTTCCATCCTACAACAATTACCAGTGGGTAAGCCAAATTCATTGACTTGATAAAATGATTGCGAGAGGGTATATCCTGCTGAATCAATGGAAAGAAAATGCACACAGACAGAACACACTTACCCACCTGCACCCAGATCATAGATATGATGAGTTACACCATCAACAACTCCAGGTCCTGTCACCTGAAGAAGCTGAGCAAACCAGTCCTTTTCAAAAAATCCTCCCGGTGCTAACACTGAAGGTTTTGAACTTGATTTTTCGTACAATTCATTGATAATCCTCTTCAACTTGATTAAGTCTTCACCATATTGTTTGGCATTAACACTTGCACCAATGCCACTTCCACTTAGTTCATTACCTTCAAAAGCAATGCAAGTAAAATTGTAAGCTAACTCGTATGATGAAATGTAAGAGGATGACAGAAGTAGCTAGGCTGGATTAGGCTTTTATAAAGACCTGAGTCAGCACAAATTGCTATGGATGGATAATTTGATAGTTTTAACCAATAGGAAACGGCTTATTGGTCGTGAATATCTGAACTGGTTGTTGACTGCTCAAGAATTAAGATATTCCGAGAAACATACCGAATTCCCATGAATCAATCTGATAACCCTTTGACATTGTGTATTTCATGAAGTCATGAGCGTTACTAGAATCCCAAGGTCCAGTCCATGGACCTTTTCTCGCTTTTCGCCTTCCATAAAGCGCATTCAAACTGAAGGTTACAATTGCTCTGTGCATAAATGTTTTAGCCTACAGTTAGTTTAGGAATACAAATGATAATATATTCGTTCTAGGGAAGGAAGTACTATGTGAAAGACGATATCATACCCCGTCTTACTAAAGAAGTGATTCAGCGCATCCCAGCGCTCCATGCGCAGACATCCTTTGGAAAACCCAAACAATCCATCGCGTTGTTTCCAAAATGGATGGCAAGGAAGCTTCAGACTCGGAACACCATAGAGGACTTGATCTTCCAATGAACCTCCGAGCCTTATCCTCAAATGTGTAAAGGCTATCAAACCAAATACAATTAAGAACTACATAAGAGACTAATAAGGCCCATCCACTTCATTACAAAACTAATCCACAACCAATGCTTGTAAAAATCATGCAGAACAGTTAAAAGTTGTTCAAACCCTGGACTGCTTTTGCAAGAAGAGGATGGGATAAGTTCTGCATAATTCACAAAAACAATCATCAAACATTCCATCCTTCATATTTCTTCAGAAAAACAAAACCAGTCATCACATTAAGAAGAGCAATTTCAATACCAGATTCATTATCGAAGAGTATGCCCAAGGGCATTGGTTGTAGTTGCACTTGTTATGAGGCCACCAATCAATGGTTGCACAGACGAAGTTTTCATCGGTTTCTGCAATAGAACGGCTTCCATCGATGCTCAAACCAGCAGTCAAAATTTCTTGAGCCAAAATTGCAGGAAGACAAGCCAGAAGCAAAAATGAGAACAGTTGCTTTGCCATTGCTATTTAGTTGAAACCTTGTTACTATTTACACACAGAATCACAATTTCTGCAAAATATATGTAATGCATCAGAAAAGAAGCATCACCCGGAGGCAGAATAAGATGAGCCTACATACAGAATTCCTTGACCAGAAGAAAAGGAAAGGAATCTTAAATTTCATCGCAGTTGTGGTTTTCCTTCCATTCAGATTTCATACACACAAATAATGTACCTAAATGATGGATATTGCTATAGATATGTGTGCAAGATTTGGGTATTTTAACAGTCAAAATGAACAGAAACAATGAGAAAGAGAGGAAAATTTCTGCTCTAAATGATCAACGAAGGCAATAATAAGTCCAAGCAATCAAAACCATCCAGATAAAGAAAAAAAATCAATCCCAGAAATCACAACAATATTGCAATTTAATAATCTCAAGGACAAAATTACTTCATAATCTCAAGGACAGATAATTTCATACAAAAAAAAGGAAATACAAATAAACTTGTAGTAGGGGTTTTTTCAAGCTCTAAATTACAATTTAGTGATGAAAAAAATTATAAAAGGAACTTCACCCATTTCAATTTAACACTAAAAAATTATAAAAGGAACTTCACCCATTTCAATTTAACACTTTTTAGAGAAAGCAGATGAAAATTATCATCAAACAATGCCCCCCCCCCCCCAAAAAAAAAATTCACCACTTTCGCAGAGCTCTGCATTTATGTCCAGCAACATCAATTTTGCAACAGGGGATATCACTAGCAACCTCTAAATAGTACATAAATGATTGAAAAATCAAAATTTGAGCTTTACCCTTTTCAATTTAGCACAAAATAAACATAAAACAAGTGAGAATTTCCTCCCTTCCCCCCCCCCCCCAAAAAAATAATAATAACACCACTCACCTCGTCTGCAATACTCTGCATCTCTCACTCTGTCTGTCCCTCTCCAACAAAAATACAAATGAAGATGAAAGACTTGCAACAATTTCACAGCTTTTAAATCAATGGGGCTAGTAAAGAACGTGAAGTATGGGTGGGTTTCAGATCTGACTATGAGCAGTGAAGTGTTTTTGTTGCAGGGGGATGTGGTGGTTGAGTTGGGCAACTTTAGACGTATGATTCATGTTGTGCTTCCCATTGTTCTTTGCTTATTTATTGAGTTCTATAAGGTGGGAAATGGATAACCTTTTTTTCTTTTTAAAGGAGAGAGCTTTAACTACTTTGTGATATTTTTTGAATAAAAATCTAGATTATAATGAATGAGTATAGATTGCATCATAACATTCTTTTAGAAAAATCTAGATTATCATAAATCGTTAAAAGATTTTAAATTTAAAGCCTTTAAAAAGGTAATATCTTTTATTTTTATTCTGATAATTTATTTTATTGAACAAGTCACGTTATTATAAAATATAGAACTCTTTCACCACAAACTCTCTTTAGGTATATAGCTCAAATTTGAGATACTTTTCAGCTTATTTAGGAACAATATCAAAACAACACATCCCAATGTATGCCCAGTTTTCGCAGGGTATGAGAAGATCCAGATGTAGACAATCTTATGTTCACAGACATCCCTACCCAAAGAGGTTGATCCCAAAAAACATGCACAATCTTAGAACAAATTGGAAAATAATTGATTACTTTATTGATAATTTCTGATATCCAATCAAAAACACAAGTGTTATCATTACATTAGTTTGGGCAAATTTGGGTTTTATCTAAATTAATCTTTGTTTAAGGCAGAAAGTGGTGCCTTGAGGAAGTCTTTTTTTGTAATATGGTTTTTTGGCTGGATTTCAAGGGGGAATGTATGTCCAATTCAAAAGTAAGATTTAGCAAAACAATTTTAAAGAGGAAAGTAAACCCAAATGGGGGAAACCTAATCCCAAAAAAAAAAAAAAGGTGAAAAAGGCATCTCCATGAAATTGACTTAACTCCAAGTCCTCAAGTGGCCCCTACGAAAATTGATGTCCGTGGATTTCCTTTGTCTTTACACTTCATTTTCTGAATAGTGTTAGAGTGTAGACACGTACAGCTTTGATGATACTCCACGAAAACCACTAGGATGCTTTGCATGTAGTTGGAGACCAACATCGTATCATTTATCATATTGATTTTTGGCCAGAATAATACATATAGAGTTTGTACGTTGTTGTACTGAATTTGTATCCTTTGATTTTTTTTAGTTTTGGATCCTCCATTTTACTAGAGTCGGGTATTGTTGATCCAATAAGAAGTAGAATTTTCCTATTACAAATTTTCTCCATTCACAAGACTCGAATCCGCAACCTTACTTAAGGGAAATAAGTGTCAAACCACTTGAACTAACTGTGTTGGTGAATTTGTATTGTTTTATAAATATGAGATTGATCTGATAGTTATTTACGTCGATCTTTAATTGTACATTGATATGATGCGATATTTATAATTATGAAATAGAAATACAATGTTGATAATTTTTTCTTTTTTTCAATTGAATGTCTTAATTTTAGGGTTTAGAATTTACCATATTTGTCGGCGAAGTTGGGCTCGATCACTAGGGTGTCTTTCAGCCGATGAAGTGTGGTCAAAGTTGGTGTCTGTGTCCAAAATTTGGCTGAGTGATGGTGTGGTAGCATTAGAATTGACAAATGAGTCAGTCGATTCGAGTACGGGTCGGGTTGAATTTGGGTCGGATTGAGTAACATTTTGGGTCAGTTCGGTTTGGGTCGGGTGAACTTCGGCTCTGATCAACCGATTTTTGGCCCAATACGCTTGCCATGCAAAAATAAGCAACATTGTAAAAAATTTCGGGTTGGATATGATTTGGTTCGGGTCAATTCAAGTATCGGGTCCACTTTCGGGTCAGCCTATTTCGGATGTCGAGAGGGTATAGATTCGGGCTGTTCGGTTCAAGTTTCAAATCAGTTTTGGCATATCTAGGTCGGCATGCGGTGGTGGGTGTGGTGGTTAGGAAGGCTCTTTCACTTGTTGTGATGGTGGTGACTAACTTGACTGGCATGGAAGATGTCTATGTCCATGATAGGGGCAGGTAGAGGGGTGGATACATGAGGTAAATAAGGGCATTGCTGGAAGAAATGTAATGGTAAATGTACTCAATAAATTTGTTTTATAGATACAAGCAACTTTGTAGGCCAATTTAAGGTTGGATTGGATTTTTCTCAAGTGTGGACTGTGATTCGAGGAAGTTTGATCCATTTGGATTGGCTATATTTTGAGTGTTAGATCAAATGTAATCGATTTCATTTGATTTGAATAGCTAATTTTATAAGATAAAAAAAAGGAAACAAATTCAAAGTTGGTCTAAATTTGCCAGGATAGGGTTTAACTATGTGGGGCTTTTCTAAATTCAATCTTCATACTATTTGTAACATCAAAGAGGTTAACAGGATGAGAGCTTTGTAATTTAGGAATTAGATATTGGTCTGTCAACAAATCAATGCCAAGGTTTAAAATTTAAGGGTATTACGGCTTAAGTAGGTAACAGAAAAATTAGGGATGAGTATGTCTAAAGGCACCCTGGAATTGAATCGGCACTAGTTAAATGGGTTCGGTTCCTAATATTAAGGAACTGGTCCAATCGGTTCCGTTTCTTAAAATTAAACCTGGAACCGGAAACTTGTTAT
Organism: Selenicereus undatus; assembly: GCA_017589665.1. NCBI lineage: Eukaryota > Viridiplantae > Streptophyta > Magnoliopsida > Caryophyllales > Cactaceae > Selenicereus > Selenicereus undatus. The sequence continues at coordinate 9,490,707 of JACYFF010010365.1, read as the reverse complement.
AACGTGAAAAGTGTCATATCTTAATGTGTATGCGTAGTTTTTCTATTAAATCTTCTTATAATAGAATGTCCCAACCCAATCATCTATTAAATCCAAATGTAAATACTTAAAAAACATTTTTCTTCCCCGCTGAAATTTATATTTATTATGCTTGAAAATTCATAATTTGCTACTCTTGCTTCATTATTTTTGCTTTTGTCGAATAAATGTAGTTGCTTCGCATTATTTTTATTTAGTGAGTGTAATTTGCTACCACTAATTGGTAAGTCTTGGCTATAAAGCTAGGATTTATAGTTTATAGGTTTTGAAATGAATCGTGTTGTGCTTTGATCGATTTTTCTTTACAGTAAATAAATACCGAATACAAAAAACTTAAAAAGTGAATATTGACGTGGGTACCGGGAATCGATACCGGAACTGGCGGTGACAGTTTCAATTCCCAAAATTGTGGAATCGGAGCCAACGGTTCCGGTTTCCGAAAGTGAGAAACTTGTTTCATTGGTTCTTAGTTTTGGGGGCATACCCGGAAGCGCTCATCCCTACTAAAAATAGGTTGAAAAAGATAACTTATTAGATTTTTTAAAAAAATAAAAAAAAGAGCTAGAAAAGATGACAGCCTAAAAGCCAAAAATCATTCTGATTCTGAATGCATTAGCATTTTTTTCCCCTTTTTCAGGTGATCATACTTACATGTCAAAAGAAATATGTTAGATGATTTAAAATCAAACTTCAATACGAGCAATTAATTATCAATGGTAAAATTTTAGTATTTGCCAGTTATGTTGACAAATATAAATGACCTAATTAGATGAACTACTACATTCATGAAGACAAATTCTCTGCATAATTTTATAGTAGTGAAAAATTATAGATCAAAATATGATTTTGCACAATTTTTTAAGTGGTGACACTCTTCTACCATTCAATCATTCCTTTTTTTTTCAATTTAATACGTAATAATACAAAAATTTATCGTAACTATTTCATACTACGATATTTATCATTTTATCTTTTTTTATATTTAAAATCTTCATAGGCAACTAATTGGGCAATTACTACTTTATAAAGCAAAGCTTTTTAAAAAGTGGTAAACATTAGAAAGTATTGGTGAGCATTCATTCATGCAAAAGTTAACTAAAGCAAAGTATAAAATTTATTAGCCAAAATAAAACAGCTAACCTAACAAAGTGCATCATTCAAAGTTCACTACTTGAAGCAAATCCAAGCCCAAGGGAATAATGCCATCTGAATTTAAGTCCTCAATCAATATCTACTCGTACAATTTTGCCTCAGAACACCTTCTTTTACTAGTTTTCTTGCCAGCTTGCTCTTTTGTCCTTTGCTTGGCCAAGTTTTCCATGCATGATTGAGTGAGTTTGAATTGGGAAAACAAACATCTCTACTCAATTGGACTCTCCATGTCATCTGGTATTGACTGACCATCTTCCCAATAAGAAGTTGGATGAATCCTTCAGTAGTTTAAAAGTCGTATCGATAATCAATACGAGTTGGTTCAATTGATTTGATATTTGTCTCCTCAAGTGAGATCTCAAATTCCAGTCTTGTAAATGACGAAAATTCACTTTGGTAAACCCAAAACCCTCCAAAAACGGTATCAATATTCAACTACACTAATTCAGTACTAGTTCATACCTGAAAAGTTCTAATTCACTTTTCGAAGTCATTACACAAGTTCATACTCAATTCGTTGGAGAACTGATAGGATGTTAGTGTCAATTGTCGCGTTTTGCAACTTCAAGAATCACAATTGCATTTGCATGAAGAATCTTGCACCATGTAGCTTCTGAGGATTTAAGCGTGAATAATACACACTTCAGCCATTGTGTCTACCCCCAAAAATTTTATATGATTTAAAAGATCCTGTGTCAAGTTAACGAGGTTGCCTTTTGTTGAATAATTGGATCCCCCTTTCAATGTACAATCCACCCTCTCTGCACGTTCATTTGCAGAGGTATACCCCTAACAGTCTAAGTCAAGGACAACGCAACAATTTAAAAGATCATAAGATTTTTCATAAAAAGACAAATTGGTTAAATAGTCAATTTACTTGGGTCTTTTCATGTGAGATGTCTGTGCGATGTCTTTTCACATTAATTAACTAAAATTCAGTATGAACAGATATTCTGTTAAATAGTGAATTTACTTGGGTCTTTGTTAAAATTGAATTATGAACACGCTTGCAAAGTAATTTCAAACCACCTCAACAAATTTAACAAAGGGTATAACTGCTTGCAAAACAAACTTGCCAAAGGCAAAGGGCATGTTATTCATTAATTCTGTGTAAAACTTACAACACCAAAAAAAAAAAAAAATGATTACAAGGTTTACAACATACATGGCTCAGCTGTTAGATTGAATACAAAAAAAGGTTATACAAAAGAAGTACAGCTCTTAAACGCTTTCTGTTGTCTCTAAGTTGCTAATTGAGGGGTCCCCCGCCGGGGGGGGGTTCTCTATCAAATGCGGCATATCAAGTTTGCGTTCATCGACATGTTATGGTTAACCAAATCTGGAATTTCCATGCAAGAATCGATAGATGCAAGCCCTGCCTGCTGCAGGTGAACCCCGGTATGAACATCCCTTCTTTCTTTTCCTTTTTTTTGGGCAGACAAAAATGTAGTTGTAATCAACAATTCCTGGAAATTTTCCAGGAAATTTTAAGTTAAATATCAGTCGGATGTATTTGTTGACACTTTCTGTCCGCTGCCATCTTGTTTTGGTTCTGAATACACACTCCCAGGGACATTTACCAGTAGCTCATCATCTTCTGATTTCTCTTCTATTGCTCGGATGCCTTTGTCCTGCTAAACAATTAGGTACACACATTCTCAAGTGTTATGCACAGTTTTCACAACTGATTATTGTAGCAAAGATTATATCAAAAGCAAGAATTTCAGAAATCCTCAGCACCTAATTAACAGCAAATCCATATGCACTTACGCACTTCTATCCTATGATTGAACTAGACAGAGGTTGAATTCTTTTGACTCCTACAACTTAGAAATCGTTTATTGCCAAGAAGAATGAGAGGACAAAAAGAAATTCAGAATGAGAAATTTTCTCATGTTTTCCTGTTTGATTTGCTTATTCTTTCAGGAAGTGAATGCAGTATACAAAACAGGGGGAAGTCTGCGAGTTGTCGTCCAACCCAGAGTTAGAACAAGAAAAGTCAAAATTGGATGCTACCGTATTTTTGGCATTTCCTTTACTGTTTCTTCTGATATTAGCCATGGCCTTCCTGAGTAGCTTCCTAGCTAAAGCACGTTCAGTGGTTTGTGCTGCAGTAACCTCAGCATGACATACCACACACAGTGTCCTCATGTTCTCCACCTTGCACTCACCTGCGATGTTGCAGATGAAATGGTGAAAAGGGAAATGACAAGACAGATGCAGAAAATGCAAGAGCGACACTTTATGCAATCCTAATGATGTAACGAGGTGGTTAATGAAAAAATTGCTACATTCTGAATGATGGAAGTTTAAGAAACGTACTCCAGTCAATAATAGCCCAAGAACATTACATGACAAAAATGTTCAATAAAAAACGAACTGGACAACTACATTATGGAATACACTGAGACTTTACAGGCAAAAAGTGACCTGAACCCAGCTGCCCTAGCTAAATACGCCTGAGTATGGACAACAGGACACGAAATTGAACCTAACCAGCCCAAATCTCAACTGCAATCTGTTAGGATGACCTTTTTGGAAGTTGCAATCGCGATCTGTTTCGGGGGTAACAAGCATTTTCAATTAACCATGTACCCAGACTCAACTTTTTGCCCTGTTACATACTGCGTTGGACATGGCACTTCAACAAGAGATGGGATATGAGTTGGACGCATGTGTGCCTCTAAAGCAGCAGGGATGAAAAATAATAAGGAATACTGGGAAAGTCCCTTCATTTGAAACTGGATGGCTTTTTCTTTTCCTATCTCTTGTACTATTTTTATGATGAAGTGAAATATCAGTGGCCCTTTATACATCAATTGCAATTGAATATCGTCTTTGGATCTAAGTATTAAATAATGCAACATTCTAGAACAAATAATTTAAAATTATACTTTCCACATGCAAAATAACGAGTTCCCATATCCATGCCCGACATTTGGACAGTGTCCAAGTGCCTTTAATAGTTTAATTTAGAACTTTGCTTAGCGGGACAATGGGATCTGCATCAATATCCAACACCCCATACCAGATTCCACCTAACAGAGTTCATTAGTCAAATCCCAATGGAAGAATGACAACAAGTAGTCTTTCTTGACATACCAACTCATAATGCACAGATTTCCATCTGCACTATCAGTAGATTTTTGTCAGCCAGATGAAGAAAGTATTATCAAGTCTCAGTCACAGATGCAGCAGGAGCAACCATTACACTCAAATCCAGCAGAAAACATTGAGATTGCAAAAGATACGCACCTCCTCCCAGATAGACTGCTACTTTGTGATCAGCATGCCAGGCATTACCTTCAGTTGGCTCACGGACAAGCTTGTCCATCCTGAAAAGTATCAACTCAAACCATTATGTTGCTAGTAGGAGAGCGTGTATGTTTAAATTAACAGCCATAGGCAGTTCTCTAAAAGACAATTTTCCTACGGTCATAAGTTTTAGCATTTTTAACAATATCTAAAGGATCCAACAGATACAGCGAGCTCATGGTCATTAAGCCTAAACATTGACATAACATCCTAATGACGGCAAACCGCCCCCCCCCCCCCTCCAAGAGTCTCACAGGCATTACCTTCAGAAGACGGTAGGGAAGCAGCCTTACCCTATAAGCAGAGAGACTGTTTCTAAGAGACCCACCCTGACATAACATCCCAAGTTCTAGAAAACTACACAGAGTATGCCATTAATCATTATGAAAATCCACAATTAAATTAGAGTGAAAACAGAACACAATATGCCAACCCACAACTTCTTGTTCTTAGCCAACTGTGGTGCCTCTCTTTCGATATACTTCTCACGGTTTTCTATAGTCAATGGTTTCAGGTGCTGCACAAGCTTGTGGCAGTCCAGTTGACAATTTGAACATATACCCCGTTCAATTTGAAAAAGTTCCTGAAACATAAAAAGGGAAGTCAAAAATAAAAACGCCAAAAAAAAGTCACCAAAGATGAAGTCAAGTCATATTCTTAGTAACACAGAAAGATGTAGCCAAGATGAAAACCTCTCGAAGGAATCTGCCACTACTTCTTGATCGATATTCTTCGTAACAGGCTACTGAACAGAAAAGATCTAGAAAATCATTGGGCTTTTTTGCATTAATACCCCTGTAGACAAAGTTACATTCATAATGTCAACTGCCAGTCTCTTGGGGGTAAAAGCACACAGGCATACTTACTGGCAAGGATTTTGACAGAGCTTGCATAGGGGTTCGTCCATCAATGTCCAGAACTGAATGTATGGTTTCTTTTTCCTGATATCATCAGTGACATAGACCTCCTTCACCACAGCATTTGACCGTAGAGGGTAGCTCATATCACAAAAAGGTGTATGCCTTCTCCTGCTCCCTCCCTTCAACAGTCCCTGTTGGGAGAACAAAAATGGGTTATATAAAAGCATTTTCCTCACGGCACCACAGATATATACGAGAATCACAAGCAGTAAATAGGATGTTGAACAGACCTTACTATCATGGTTACTGCTTTGACTGATATGCAACAATTCAAGTGCCAAAGGAAGCTGCAAAGGCTTTCCAAACAGCTTCTTCTTCTCAATGCGCTTCAGGTTTTTCCACTCATTTATGAAGCTCAGAATAGCCAGCCAGCAAGGAGCATTCTCTTTCATAAGTACGGAAGCACTTTCATTGGCGCCAGCAGCAATTTCATCAAGACGGAAATTCTCAGATAGTGATCTCGGCATCGAATCTTCTCCAGGCATGCAAGCACATAAGTGGATTCTTCCAGTATACTGGCTCACCTACAACCCAGGCACAATCAACCACATCAATGCTTTAGTAATGAAAAAGTTCACAGGACACAACAGTTCAGAGCTCAGACTATCATTCACCATCTACATTAGCTTTTCTTGAAAGGGGGGGGGGGGGGGGGCGGAGCGCATATTCGCCCCCTGCAGAATGTAATATTAATGGGAACATTTTAAAAGAAGGCTATAAAGAAATCCCTAAAGATAACAAAACTTTCAATTAACAGAAATGAACTGCTATAAAAGAATGCAAAGAAATTAACATTTGCATAAGTACTCACTGCAAAGCGGAGTGAATCCATTGAGATGGAGTTCTGAGATTGGTTCAACGCTTTGGGCGCCTCAGGTATCACTACTGGTCCACCACAGTTCTCATCTCCATCCTTCAAAATAAAAATAACCCCCCCCCCCCCAAAAAAAATCATATATAACCACAGGAGGAAGAGCAAGCTCTAAAGGTATATTGTACATAAAAGAAATGAGGAGATCTCTTTTTCAATAGAAGTTATTGACGGCATAAATATATGTTGTTTCAGATGATAAACTTGCTTAATAAATAAATTCTGTAGGAAAAATGGCTCCAATTGGAGCATCATAAATTGAAAAGTTGCTCCAATCAAATCAGCAGTTCATTCATTTACCTTAACATGGCCAACATTGTCTGTTTCACATAGCTGTATTTGTTCACCTCTAGTATGCTCTTCAGAGGGTGCAACAGCATTTCCTGAGTTAAAACTGTGACAAAGAGTCCTGCTTCCTAGACACGTAACACTGTCAACCTGCCATTTAAATCAAAGTTTTCTATAAGATATAACTGCCTATCAGAACGATAAAAATCACCCAGAAAGACCAATCCTAGCGTTCACAAGGTTGCCATGCATCCCTTTTCTATCAAAGATCATTTCCCCGAAACTGAAGGCCTTAAATTCTGAATTACTGAGGTTCCAAGTTTTATTACAGCTGCCCTTAAGGTGTTTAGCTTCCAAGCGTCCTACAAATCACCGTTCCTCCTTGACATGAATTGTCTGTAATTACAATTCTCAGCAAAGACACATGCGGTCCCTTCTCCATGCAATCTTCAGTTTGAACATGTGCATGTTCATTTATTTTTCTTTGTAAGTTTGCCCTCTATTTCAGCATGTATTTTCCTGAGTACCCAACAATCTTTCCATGAGAATGGTATATCATGATTGTCTGTTCAGCAGCAAAAAACTCAACATTGGATGAGGGTTTTCAAACACATGCACTCAAAAGACTACTCTAAAAGTTGGAGGTTGCCATTTAGTTCTAAGGTCCATAAAAACTATAAGCATGTGGTCATCTGACGCAGAAAGAAAGAAAATTACCCTAATCTCTTGTACTGCATCATACTTGCCATCTATTGTAGATGAAACACGTTGCGCACTCTTGTTCAATCTTCGCCAGCGCGACTCATCAGATGTATCCTAGACTACGAAAGAGTTTCAGAAAACCGAAAAACATGAACTAGGTCATACATGAACGCTCAATAGCCGAAAAAGTAAAACAAAACCTTTGCACAGAATATGTAAATGTTGACGGCATTGTTTTGTCCTCTTCTATGCGCTCTATCCTCAGCCTACAAAAGCAACTATGAGTGTTAAGCGAATTGTTAATTCATAGGATAGCAACATGATACATCTCAGAAGCTTTTTTTGGTAAATGCCACAGAACAATAATTCTGGACTTAATAAGCTAGAACAGAAGAAAAATTATTCGGAGAACAATCGCAGACATATTAGCAGAAAAAAACCTATGCATGTTAAGAGATCAAAGGATTACAGACCACGTGCCATCAGATGTAACTGGAATGCAGATTCCCTCATTGACTGAAAGAAGACTGAAGAGACACTAACCAAAACCTTAGTTTTTCCAGCACGAATTTCTCCTCTACTTAAATTAAAGTCCACAAATAAGAATGGCTTTATCCACCATCCAGCTGGAAGGTCCAGACTGTTTTCTTTCCTGCGACAGTGACTTAGATCAAAACTTTTAGAAGTGAAGGGGAGCTAATGATTGAAGATCCAGTATTTAGATAGCAACCAAGAAAGGCTACACGGCTATACCACTTCCAGACTCATTACATCAACTGAGACCTGAATTATAGAGACAATAAAAGGATGTATCACATCCCTTGGCAAAAATTGAATCAGTTATTGCCTTCTCCACCCGAAGAGCTGACTGGCAAGAACCATACTAAAGAAAGAAGTCCAAAAAGAAACCTGTAAACCAGCTAAGACCAAAGAACCAAGGTGCAGAGCATTTTCAGAGACTAGCCACCTTCCTACTTTATTCAATTCAACTCTTTTTTTCTTGGATTTGAATTATTTCCTCTTTATTGCCTTTATTTCCTCTTTATTGCATTCTTCTGCTAACAATTCTCCTCTTCCCTCTATTTGACGAAAGCTAGTTAGAATGACACTTTCTTTTATCAGAATGCAAATTAAATAAAAAGGGCCATAATTGGGGCAAAAATATAATATTCGGCCAGAGCAAAGCCTAAAATAGTATTAGACAATAAGCCTATTTATTATGTTTCACAAAGAGAACTGTTTTGAAGAGCAAAACCAAGCAAAAGAAATCTAATGTTTCCATAAAAAGATGCATCCCAAACACACATGCAAACATTAAAGAGTTTTCCATATTCGTGCATTTGTCAAAATATGCTCTGCATATATTTTCACTTTTGTTTCCTCTGCCACATGTAGCGAATTCTGCATATGCTTGAGTTTTATGCTTTATTATTTCAGGAGCATCTCTGACAAGAAAAAGAATAATAACCACCCCCCAGTGTGGATCCTGCCAGAGCAGCTGTGAGGTGATTTAGATGCATTGGCTCGTCATTGGTTCCTCCATTTTTGTCCACACCTCTCACTGGTATTTTAAAAGCTCTATCAGAAAGAGGAGAATCACAAGTGGAAAAATAAGTCCCCACAAGAAACAAAACAACTATACAACTACGCCTTCAATCCATCTAGATGTGTGAGAACTCAGAAGATTCTATTAACAAAGACTCAAAGATGATACATAGCTAACTTTGTTCCAAACAATTGTTTTATGAACTGCATTGATACTGAAAAGCCTTTATTGCCTCCAGCGCAGTAAACCAGAGAATGGTCAAGAGAGAACAATGCCGAAGAATCCCAGACTCATCGATCCTTTTATTGGAGCATCATCATCCACTTCAGTGGACAAACACATTGTTCCCATCATAAAGATCAGTTACTCTACTCCAAGAACCACCGGCATGACAACTAGCAAGCTCAGACCAAAACCATAGCACATAAACATTGCAGAACATGACAGTAGAGTCTCCTTTATAGCCGATTGTAAGTGCCTGACTCTTTAGTCAGTAATCATGTGTCTAAACTTTGCCTATTACTAATAGCTGAAACACCCATACCTGCAGCAAGGAATTTGGATCCTTGGGAAGTTCCAAGAAGACAACATTATGAGCCACTGAAAGATCAAGCCCAGCATACCCAACCTGAATTCCAATCATAGCAATCTTAACCTGCACAACAGAGATGGCTAAATGCTATTAGAGACTGAATGAAGGATGACAGCTGAAATATCATTATCATCACCCACAAAATCACAGAAGTCAACTCTATGTCAGCTTCTACTTTTACTTGTATCTGCAAATTGGGATCTTTCTATAAACCAGTCACAATATAGTCCATCAGAACAGACATGAGAGGTGTCTCAGCAAGTGACAAACAGGCTGCTGAAACAGAGAAGCATGTCATAAAGTTGCATCCTGAATTACTGTAGGCTGAAAATGGAGAAGCATGTCATAAAGCTGCATATTGAATGCATAAATCTTGTCATGCCATACATCGTTGAGTCATGCCATGAGTTACAAGGCTACCGTCAAATGACCTTACATCACAACTTGTAAAGAAAATAAGGAAAACAGATGCAGGGTAATAATAAGAAGCACAGCATTCCTAAAGCAACTTCAAATACACATGGAAGCCACCCAATACAAGAAGAAGATAAAGAAAATGAACTAGCCTCTTTTGATGAGCGGAATGACTGCACAGCAGATTGCCTGTCACTGTCAAGAGTATTGCCATCAATGCGTATGAAACCAATGCCTTTATCACACAGGAACTCCTGAGAAATTAAATTGGCAGTGAATAACAGCAGAGTGGATAACTATGATCTTCGCAGAAGATGAGCAAAGGTTGGACTGATTTCCTTTTCCCCTTCCTTTTAAGCATAAATCATGAACATGCAACATACTGGCATCAATTAGAACCTGAGGAAACAAAGAGCTTCTCACATGTACTTTATCAAGAACCTTGTGATGGTGAGCAAATACTATCATTTTCTGAGCTCTGGCATTCATCTCACAATTGTTGGAGTCATCGGTGTCAGAAACAATTGGATGCAGGGAAAGCCACTCAAGAAACCCAAAGACCTTGGCAATACCAATCACTTGATAAGAGAGCTCGTTTTGGGATTTACGACCTCTGTTGTCTGCATTAAAAAAAAAAAAAGGATCCCCTAAGTCACATTCATTAACTGATGATGACATAGTCCACATGGGACAGAGTTAACTCTGAACACTTAAGTTCTTTGTATGCATCAACATTATCCCAGTGCTTCTACAGACTACAGTCCCTATTACTAAGTAAAGAATACCATATTGACTGCATATACTTGAAGCATACAAGCATAACCTTAACATCTGATTTAGTTTGGTCATCAGTACTCAGTACAAAGATCAAGATGTACAGTGTTGTTCCTACTGAATAATCATACATTCAACATCAGAAAACATCAATCAATATCATATCAGCACTGAAATTCTTGCAATTCTACGCCATAATGAGGAAGCATGAAGATGTAAGCTCACAGTAGAACAGCCAATCTTTCTATATGTAGTACAACTAACAGAAACGAGAATTTATCCAAAAAGGCTACATAAGAGAGAAGGATAAGGAGGAAAATAAAACCAACCAGGCCAACTGAAACCTTAGGCTAGTTTGTATGTTCACCATTTGGGGTGGATCAATTAGATGAAGATAGAACTAATAGAATGAAAGACTGCATTGTCCATCTTTTTAACGGCAATTAGAAAATCACTGAGTAGACATGAATGTCAGACCAAAGCCTCCAAAGGCTCATCAAATAAAGGATTATACTGAAGCAGATAATTGTTCTGACAAAGTCTGGAGCCTGTTCTAGATAATACTCACAATTGCTGTGGCAGATAGACTCCTTCAAAAGGGTAAACAAATAAGTCTGTATATTCATAGATTAGCTTAGACGAAAATACATCCTTTTAATCTGTATTAAGCATCCCAGTAACACCTCTTCAGGTAGAGATTAGTTTAAAACAACCAAAAACCACTAATCTTGACAGTTGAAAAAGCCAATTTGGCCTTTTTTTTTAAAGCTAGCAAAAAGCCTTGTTAAGATGTCTACTTCCTTTCGATACGGTAGTAGGCAATCAATGATTTTTGAATCTCGGGTTCGATGGAACCAACCTCTTTGCAATTCTGCAATTCAGCGATAACATTGGCATAACATCACTATATCAGAACATCCCCCCCCCCCCAACCAAAAAAACCCACCAAGACAGATTTCTCAGATTTGGAATTGACCCACCAAAGGCCATCTAATGAGGAACTGCAGAGAAGGAAACTCTCTGGCTAACACCACATCTGTTCAAGAGAAATCATTCTTTTCTACATCATAAACCCCATATCGAAGGGATAAAGAAGGTGTGGACTTCAAAGATGACCTGTTTTCTATCCCCACAAGACGGGGGGTGCTTTTGGACAGCAGCTCTAGTTCACATAGGATAACAAGTTGACAACCATAGCATAACAAAAACCTTTACGATGTACTCTTCTCTTCTACACCAAGCTGAAACAGTAGCTTGTACAACATACATCTCCTAATATAAAGAATCCTGTGCAATTTTCCTTCATGCAGAATTTTACCAGTATTTGGATCACTAATAGTCTAATAGTAAGGTAGAAAAGGCAGATATAGTGAAGCATAGAAAAATGAGCTTTCTAATGAATAATCATAGTTCATTGCAAAGCATGATCATGTATATTGAAGGCAAGATAAGTGCTTGGGTTACTGAATCACTATTAACAAGCCTATCAGAACTGGGAGCCAAATAAAGTAAACAAACGAAATACCATTCCATCAAATTCATATTATCCTCAAGCATAACATACCATTGTCTTCCTCTTTTTCTTCGGCGCAACTGGTCGTAAAATAATCTCCTTGGACTTCAGCATTTTTTGCGAAAAGAATATCTGATTTTTTCAATGACAATCTTATAATTTGCCGACGTTTAGGTGGCAACTGTAGGAGCAAATGTTCCTTCAACCGTCTTATCTACAGGATATCAATCAACAAATGTAAATTTGTAATTGTTCAAAGGGCATTATTACGACACTCACTAATAATCAGAGGCACAGTCCATCAGATATGATGCATAAATTGAGTAGCTTTACTCTCCTTTTTCTTCTGTCTCTTACAGTGTTACTTTGTGCTAGATTTCATTGCAATGTCCTCAGACATAAAAATAAATAAATTAACCAGCTACTAGATCAACCCTAAAAACTGTCCTATTTGCTGTGAAGAGCCTTCCGCCTGTTTAGTTTACTAAATCCCACTCTGCCTTTTCCCCAATCCCAACCATAGTTCTTCCTTCTCCGCTCTGTTCATTTTCAACTAATACTCTCAGCTTATTGTCATTCTCTTACAACAATTCGTCCCACAAAAATACTTTAAAAAAAGAAAAAAGAAAACCTACAGCTTCATGTCTGACAGCCATCTATATTTCTTTTTCCCCCCTAAATCAGACTACAGTTTTGTTTAATCTTACATGTCTTATGGACAAGCAATTTTATAACCAAAAAAAGAAAAACAAAAAAGTGGAAGAATAAAGGAGTATAGGACAAGGACCCCTCTAGAAGGAACAAACAATATCAGAAATAACGCAAAGACCCCTGATGTGTGCCCTGAAGAGGAGAACAATATCATAATAAACATCCGCGGGGGGGGGGGGGGGGGCCTGACTGTCCTCCATGTCTGATGGCCATCTCTATTTTCCCTTTGTATCTTTCTATTCAGATTTCAATTCTTCATTTTACACAATTTTTAGATAACAACAGTTTTTTGGGTGCCGAGGGGGGGGGGGTAGATGAATAGAGAGCATGGAGTGCTCTACAAGAATAAGGCAATAACAAATATCAAAAAAAAGACATCCATCAACCCCCCAGCTGGGGGAACACCGAATAGATCCATGTAACCCTCCCTCCAACCCCCCCCCCCCCCCAAGTCTCCCCCCCATTTTGTCCAAGTTTAAGAGATTTTCCAAGAAATTGTTGTCGTAAAAGCAAATATCTGTGTCAAAAAATAAGTAAAATCCACAATAAAAGGGTCAATGACTTGGTTACTGAGGTTATGACGTAGATTCCATTTGAGGACCGTACACAACAATTGCTAGTTTGCCTTGGCTCAATAACCTGTACATGCTTCATGTAGACAGGTGCATGCAGCACGCCTAAGATTAGTGCCTAACCCAGGAATCTCCTGTATGGCAATGCATTTCACCCTTGCAACAACTATGCGAAATCACCCTAGAGGACAACCCCTCGCATTATACTCAGATAATCTTAAATTAAACATGTATGGACACAAATATACCAGTAAACAGAAAGGAACAAGCAGTATATGAGAGAAAAATAGCATTATCATAAATCCGGAGCAAGGGTGAGAAACCAAACCATAAGAGTTTGTCTAAGTAGAACATTCAGCTCCTCCAAGCGAGTACCCCTTGAGAAATCCTAGGGCAATGAAACACAAAGGTTAAATGAATATAACAATAAATAGAAACCCTGAGAGGTTCTCCTTATGTTTTTCTTTTGCTGCCATCAATTAATCACAGAAGGTGATAAATGTACCATTTACATCAAGAACCAAGCAAATCCCACCAGTAAAAAAGAAAGTCTTGGCACTTGCTTCTCCACTGCAAGCCAATGCAGTTCGGTACTTGCAGCGGGATGCAGCCAAAGCCCATGGCAGCCACAAGGTTACAATGGGTGTGGGCCGTGTGGCAGGCATGGGCTAGGGACTTCATAACATCAATAGATATCAAACAACAATAAGACCCTGTCTGAATTCCACCATCAGTGAGGCGGTAGAAGGTATTAGCCTGGAGAAATATATTAGCTGGGAAAGGATTGAGAGTTTCGAGTCAAGTTTTAGCATGAAAGAGCAAGAGTCCATAAAGACAAACAAAGAAGGCAACCATGAAGCAAACTGTAGTTGTTTCCTCCCCCAGCCCCCAGCCCACCTTGGATAAAAGCAAAGATTGCACTAAGAAAAAGTTGTAACACCACTAAGCTACAAAAATACACAACATGCTTAATAATTTCCAGCATGAAACCTATGATTTACATCCATACCCTGAGAAGTCCACGCAGAGTCTGGGGGTCATACGTATGAGCCTCGCCCCTAAATTGTAGACAGGCTGGTTCTTTTAGATCCCAGACTAAGAACCAATGACTGCTTATACATCCATAGAAAGGAACAAGAGGACAGTCAAGATATGCATCACTTTTATCCACTATAGTCCAGCAGGGAAAAATTGCCTAAAGTTTGCTTTATCACTTCTTAAAGAAGTGCACATAAATTTACGATTTACAAAACTGGGTTAAAAAAAATAGTAAAATAAAAACTTGGCGCTTGTGTATAATCTTTATGTGAAAGTTACTTGAACTTAGTACTACAGATTTTTCAACTATTTAAGCACATGCCAGCAAACTGCAACAACAAATAGGCAACGAAGGTCATTATGTGGACCACAAAATCGATAGGAGGTGCCAGACGTGCATTCCAAAACAGAGTTACCTATAGCGTTTATTTATCTTTGACATTGACACTTCAATCATTTGAAATCCATTTCAGTGAGAAATGAACCAGTAAAAGAGTTGCCCGAAAGTGCTTAATTTCATCATACAGCCAATAGTGTACAAAGATGATAGAGTCATTTACAAGTTTGAGAACAGCAAGGAACTTGGTGAAAGATAACTTCAAAGTTCCCATAAACACTAGATTTCTGCAATAAAAGAACAAGAACTTTACCTGAAACGTATTCCCTTGAGAATCCTTGACAAGTCTCACCGAACAATATGTTTTTGCAAACTCAAATTTGTTCTTTCCCAGCAATCCAGGCCTGAAACAAATGAGCTGTATCAAGAAATCACATACAAAGAGAAAGATTTCATGCAACAACACATAACTTCCCAAGAAAACTCACCATAACATATTTATTTGATGATAGATGTCAAAAGGCCTATGATCACCTAGCAAGTATTCACCATTAAGACATTTACTAAATCTGAAAGCAGCTCGAACAAATAAACCAAAAAATATAAAGGAATATGACATCTGTGTGCAATGATTATGTCATTAGCACAGAATTGAAGACTATTGGTGCAACCTTGACAGAGAGGGTGTTCCAGATAATAGAATTATCCGCTTAGCCTTAGATGCAACATCAAGGACAGCTCTTATCTGTTAGAAGAGAGAGAGAGAGAGAGAGAGAGAGAAAACAAAAGTTTAGTATCAAAGTTTAGACAAATAATAAGTGAAATAACATATGGAAGAAGTGTTAAAATAGGTAAGCAGGAAAATTGCAAAAATAACTTGTCGGTACACAATATTTACCCAATCATGGAAGAACGGTTCAGAGATATACAACATATTTTTGTACTAGTTATCATGAATTGTATCCTTTGTGTGCTGTCATAATTCATTTTTTTTGAGAAGGAAAAAGAGTAAAATATATTAAACTGAAGAATATACAAAGGGATGGATGCAAGCAGGCATCCTACAAAAGGATTATGTACACCCCAGATGGAACCTATCCACAAAATCAATTACATCAAAAGAAGATTCACACAAGTTCCCACTATCCCAAAAAAGTCTTGATAATAATATCTTTGATTCGTTGAAGGGGTGTCTCCTCCCCTTCAAAGACTCTTTTGTTTCTCTCTTGCCAAATAGCCCAAAAAATCACATGTGGGATCAATAAGACGCTTCTCTCTTTAACTTTCCTACCAAAGGCACCCTCCCAAGACAAAAGATGATTCCTAACAGAATCCGAGACAACCCAGGAGAATCCCAAGCAACTAAAGGATAACTCCCACAGAGCCCTATTACAATGTAGCAGTAGGTGATCAGGAGACTCCAAATCGTCTTTGCACATAGAATCATGGATCTCTCTATTACTCAAGTCATTGAGCAGTGGCGGATCCAGACATTTGGAATAGGGGTGTCCATAAATTAACATCGTTACTAATATATACTATTTTTTTTTTTTTAGGGGTGTCCATTAATCAATATTATTAATAAATTAACCACTTTTTAAATAGAATTTTTTTTTTGTGGGGCTAGGGGTGTCCATGGACACCCCTACCCATAAGGTGGATCCGCCCATGTCATTGAGATTAGCCAATTTCCAACAAAAATCAGCTCAGGCTACATGAAACAATGTAACACACCAAATTACATTATCCGAATGTTAGTGTTCCACTGTTTTGTCGATTTCTAATCTCACTAACATGTGCTGTGGTCACCTAGCTCCCATCAATTAATGGCAAAACTAAGCTCTCCCCTTTCATCCACCACATGCAACGCATTACACACTTTCTTTAACTTTTCCTTCCAAATCCATCTCTTTTCAGGACAAAAAAGGTCTCCTTCAGTTCTCTGTACATTGCTTTTCACCATTGTAACATAGGCAAGACCCAGAGTACCCTATACTAGTCTGAGCTCCAAATCTTAATCCTGGTATGGTAGCCACTGTAGATTGACCAGCATCCAAAGCTGAAAGAACCACTTTTTAGACTTCAACTCCAGAATACCATGACTGAAGCAAATGTGACAGTAACTGTCCTTTGTTTCTTTTCTTGTGAAGTAGTAGGTACTAGGTCCTTCATGCCTTCAAACTTAGGGCCCAATGGAAGCAAGCTCTCTGCAAACCAGTTGCAATTATAAGGTCACACAGGAATGACCCCTCCCCCATCCTACCCCAGGTAGGACTATAAATAAAGGAGCCATTTGTTTTGGTTACTAAAGTAATGGAGTATCATAGAATAGAAAGAAGAAATCAATTATATTTCTTTTTACTAGAAAACAAATGGATGCTTGACATAGGGCCAAGTTGCAAAATGACCAGCAAAAAAATATACAAATCTCATGATATTTCGTAATCATGTAAACTACTAAATCTGGGATTAGATCAAACATATAAAATTAACAGCACAAACACATAAGAATGCCAGATTTCACCAAGATGGACTATATAAATTAACCGTGAATAGGAGAAAGCATGAACTCTACCAATTTCTTGCCGACTTCAAAATTCAGTGAGTAATACAAAAACCTATGGAAAAACTGTTTCTTCTTTCTGTTGATAATAATTACAATGAAAACAACGTGCACTCAGTGAAAACATGTGCTGGATGTTACAGAACAGGTCATTAGAGTCCAGCCAAGAATTCTTTTACGACTCTAAGGTGTTACTGTACTATTACAGCAAAACCGTAGCTCGTTAATGACAGAACTAACAGAACATACCCGAGTTTATATTATATAAACAGTCAAAATATATAAAAATATTGCCCAACAATTAGACAGAACAAGGTAACAACTAACAAGTTGCACTGAATACAATGGCAGGATCATTCGATACCTGCCATGCAACGACCTTGACTACATGTATATTGCCATTAATTTGCAAACCTGGAGTCTTGGTCATTATAGAAACTTCGATGATGCATTGTGCGTTGCACATTTCTTCCCTGATTTGGTTACATGCGTGGCTAAAACAGGCTACCATAAGATCATTATGTTAACAAACAATACTTGGAGGGCTAAAGCAGCAACAAGACTAACTGTTCACTAAATGAAGGGCCACAGAAAGGACTGTGCGTATAATCTTTCGGACGTAGAAACCACACCCACATAATTTTCTAACAGTAGAAGTTTAGACGCCGGACAACAGAAGCGGGAATGTGTTTACCTCTCTAGGTTCCGATTTCTTCTTTGAACATCGTATATGATGTGATTCATCAATTATCAAGACAGGCCATTCTAAGTTCAGCATGCTTTCTCGCAATTGATGAACCATTTTATATGAGATGACCACGATTCTTGGATGTCTTGTCAAATGCACAGGATTGTTTCGATGACCAAACACTGAAACAAAAGTAGATATGAGAACATGCAGTAGAACTCACTAGAATGCTATCAATGTACGTCATGTTCTAGTCTATTGAATTTGAAGTGCAAAAAGTCAAGGGCCTTTCAAATTGCCCTGAGAGCGCACGTAACATTGGGAAAAGAGATGGATGAAGGGCAAAACAAACACATAAAAACAAACAAAACCTACTAACAGTCCTGCACTCTGCTATAGTACTGTGGGGTGTAGGGAGGTCATCGTGTACCTAGCCCTACCCATAACAAGTAGACAAAACTGTTTTTGAAGAACAAGACAGAGACAGAGTAATGATAGTAAAATCTTACAGGTAAATCAAGAAAGTCCAATGCACTATGAAGAAAGCTATCTCTAACCCCCCCCCCAACCCCCGGGCAGGGAAAAAAGGGGGAAAGGGGGCAAAAAAAGCTACCAGTTTTTCAATACAACATGTTTTTTTAATAATCTAGCAATTTCTTCTATCATCAGTAGTCTGTACAAAGGAACTTATGAACAGGGGTGCATGCAGCTTGAGGCGGTAAGAACCAGGGATAGAACTGACATGGAGGGGGAAAAATGAAAACTCACATGTTGAGCCAACAACGTCAGATGATATTTCTCATAATGCTTCTTCTCGTTTATATTGATGCTTGTCAAATAAACCGGTCATAATTGACCATGAATAGGCTAGTAGAGACTGGTGAGAATGCTAAAATAGTGTCCTGATATGGTCCATTACTTACATCACCTCATTAGATGAAAGGAGATGGTACTTTTTCTCTTTAGTTCCTCCAATGGATCAAACCTTTAGAGGGTTTTGGAGAGACCCTATGTAACAGGCAGCCACCTTTTCACTCCCCTTTCCCTCCTGCACCCAGCATGCGCACGTGCGCACACACACACACACATAATGATTTTTTTTCCCTTTCTTCTTGGGTATTGGAGCCCACATAAGAACTCCAAGCAAGATTACAAAAAGCAGGAGACAAATGGGTACACAGAATATGATGCATAATAAACTCCTGTGAGAGCCACCAACATGGATGCTCCTATGAATCAAAGCCCATTGACTACTAGATATGGGCAAACAGGGTGTACCACCATCTTTAAAAGCAAAACATATCATAAGAGCAAATAAAAATTAACTTTAAAAAAAAAACTATTAAGATCTTCATGCAGAAATCAGAGAAAATAGCAATACTCTAATAGAAAGGAACTATGCATGAAATGCGGCACACCAACCACTCAACTACTTATAAACAGAATCCCCATGCACACATAGCAGAATTTGTCCACAGCTTCACATTGATGATCACTAGACCTCAAATACCTTTAAAGGGCCATAACTTATCCCAAAATTCAAATCAACATTCTCTAGCTTCCTTTGCAGTACTTGTCAATGGTTCTCCTACAAATTTTTTCTTGGCTTCTAGAGGCCTTCGCCAAGGGGACCCAATCTCTCCACTTTTGTTTTTGTTGGTCATGGAGGTTTTCACGAGGATGTTGCTTGCAGCCACTTCAGCAGGTCTCCTATCTGGGTTTGCAGTGGGCCGAAGGAACGCAACTACTATTAATGTATCCCATCTTCTCTTTGCTGATGATACAATTGTTTTTTGTGACAATGATTGTGAGCAGATGGTGAACTTGCGTTGTATTCTCATTTGGTTTGAGGCAGTGTCTGGTCTACGAGTCAACTTGGCTAAAAGCTCTATTTTGCCGGTGGGTCAGGTGGATAATATTCATTTGCTAGCGGGTGTGTTAGGATGCACCGTGAATTCTTTCCCTACCTACTATCTTGGTCTCCCGCTAGGAGCTAAATTCAAAGATAAATCTATCTGGGAGCCGGTAGTGGAAAGATTTGAGAAAACGCTCTCTGGATGGAGAGCTAACTATCTTTCCAAGGGTGGTAGACTCACTCTCATCCGAAGCGTCCTTTCTAGCATTCCCACTTATTTCCTATCTCTTTTTCCGATGCCAGCGTCTGTGGAGGCCAAGTTGGAAGCCATTCAGAGGAAATTTCTTTGGGGCTCCTGCGGTGCTGATTTCAAGTATCACTTAGTGAGATGGGATATTGTTAAGCTTCCCATGTCACAAGGAGGGTTGGGAGTTAGAGACCTGAAGCTCTTTAATGAGGCTTTGCTTGGTAGGTGGCTATGGAGATTCACGAATGAGAAGACCAGCCTTTGGAGGAGGGTGATTTGTACCAAGTATGGTGAGGAGGGGCTTGGGTGGTTTCCCTCTAGACCAAATGGGCCCTATGGAGTAACCCTTTGGAGGTTTATTTATAGAGTATGGGATAGATTTTATCCTCATCTTTCTTTTGAAGTGAGCGCTGGCTCTACCATTTTGTTTTGGCATGACCGTTGGTGTGAATGTGCTCCTTTGAGGGACCTTTTCCCTTCTCTTTATACTCTTGCGGAGAATAGAGAAGCTAATGTGGCCACTTATTGTGAAAATGTGTCGGGGTTGTGCATTTGGTCACCTATTTTTATTCGTGATGCCTTAGTGGATGACGCCTCCCTTATAAGCTTGCTTATTAAGCTGAATGGGATTCATATCGGGCAATCATCTCTTGATTCAATCAAATGGGACCTCAATCCTAAAGGGAGCTTCACGGTGAAGTCTTATTATATGAGGCTTGCTTCTGTACCTTCAGCACCTTTGCATCGATTTTGGGGATTGTGTTTTCCATGGAAGATCATTTGGAAATCTCTAGCTCCATTTAGAGTGTCTTTTTTTGTTTGGGAGGCTACCCATGACAGTATTTTGACTTACGATAATTTGCAAAAGAGGGGGAAGATCTTGGTGAACTGGTGCCCGTTATGCAAGGCTGCAGCAGAATCGGTGAACCACTTATTGCTTCATTGCCCTTTTACAAGAGCTCTTTGGGATTTAGCCTTTAGTTGTTTAGGAGTTTCTTGGGTTTTGTCCAATTCTATTTCGGATCACCTCTATGCATGGGAGGGCTTTTTTGGAAAGAAAGCGAAGAAGAAGATTGCTAGATTATTTCCCCATGCAATTTTTTGGAGCATTTGGCGTGAGAGAAATAGGAGAGTCTTTGAGGGTGTGGAGATGCCACTTCAATGCTTTAAAGATTATTTTATTAAGGCTCTCTATTTTTGGGACAAAGGGATCTTTTGTTACTCTTCTCTTGATCTCTTAGATTTTGTGGATACTGTGTATATGGGATGTGTATAGCCTTATGTAGGATGCTTTCTTTGCATCCAACCTTTTGTTAATGAAATATATTTTTCTTTTCCTGATCAAAAAAAAAAAAAAAAATCTCTAGCTTACAGGCTTCGAGCAGCAAATAAGAGCATGGAAAAAAAATTGTCAAAGAATTTTCCACTCTTTATACAACCTCAGACCAACACACCTCACTTAACAATGCTTCCAATGGTAGCTGGACGACCATTCTCCCCTTGACCCCCCCCCCCCAAAAAAAGCTTGTTTCGCATTAAGTAGCAACTTCTCAGTTCAGAATCAGAGAGCTCATTCTTTCAACATGTTCAATGAAAATATTGCCAAATTATTAAGGAGCTAAAAAACAGGGGAAATGTCCACGTAATTCAAATCAAAGAACTTCTTCGTGAAATGCTTAGGCTGCAATATCTTTTTCCATCCCCATCATATGCAAAAGACAGGTCAAATGAAACCTAAGAGATTGATATGTACATTTAGTGTCAATAAACATGGATGTAAAACATAGGATGTAGAACAGAGATCGCTACAAAGATGAATTCCTATGAACTATGGTGACTGGTCTTGTTGTTGTCTTCTACTGGTCTTCCTTGGAAATGCACAAAATGTGTAGCCCCAAGACCTCATATATGGAATGGTTCCATAGCAATAACACACATAATAGTACCACCAACCCCACACAAACGTGTACTTCCACCAGCATGCAAAATAAAGAAAGGGAGAATAAAGCAACTCTCTTTTATAACTACCACAATGTAGACAATTAATTGAGAGCAGTACCCACAGATGCTAGAAGGAAGAACAACAATGCCCGGAAAAACAGTAATTTATTTCTTAAAAATGATGCTAACAATATAAAGATCAATGCTATTATGCATCAAAAGAAAAGATGACTCTTTAAAATACATATGAAAGGAAACACACACATCAATCATGCGCAGCTTAACTGATTTATTTATGCAAGAACTGGCTGGCTACATGAACATAGATATATGAACATGCGGCACTGCACATTCATGAACACATAAGTCAAACAGGACTTGTCTGACTGATTTCATGGGACATTAATCAACTAGAAAGCAAAACATAGGCATTCACCACCCAAATAGCTAATTCAATAACCAAAAAGCACATAAACAGACCTAGTTATTTGAAGCGTCCAAATCCTTAATGACCCCACAAAATCACAACATATATCACCATCCAATTCCCACTCACAAAAGAATAGATGCATACAAACTGCAAAACACAAGGGCATAGATCCCACCCCCCCCCCAACAAAAAAAGAATACCAGCTCAAAAAAATAGGAGTGAAAGATCTGGAAACAAACCTAGATGGATATCAGCTGGCAAATAAGACGGAAGCCAACGCTCTAATTCTTCTGCCCAGGAATAACGCAGAATAGCAGGGCAAACAACAAGTATTGAACCTTCATTAGCAAAGCAGCTAGCAATAGCAATGGCCTGAAACAATCATGTAATTGAAATTCATCACATCAAGCAGGAAACAGAGCATACCAGACAAGAGAACAAGTCTATTTCAAGCAGGAATAATAAGCATTCCCTACAGACATACCCTGAAAATGAAATGATGATAAAACTCAATACAAAACACAACTGAATTGAAGCTTGGAAAAGAAAACAAAATGAAAACCAGGAATCCAAAATGAATATGATTAAATTACAGCGCCATTCTTGACAAGAGTTAAAGAAATAACACAACTCATATGGAAGGTAACAGAAAATAGGCCTTTACCTGCATTGGCACCTGACCCCCCATCCCCAAACAGGCACTGACATGCAATCTATTTCTTTTTTTTTTTCTTTTTTTTGGTTGTAACTCCTTTGTAGCTTTTTCTTGCAATAGTCTAGACAATTTTATACTTATATGCTCTGCTGACCTTCAGTCCAGAAGCCATACTGCACCGTGTCTAATCAAACCATACACCTGAGGATCACTAAAGGAACATGATCCCAATTCTTACAGATCTCAAAAATCAAGCAACGGAGTGTTAAACTGTCTTTTGAGAAAGCATTAGAAAGTGTGAAGAGAAAGCTAGTGCTACACAACCAATCTTCAAATGGTTTTCTAGTATAATGGAACTGGATAATAATGGTTGCCTCACAAAAATTAATCAATGACTTAATTGCCTGGCAATACAGAAGATATTCAAACACATTTGCAATTCAAAAATTAAGTGCTAATGTCCATTGAATCAGAATAACATTTAACATGAGCTAAAGAAATCAAATACCTGCATTACAGGGAATAAACATAACACATAGACCCAAACAACAAAAAGAAGATGAATTGCAATACAGCACCACAGCCAATGCTACCTGAAGGGTCTTGCCAAGCCCCATCTCATCAGCAATGAGGCACCGACCACCCCTTCGCAGTCCAAATTTAAGTCCATCGAGCTGAAATGGCAAGAGCGTCTCCAATAACTTTCTTGGTAGCTTCTGTATCAGTTCCTCAACCCTCTCGTCTGGCAAATGCTCAGGCCTACATGGTACCCATCGCCCCGAGGAATAGGAATGAGAAAACTTCTCTAACACATTATAAGTTGTCCAAGGGATTTCTTCAATTTCAATATCCTTATAGTTCTTTAAGCATCTAAGAACTGCATCATAATCTCTAAGCTTATAAACAGATGCCTCCCCACCTCCATGGATTTGTGTATAATGTGTTAGCATAACCTAACCACAAGACAACATTTATGATGGTATGTGTCAGTGAGGTTTAGGCAGAGCAGAAACATCTGACATATTAGTGTAAATTGGAACTGGAGGAACCTACAGACAAATGGGCACCCATTAACAGCTCCTCATTGTCAATTCATTGCATTGGTGTAAAAGAAATCAAACATCAAGCACAAAGAAAAATATTTTAACAAGATCAAATATAGCAGTCATTTGAGTTTTCTTTGAGCTCAGATATCACCTCTTTTGCTCACATGTTTTGCGCATTTTAACATCCATAGACTTTTAGTTACCAAAGCCCACACTCATACAAACTTTCCCGATAAAAATCAGAACAATGGACAATTAGGCAGCTAGTTGTTATAAACCAGAATTACCAGAAAGACAAAGTAAAACACAAGTACAAGCAAACAATCACAAAATCAATAAAGCGTAACAAAAATGTGCAGTTTCACAAGGAAACCCTAATCATCATTATAATGACTATAGATTGCTTACTCTCAAGCAACCCCAATTGAAAACAACATAATTGAACAAATGCAAACAATTGAGCAACAACCATACCCACAAAAGAATTAAACTTTGAATAAACTCCCAATGACTTAATAAAATCCCAAAACCAAACCCTTAAAGACTAATACACGACTGCCCAGGTGCAAAATGCCTGCATTTGACCATTAGAATGATTAAAATGCTTACTTCAAAGACACCCAATTCAGGTAGACTCACTACTGATCGAATGCAAATCAAATGAGCAACAATCATAACCACAAAAGGAATAAATTTTAGACCAATGACGCAGTGACATAACAAAATCCGAAAACCCGTGATCTTAAAGACTAATAAACAACTGCCCAGGTGCAAAATGCCTGAATTTCAGCATTTGACCATTAGACTGATTAAAATGCTTACTCCAAATACACCCCCATTCAAGTAGAGCTGCTACTGAATGAACTCAAACCAAATGCACAACACATACCCACAAAATAACTAAATTTTTAAAATAAAATACCAAAATCCAAACTCTTAAAGGCTAAGAAACAAGTGCCCAGGTGCAAAATACCTACATTTGAAAGTAAACCCTCCAATGTACGGAAGCATTCAGCTTGACCCGGATAAGTAAACCCTTGAACCGGGCGAGGAGTGACGGAGAAGGAGTCAGGGGAGCAGATTTCGAGCCGAACACTGAACCTCTCGGGCAAAACGGGTTCGGGTTTGGGCGGAATTGCAATGTGGGTCAGTGGGTCAGCGATTTTTCGAGACTTGAATGACCTCCAACAGGGGTTTAGGCTTTGTGGGTTTGATTGTTGATGTGATAGCAAGGCTTTGCGTTTGGCTAATGCCCGTAAACGGTTGGCTTCTGCTCTTTGTTTTTGGTCTTCTGTGAGCTCTGGCGATGTCGGAGTTGGGTCTGAGGCCATCGGAAGTTCTGAGGGTCGGGCGGGCAAAGGTGTTTGGTTTTGAATATTGAAAGGAGGTTTTGTTTGTGTCTCTGTCTTCACGAGTCACAACACAAACACCTTCAGCTTTCAAATTTACAAGGGGTGCGCACCCTCTATATAATCCCACAAGTTAATTTTTTCTTTCTTTTTTACATTCTATGCATCACAAACTTATATTATCAAATAAAATAATATTTTATAGAACATATTATTAGGTTTTAGACTTTAAAGGCTTAGTTGTCCAAAAAAAGAGAAAATATATGGGGGAACGGATCACGGCCGTGAACTAAACCATGAGATGAGCGAAGTAGATCACTAATGCATTGTATTTTTTGGACCCTGAGCCAAATTTTTAGCCCGTGAGGCTTGCATTGCAGGTGCTCTAAGACCAGTAGACCACCCCCAATGGTGAGACAGTTTTTGGCTCACCAATAGGGCCTACTGCTACCACATCAATTTTTTCTCCAATTTTTTACCTCACAATCCTCACTCTCTCCAATGGAAGGCTCACCAAATAAAATAATACAAATGGATCCCACACCTAACCATATTTAATTGGTATAGTTTTTTGTTTTGGTTGGTTATTTGGGTTTATTATTTTTGGGAAAAATAATGTGCACATAATAATTTGGTAACACGACTAATTAGACGGTCATAATTTTTAAAAAAAAACAGGAGTTTCAATTAAAAAAATCACTCAAAAAAAAACTTGTACCCAACTTTTCCTTCTCCCAAAGTTACAAATATCGTACCAGACTATGTACCGGTTTTCTAATGGAACATTACATCTCGTATCGATATCGTTTTCTTCGTACCAGCCCCTAAAAGATAATAAAAAATCTTAATATGAAAAAAAAAATCATTTCAATACATTTTGAAAAAAGTGAGAGAGATCATTAACTTATATATTAAAATACATTTTGATTCTAACAACATAAATCACTAAAATCTAATAGAAAAAATTACGATTACAAAATAATGGAGAAGAACATAAATGTGGGAATTGGAAAGTTCTTCATCGCCAATTGGAGCAAATTCTCAAACTTCATAGCCTTATAAAAAAGTATGAAATGTGAGCTAAGGGAAAATACCAAGCCATGGGCCGTTAATTAAAGTTGGATTTTGTAAAAGAGCTCAAGGCCTTGGCGCATTTCCGCACTCTCGCACAGCATTTCCGCTAAAAAAGAAAAAAAACCATAACTCAACCCCTGAAGCGAGTCAAACAACGTCATTTCAGAGGGGAAACGACAAAAAAAGGAAGTAGGGCACCTCGCGGCCCGCAGCGACTCGGCGAGCCATGAGGCTTGAGCCGACCGCTGCCAGTCTGCGGGCATCCTCGCGGCTTGCCCCCTTTTTTCCCCCTCGCGAGCCGGCTGTTGGGCCAGCTCTAAGGCCCTGCTATTTTCGCTGATAAATTTCAATTTATCAATTTCAACTCACTTCACCCATTTCAATATATTTTAACCAACTTGAACTCACTTCAATCCACCTCAACCAATTTTTCACTATTTTAACCAACTTTTATATATCATATAAAAAAAATTCAACCAACTTCAACAAAAAAATATCCACTCAACCTACTTCTACTAATATCAATCAACTTCACCCATTTCTCAATCCATATTTCCCAACAAAAAGAACATGCCCTAAGCCCCTCCATTTTTTTTCTCTCGTTTCTCTCAAAAAAATCACTCGAAGTACAGATGTCTAACGCATATTTTACATCCTTTACATTCTTCGTTTAGCAAATTATGTATACTTTATAATATTTTTTCCGATTAAACAGTGCGAGTTAAAAGACTATCGATATATGAAACAATGTAAAAGATATTAACCAACTCAAATAGAACAAGTTTAATAAGAAAAAACAACAAAGTTATACAACAAGACCTAGCACCAACATGGAATACCTCTCTCTTATGCACCACGCACCTCCACACTTGCCTTTAGGGACTTT
The DNA here is from genome assembly GCA_017589665.1 of Selenicereus undatus. Classification (NCBI taxonomy): domain Eukaryota; kingdom Viridiplantae; phylum Streptophyta; class Magnoliopsida; order Caryophyllales; family Cactaceae; genus Selenicereus; species Selenicereus undatus. The sequence goes on along the minus strand of JACYFF010010365.1, from coordinate 9,463,189 downwards.
GTTAAGACATTTGATCCAAAGATCCTTGCCATTTATTTTCCATTATTAAATTTAATAGTAGCAAGCAACAACTCTACGCACTATGAACTTTGGATCAAACATCCTTGCCATTTATTTTCCATTATTAAATTTAATTGTAGCAAGCAACAACTCTATGTACTATGAACTTTACATGAGGTGCAGTACTAGCCATAAGTCATTAAAAACAAAAGACTTATGGCTACCCAATCAAAAGTATTGCTAAAAAAGAGAGAGAGAGCGTAGGAGTATGAGTACAAAGGGACAACAACTACCATCCTATGAATGCGATTACTATGTTACTAGAAATGCAAGCAAGGACATAAAAGACTTCTTTAGAGCATCTGTAGTGTAAGTTCCTTTTTGGACCTTTGCATCTAATAAAAACTTAATTTGGATCACCAAATAAAATATTTATTATTGATCCACCTGATAACAAGGGCTGACAATGGGGCAGATTTAGTCGTACTCTCACCCATACTCATTTTTTAAATCAATACTTATACCCATACCCACAGGGTATTATAAAAATATACTCATACTTATACCCACTAGGTATGGAGGGTTTTATTATATAGACATAAGCAAGTGTTGTAAATCCACAAGCGCAAGGTTTATTGACGTAGCAATTACACGTGTCGTCATCGGGGATGATTACGAAATTAAATAACAAACATAGAATTCTAACATTAATGGAACAAACAACTAGGCCAAATTACAATTATTAACTACTCTACAGTAATTATTTTTTAAAAAACTAACTAAATATATAAATGAAACTTGAAACAATTTCCAAGTTTCCTCTATTCATGTCTTGTCTGAACTTCTAACAAGCTAATTAGGAATCATCCATCAAGATTTGCAATCAACCTTGCCTTTGCTGCCTAGAACGGAAGGACTCAAGCAGAGCACCAAAGCAATCACAAGGCATAACTCTAAGCTCAACAAATTGTATATATCGTAATAAGTTGAAAATCAAATCAATTGCCTTCAACATTAACTCCAAAGGTTCGAATTTGTCAAGTTAAGCCAATCTCAAAACAACTTCGTGAATTCTAAAAAGAATCGAATTTCAAAACCTGAGCTACAAAATTGAAACAGAGCAAAAGGAGATAATTAGGAAAACAAAAATCTAAAGATTATTTGTTATGATCTGCTGCTACTCTCTACTACTGCTCTTGCTTCAACTTCCTCCAATTATATATGCCAATCGACTTCTCTTGCCACCATTAATCATCAGTTAAGGATTGTAACTACTCTTGTGAATGATCCCTTTAATGTAACCCGATTACTTGGCCAGGAAAAGAAAACGGTGGAGGTAATGAAAAGCTTGACGATCATGAATGAAAGGGGGTGGAGAGAGAGAATAATAGACATTAAAGGAGCATGGAGGGGAACGGTTATGGAAGAACACAAGAAGAGGAAGGCGAAGCAATAGATTTGGGAGATCGGGTTCTAGGTAGCTAGGAAGAAGAAAGGAATGAGGGGGTTTTTGGGACATGTGCGGCATGTGTGTGGTCAGGTGCAAGCAAAGAAGGTCGGGTATGTGGAAAATGAAGGAAATGGACTGTGGGAACAGCAGAGCGAAACAGGTCCGCCGACAATGAAGCACTGGCCAAGTTGGGTCATCAAATTGGGTTGCAAAAAAGAAACAAAAAGAATGAAGAAGAAAGCAAGCCTGTGATGACTGGGGAAGAAAGAAAAGATAGTGCCCAGGCTGGTGCGAACTGGGTCGATTGCTTGGGAAATTAGGCCGAAAGAGAGAGCAAATAAGAGGAAAGGAGAGAGAGGATGTATGGGCTGGACTAAGTGCTTGGTCTAGGCCTGGATTGGCTAAAAGCAAGGGCTAGGCTTGTTCTTCCTTTTTCATAAATGATCCAATACTTTCTTATTTTTCAACTCTTTTTATTTGATTTTTCAATTGCCTACAAAACAAACAAAACAAATTAAAATTCTAATTTAATTGTTTATTTTGAGTAAATATTAGATATTAAAAGGTATAATATATCATAATTATAGGTTGAACAATACCACCCCACACCCAAGTTTTACTCATCCTCGAGTGAAATAAAACTAAAATTCTTATAAAAAGAAATTAAAATCCTAACTCACTTTTGTAGGGATCATGATTGTACTTAGAATGTACAACAAGCCTTTTAAGCCCATAGGTTACCCTTAATGTGCGAGTAAGGTCTTGTGAGGGTTTACAGAAGACATACTCATAAAATTTAAATTTTTTTGTTTTTACAAGCTCATGTATACAACACCAGGAAAACATATATACATATTCCAATGAACCACACGACTCAAGTAACCTAAGCACCAGGTCACACATAAATACAACGTACACATCAAGAAATTATCAATCCCCACTAATGGCATCCATACACGATCTTTCACCACACTTAAGAATTATGTACAAATCCAGCTAATAGAACTTCACTTGAGGGATATGTGAAACATTCTCACTCATGTGTTTAAAATATAATAAGGTTCACTCAAATCTTTTCCAGTCAAACAAACTTCCATAGGTTTGCTAAAATTTTCAATTCTCCACTACTAAAATACTATGTACAATGCAATAATGAAGAGGGCTTTTGAGGACTGTAACGAGGTTAAGGTTAAGGGACATGAGAGCGATAAATGATTTGGTGTATGAGGAGCTAAAAGCCAAGAGACTTAAGAGCAATCAACACTTAAACCAACTACAATAACCACACATCCTAACAAAGGAAATCATATTATCATAATACACACACTCAATGTGTTTTCAAATGAAATCAAAGCAAGTTCTAGAGATGCGATCATGAAAGGGACACACATGAAAGAAATTTTGAGACTAAAAATAGTAAATTAGTTTTTAAGGCTCAAGATCTCACGGGTTAATCTACCAAAGTCAAGCTTGCTTTCGAAAATGACGGGGTTTAGGATTGTATACAAGCATCACACTTGGGAGTAAGTACTATTAATGCACACCACATCTATATACAACCTAATACTAAGGATACAGGAGAACATAGTCAATTAGAATAGCACATAAATTCCCCAAAATAAAACAAAAAATCTCTTTTCTAATGTTTTTTCATATTTTTCTTTTTTTTTAAAATGTAGTCTCCTTACCCCCGCACCTAAATTAGACAATGTCTTCATTAGAAGTGGAAGGAAACATAAAACAAAACCAAAAAAAAAAGACAAATATACAAACGTAAAAACAAGACTCAAAAAGAAAAAGGGCACGACTATAAAACTCAAATGTATGAACATATATACAAAAAGAAAATAGAAGAAAAATAGAAAGAAGAGAGAAAGGAAAGAAATCTCAACCAATCCAGGTCGGGTGCTAAGTACACTTGAACTATCTCATAAGCACATCACTCATCATAACTCTGCTCACGGAGTATCAAACACTCCACATCCTCTGTACTTGACAGCTCCAGAAACTATTTCAACCTTTGGCCATTCACCTTAAATGTGGCACCACTTTCCTGATCCTGTATCTCGACTATACCATATGGAAAAACACGCGAAATAATGTAAGAACCCCTCCATCGGAACCTTAATTTTCCTGGAGACAAATGGAGCTTAGAATCATATAAGAGCACTATCATTCATGGGACAAACTCCTTTCTAAGAATATGTTTATCATGAAACAACATAGCCGCCTCTTTGTAAAATTGCACACTCTCATAATCCTCAACTCTTATCTCTTATAGCTTACTAAGTTACAGTATTCTCTCCGTAGCTTCCTTAGTCAAGTTAAGATTAAGCATCCTAATGGCCCATTAAGCTCTAGGATCTATCTCAATAGGAATATGACAAGGCTTATCATAAACCACCGTATAAGGTGACATCCCCAAGAGAGTTTTGAAAGTCGTCCTATAAGCCCAAAGAGCATCTACAAGCTTATCAACCTAATCGTTTATATTCCTGCTCATAATCTTTTCTAGAATATGCTCAGTTTGCTTATTGGACACTTCAATCCGACCACTAGTTTGTGGATGATAGGGGGTAGCTAATCTATGAACTATGGAGTACCTCTTCAACAAGGCATCAAAAGACCTATTATTAAAGTGGGTACTTTGGTCACTAATGATAGCTCAGGGCATGCCAAATCTTGCAAAAATATTTTCCCAAAGGAACTTGACAACCACCTTGGCATCATTAGTCCTAGTACGGATGTCCTCTACCCATTTAGAAAATAGTCAATTACTAACAAAATGTACTCATTCCTAAAAGAAGATAGAAATGGTCCTATGAAATGTATACCCAAACATCAAAAATCTCCACCGCAATGATAGGATAAAGTGGCATCATATCTCTAATGTTTATCCTACCCAACTATTGGCACTTAGGAAACTCTTACACTATTCAAAAGTATCCCTAAGTAAGGTAGGCCAATAAAAACCACATTGAAGAATTTTGGTTGTTGTCTTTTTCCCACTGAAATGGCCCCCACGGCTTGCTCATGACAAAAGGAAATAACACTCATGACCTCATGATTAGGATTACACCTCCTAAAAATTTGGTCAAAATAAAAACAAGTAAGGGTTATCTCAAACAAAGAATTGTATGAGGTGGAAGCATTTATCTCAGTCATTCTTAGTCTAACCCTCAGGGATCCTACCAAACACTAGGTAGTTTACGATGTTAACATACTAAGGGCCAAGGTGGATTGCATACAATTTCTCAGCAACTAAGCATTCGAAAATACTGGACTCAAACTCTCTACCATAGATAATTCTAGACAAATGGTCAGCAACAAGGTTCTTGGAACTTTTCTTATCCCTAATCTATAATCATTCTTGCAAAAAAAAAAAAAAGATCAACCTCACAAGTCCAGACTTAACATCCTTCTTAGAAAGAAGGCGCTTAAGAGCAGAGTGATCGACATAGTAATCACATGAGACCCAATCAATTAAGGTCTAAACTTCTCAAAATTAAAGATTACAGCCAAGAATTCTTTTTAAGTGACAGTATAATTCAGTTGGGTATCTAATTCAGTTGGGTATCATTCAAAGTGTGACTAGCATAATAGATGACATGGGGCTTCTTATCAACTTGTTGTCCTAAAACAACCCCAACAACATAGTTAGATGCATCACACATTAGCTCAAAAGGATATCCCCAAATAGGAGGATGAAGAATGGGAGCAGAGGTTAAAGCCTCTTTAAGCTTAGTAAATGTCAAAAGACAGTCCTCAGAGAAGTACAATGGCACATCCTTAGCTAAAAGGTTGGTTAAAGGCTTGGCCATCTTACTAAAGTCTTTAATAAAAGGACGATAGAAACTAGCAAGTCCAAGAAAAGATCTCACCTCTTTCACACAAGTGGGAGAAGGAAGATTAACAGTCAAATCAATGTTAGCTCTATCTACTTCAATTCTTTCTCTAAAAATAATATGGCCTAAGACTATCCCCTTTTTAACCATAAAGTGACATTGCTACTAGTTTAAAGTCAAGTTTTTTTCCCTACACCTTTGCAAAATATTTCTTATATTAGACAAGCAATCATCAAAGGAAGACCCAAACACAGAAAAGTCATCCATGAAAATTTTTATGCACTACTCCACTAAATCTGAGAAAATAGAAATCATGCACCTCTTAAAGGTAGCATGGGTATTACAAAGTCCAAATGACATTCTCCTAAAGACATACGTCCTAAACGGGTAGGTGAAATTAGTCTTCTCCTGATCCTCTGGAGTAATAAAGATCTGGGTATAGCCAGAATATCCATGTAAAAAGTAATAAAAATAATGTCCAGCCAACCTCTCCAACATCTGGTCAAGGAAGGAAAGGGAAAAATGATCATTCCTAATAGCAGCATTCAATTTCCTATAGTCAATACAAACACACCACCCAGACTGGACTTGAGTGGGAACTAACTCATTCTTATCATTCCCAATCATGGTAATATCAATCTTCTTTTGAACAACTCGAACAGGGTTAACCCACTCACTATCAGAAATGGGATAGATAATCCCATGGTCTAACCACTTAAGCACTTCCTTCCTAACTACTTCCTGTAAGGTCGAGTTCAAACACATTTGGTGATCTCAGTAGGCCTTGACATTATTCTCTAAATGGATCTTATGCTAATTAATGGAGTAATATCCTTGATATCCCATAAAGTCAACCTATGGTTTCCTTGTTCTATTAAAATAAAGCGATCTGATGGAAGTGTGCAAGGGAAAGCAAGGAAGAATGAAGAACACAAGCTAGAACCTAAGGAAGCTTCACAGTTTTGAGAGAAACCGAAACTAGCTTAAGGACTTCAAGTGTTTTCAAATGAAAAAGGATAAAACTAAACTAGATGATTAGATAAGATACACCACTAACCACTAGCTTAGGGCCCTTAATCTTAGATTAGGATACGATACAGTGATACACCACCTAACCAAGGACTAAGACTCTCTTTGATCACCACTTAGTTCGGCCAAAAACTAAGATAAGCAAGGAAAGTGTTTAAGGAAACTCAAGACACAAAGTCTTTTCTTTTCATTAAAAGTCAAAGTATATTCTACAAAAAAGGAACCAACATGGCTTTAAATAGCCTTGAACATACATGAAAATAAGCTTTCCTTGTTAGCTGGGAAAGCTACTAATTTAGCTTAACTTAAACAATCACACGGTTTGAACTAAGCTAGACTAATTCGAATTGTTTAAGCTTCAAAATACATGATTTAGCTCTCTAACACATTTCTTAAGCTTGAAGTAACTTAGAACACTCATTTTCCTAGAAAAAAGGGCAAGTAATGCACGACTGCCACATCAAAAGATGGATGAATGCATGGTTGCCATGTGTAGCTTGAGTGGCCGGTTCTTTGCTTGCAAAATGGAGGCTTCTCCTTGCTCCTACGTGTCTTGCTCATGTGTGGCTAGGTGGCAGCTTACCAAATAGATCAAAGTGACCTACTAGGCAAGCACACACCTCTAGCAAACCCACCTAGGAAGGAAAACCAACTTGCTAAGTAACCGGGTATCTAGGTGGTTGTTTTTGTCCAGTATTGTCCTTCTGAGTTGACACCTCAAATGCTGAGTAATCTGGACTTTCCTTGCATGGATGGAAACCTTAAGATGTCTAGAATACCCTCCATTTGGAATAAAAGCATTTGGACATCATTTTCCCCTTGAAAAAGGCTGAATGCCCAAACTGTGCAGAATCTGGTCCAAAACAGTATAGGACTGAAAATGAGCTTCGTTCACTGACCAATTGAACTCCAAATCTGGTAATTTCAATTGTACATGAAATCTAAGATCTTGAGGACCCAAAATATGTAAAAATACAAGACTTAATCCTTAATATAGCTCAAGTTATAAGATAATCAAAACCGTGCTTATTCTGGTCCTGTTGGGCAGTTTTGACACCTTGGGTATAATTGCTGATTTGAACGACAAAATGAAGTCCAAATTGGATAAAACTTGATTTGTTGGAAAGCTGACATCTTGAACTTCAAATCCATAAAAAAAATCAGACTTAAACCTTGAATATGCTTGATGAATTTTGCACACAAAAATGGGTTAGTGCTGGAATGAACCCTTTGCCCTGCAGTTTCAAAGCTTTAACAAAAATTGGATGAATTATTCATCCTTTAACCAGCTTAATAAGATTACCTAATTGATTTGCTTCCTTTTAAATCAAAGGGCATGGTGGGATTTCCATCACGATCAGTTCATCCTCTTGGTCTCAGTCTAGATTAAAAGCAATATTGCATGTAAGTATTCATCGAGTCCTAGAAATGAGTACTTAAGAGAGTCAAGATCAGGTTTCAATTCAAGAGAAGCAGGACAGGAAACAAACTCAGAAGTGGAAGCAGAAGCAAGCAGTCTGTCAACAGCGAAGCACAAGTCATCAATTTCAAACACATTATACTCCGGCTTATCATCAATACAGAGCGACTTATACTCATCAGCAAACATGTCATCAAAATCATCATCAAACACGGAATCTTCTATCCAATTACGAGTAGAAAAATCCATATCATCGAAACCAGATGACTGTCTTTGCATATTAAAAATTATCAATTCCAAGGTCATCTTACCAAAAGACAGTCTCATCAAGTCATTCTTGTAATTAGTTAGGGCATTAGCTGTAACAGTCCGGGACCCCGCTGGCTGATATTGTCCGCTTTGGCACACCGGCCTCACGGCTTTAAAACGCGTCAACCAGGGTGAGGTATCCAGCCCCTTATAAAGAGGTCTTCGTTCCCCTCACCTGCCGATGTGGGAGACT